>CM077828.1:21366639-21913476 GCA_039720395.1 Liquidambar formosana | reverse complement strand
ACAAGAAAATATTATTTCACTCACCTCAAATCACCCACTATACACCACCCATAATCTGTTCTAGAAATAGAAAAAACTTGTACAAATCACATTTATAGAAATTTCACATCTAATATGATAATCTCATTTACACATAAGCATCATATATTCCCTAGTAGGGCTACATAACCTCATTGGTGCACTGTGTAGACAGTTTCTAAAATGCTAGGGAAAATCCGGCATGGTCCCAGTTGTGAACAGGACATCCCAAGTTATCGACTTATTAAAAAAACCTGCACAAATCACATTTATAGAAATTTCACATATAATCTGATAATCTCATTTACACATAAACATCATATATTCCCCAGTTACATAACCTCATTGGTGTACTATGTAGACAGTTTCTAAAATGCTAGGGAAAATTCGGCATGGTCCCAGTTGTAAACAGGACATCCCAAGTTATCGACTTGTCAAAAACCTGTACAAATCATATTATAGAAATTTCACATGTAATCTGACAACCTCATTTACACATAAGAATCATATATTCCCCAGTAGGGCTACATAACCTCATTGGTCCACTACGTAAACAGTTTCTAAAATGCTAGGGAAAATCCGACATGATCCAAACCGTAAACAGGATATCCCAAGTTATCAACTTGTCCAAAAACCTGTACAAATCACATTTATAGAAATTTCACATCTAATCTGGTAACTTCATTTACACATAAGCATCAAATATCCCCAGTGGGGCTACATAACCTAAGTGGTCCAGTACGTTGCCAGTTTGTAAAATGCGGCACGGTCCTAACTGTAAACAGGATATCCTAAGTTATCAATTTGTCCAAAAATTTGTACAAATCACAATTATAAAAATTTCATATCCATAATATGTGAAGCAAAAAATTTTCATCCTGCATATGTCAGTTACCAAAATAAAAACCCCACAGCGAATGGCCCCTAGTACCGTACCTGAAAATCAAAAAATCCACAAAAAAGTAACATGTCAACTATGACAGGAATTAAACAAGCTAAATTTACAACAATAATCACACTTCTTATTATCCAACAAAATGTATGTATTAATTTTGAAAACATTCAACAAGGAAATATTCAATAAACCGAATTAACCTATTAGGTATGTTTTATGGAACATGAGTTATGGGTTTTATCAAGAAAGAGAGAATGCAAATAAAAGCTATAATACAAGAAGAGAAAGAAAATAAAGGAAAATCTATCATTTGTAAAGACGAAAAAGCTTAAAGCTCTTATACAACTAAAAGTTGTTACTATTCTTTTCAAATAAAGAAAAATTCCTGGCAGCTCTTTATAGCGTAAGAGAATTCCAACCAATTGAAAAACAAGCATCTTAACGAGTTCTAATATATTTAGGTTCTACAATATTTAGGTTGTTCTCACAAAAAGATCAAAACATCAATGTCATGATTTTCTAAAATCCAAACCCCATAATAGAAAGAATGTAGTAATTTTTCTGAAATTAAATCACCCACCAGCAAGTGCTTTGACTATTTCTATGCATTGATATATGAGATTGTGATCCATCAAGTAGTTAAAACCTCAAAAAAGGCAAGCTGGCTTTGACATTTTTTCCCTAAACCCCAACCTGATTTTTATCTTCTTCTTTATCACTTAATCTCCCATCCACAATCACTAAATTACCACAAACCCATCTAAGTCCTAGTTTGAATTAATAAGGATAGATGTGAATCCGCTAGCCCAAGTTCTCCACTAACATAGCCAAAGAATTCATTTATTACAATAACAAATCAAAGTCCTTGCCCATAAAAAGTTATTTTTCTGCAATTTAGAAAAAGAAACTGTATGCATGCAGGGCATATTCTGTTCAAGGCTCGCTTACTACATACAAGGGAGTAATAATGAAAGACACAAGTCCAGTTTTTGTGACCTCTTTTAACCCCCTAAGCATGATCTTTGCTGCTATCATGGGGTCCTTCATTTTGGCCGAGCAAATGTACGTTGGAAGGTATCTATCAAGCTATCTTCTCCTCATACACCTAGATAACTAAAGAAACTCAACAACATCTAATGATTATAGGGTAATCGGTGGTATTGTCATTGTTGCTGGCCTATATCTTGTTGTTTGGGGTAAAAAGCAAGGAATAATTTTACCCATTTTGACTATCTGAGTCAACATCTAAGTGCTAGTCCCACCAAGTGAGACCCTAGGAGGGGTGAGCTGTATATGGTCGTAGCGATCTCACATTTTTTCCCTAATTTTTTTTTCCCCTGGTTTGAAAGGCCAAGAAAATTAGGGAAAAAAAATTAAAAAATCAAAAGGGAAAGAAATAGAAATACATTAGAAAATAAAGTCAAAACTGGAAGCATTTCATGGAGTAAAAAATTAAAAAATCATTTACTTTGATGAAGAAAAAGAAGAGCACATTCACATCTTGCAAAATGGAAATAGAAAGACATTATTTTTTGACGACCTATTATAACACACTTCAAACAGATGGACCATTAAAACAAAAACATATACATTCTGAAACAAAATCTATAGGAGAACTACATGTTTTCTCTCAAAAAGATTTATGGTAAAATATTCCCACGACAAGGCCCTAGTAAGCATTAAACAGTCCAACCCCCCCTCCCCACCCCCACATATATTGGGTACCCAACATCGCTCAATGTATGAATAAAGCTTTAATACAAGTAAAAGTTGTTACTATTCTTTTAAAAGATCAAAAACACACTACACCAACTCTAATTAACCTATTTATATTAGATTACATGCTGATATTTCTAAAATACCCCTATACAACTAACTAACCAACTAACCAACTAACTAACCAACCATATGGACTAATACAAGCTAATATATGCTACTTCAAAGCTGCTCTTTATTATTAGCAGCTATATTTAGGCCCATCAGTAAATGTATAATTGTGTTTTCTTTTCGGCATGAAAGGAAAATTAACATGTGAAATGATATAGCCATACAAACATTTACATAAAACGTTAGCTGTTTATACGACTCACCCCAATCACTGAACAACATCTCAATGGCCTTTGTCCGGGCAAACCACGCCTTCTTGTATGAGATTGTAAAATTGTGATCTTTGACAACAGTCTCAATGATGGTCTGAATTTTAGTATCTGGTTGTTCCTGCCCAAAAAGATAGAGGTTATTCCACACGGGTGCAATTACAACAAACATATTTAAAAGACAATTTTGATAAGCACACCATCGCTTACCTTAATGGTTGACATGATTTCAACGGCAATAAAAGTAGAATCAAGATTACGATGGTCTCTGGATGTCCTTGGGTATACACAATGGTGAAGGCCTACGTATTTCTTGATTTGAAATAAACCATTAGTATTCTTGGTTACGGATGCACGTAGTTTCCATGCACAATCATTCTCACACGCACATCTCCAAATTGTTCTCCTTGACTCCACTACTTTATACTGTCAATTCTTCTTAGTATGGTACAACTTCACAGCATTCTGAAGGGTTTTTTTATCCTTGAAAAGCATCCCTTGTTTAAACTCATCATCTGCGGGAGTCCATATATCAGCCCAGGGAACGATATCATTCCTCATTATGAACCCATCAGTACCCAAATCAGTGTTCATGAAGAAAGGGATGGGGGTCCTAACCTCATCTAGAGATGGAATTTCCCCACTGTGGCTCCCAGGTTCTATATGCCCATCATCATCATCTGATTCTATATCTCCATACATCGTTGCATTACCATTTGAGTCCTCCAGATTTTCCTGGATACTCATGCTATCAACCTCAAAGCCATAGTCAGCGCCACACTCTATGTCACGGGACCGAGCATATTGACCAATCGACCCCCCCACTATCACCACCCATGTATGGTGAGTTTGTAGTTTCGGCTATGTGCTGGCCAAAACTTGTTGAAGATGCATACAATGGAGTATCATCGACTGGCCTAATAATAGGACTGACATCACACTGAAAATTGGAGGTATGAGCCACTTGTTCAATTAGTCCACTTCTATCATCACACAAAAACGCTCTATCCATATTATAAGGTATGGGTTGGCCAAAGAATGGTGAAGATGTAAGCACGGGAGTGGGGTAACATGCAATTGTGCTGGGGCCGGCACCGTAACACCCAATGGACTGCATTGAGTAACATCCAGCATTATGATAATGTCGCACATCAGGGAACCATTGAGGAGGCACCCTCATTGGAGATTGAAGTGATGCGATATTACTTTCCTGTGTCAACAACCAAGAAAATGAACCAGGCTGTGGCGACTCATCGGGGGTGCACCCATTATGGCGGTCTCCTTCACCACAACATAAACCTCTAAATCAAGGTTTGGGAATCTTGCAGGGATATTGAATGCATTGTTCAAGGTCTCATCATCCTTGATTGACAATTTCCTATATTTGAAGCCCGATGGCGTTACAAATGGGTATCTACATATAAGGTTGAGCTTGACACTTTCCCCATTTTCAGCCACGTTAGGAATGAGCGTGTCAAGCAAAGCACTAAGTGTTGATCGGCGAGGTACATTGTATAGACCCTTCGCCTCAGCAGTATATATTATGCCTTCAGTGGGGTCGAGTACTATCTCTCCCCCCCAATAGAACACACACCTAACCGTTCCATCTGTAACCTTCACAATAACTGCACCCATTATAAAGAATAGAAACTTCTATTCTTTTTACCTTTAAAAAAAAAAAGTAATAACTATAACAAGAATATTGGGGCTACTGCTCCCGATAGATTAACTAATTTTTATTTAATTTTTTGTCTTCATAAGCATGCTACTCAATATTCGACCCTCCTTTTTTGTTACACTTCTTTATTTCTTGTAAAGGCATATAATATTGGGGCTTTTCATCAAACAACTTGCATACATTATTTGAAAAGTTCAAGATTATCAAAGACTCAAATAGACTCATCAAAAGGGAAAACATATTTTTTGTTCAATCTTCATCTAAAAAGAAAATAAGAAGCAATAACTATCAACTGAGGATTATCTAAATTTCATATATAGCCAATAAAAAAAACCATTACACAGTTTTAGTGTCACTAAACAAAGTTTTGATTCCACGATAACCTATATTAAAAGAATAAGGGCCTAATGGAAAATTTTCAACTGTTATCTGCTTTTTAAATAGATCAATTCACTATTGATTTGAAAAGAAATTAAAATTTGAAAAATAAATGTATTTTAATGCCACAATGACAACATGAAACTTAAGATGCTTTGAAAGGTTAACTTTTTACAACCCATAATTCCACAACTCTTGTTGCAACCCGAAAAATAAATGTTTTTTCAATGCCACAACTTAGGGGAATAGTTTGGGCTGAAAACTTGGTGGGAATAAGGCTTGAGATACACATCATCGTTAATAAAAAAAAAGTAAAAAAGATGGAGAGATCATATGAAGAAGAAATTTAAGAAAATGGGAGAAAAATTAGAAAATTGAGATGGAGGATAAGAAAAAAAGGTTACTTCCATGCCAAGGTCTAATATAAAATGCTTCCTAAAGGTCTAATATAAAATGCTTCCTGAAGGTTGTTCCATAAACAAATCACTAGAAAAGAAAAAAAAAATCAATGAAACCACAGCATATATAAAAACATGTAACTTTCATTTAAGATTGTTACAATACTTAAAATTTAAATTATATTAAAATTTTTTCCTACATTGGAAAAGGAAAAAAATAAAATAAATAGAAGGTAAAAGGAAAGAGAGAGTAAAGGAAAGAAAGAGAGTACCTTACTGATAGTGGTTGGCTCTAGAATTTGAAATAGAAGTGCTACATGAATATACACAAAATGAAGCTCTAAAATAAAATTTCAAAACAATCAAACTCCACATATTTGACAAACAAAAGCTGAATAAACTATATGGTGCTACACAAAAAGAAAATTTTAAAAAAAAAATTGTATATTTTCATGGAAAGAAAGACACAAGTATAATATACTGGGAGCACTACAACAGACCAAATTTGGGAGGAGCATGCTAAAATTTACCACTATTGTAAAGAACGAAGTAAAAGCTAATAAACAAAGTGTCATGGCTGTGAACCTCAAAGGAAAAGAATAGAATACCTTGATGGCAATGGCTTGAGCTATAGAATTTGAAATAGCAGTTCACAATATACAAAAACTGGACCTATAAAATAACATATAATTTAAATAAAAATATAAAAAAATTCACATACTTCGTATTAGACAAAGAAAAGGTAAATGCACATGAAATAGATAATATATATGGTGCTACAGAGAAAGAAAAGTTCAGGGAAACAAATTATTTGATTAGAAAACAATAACAGGTTTAATGTACAACCAATAAACATGTATTACATAAGCATCGAAGCAAATATGCGCTTATCCTTATATTTTTTTCTCCTAAATACTAATTATTCATGAGAGAAAATTATTCTTGTTGTAGGAAAAATGGTCAAAAAAATCTGTAAATTGCATTAATATGTTATGGGCGAACTGTTTGCTGATGCAGGGAGTGTATATTTGGTGTTATGGGTTTTGGAAATGTTCTGCTGCAGTTTAGAGCCTGTCGATCCTTTAAGAATAATTTCCAACATTTCTAGGTTGTGGATATTGATTACCTTAGACACTACCTTGGTAAAAAAAAAAACAAAAAATAAAGAGAAGGAAAAAAAAATAAAAAATAAAGAGGCTAGCTAACAAAGTTTTGGCGATACCATTCTCCATTCTTACTTCAATCAATTGTTTGTTTATGAGGTTCAGTGCATAACCTTATTTTTTCTATTCTCTTTTTAACTAGTATCTCCTCTGAGTAGGTAAAATTTTAGTAGAAGTAAAAAATCATGGTGTCCACTTAATGATTTTTTTCTTTCTATTTATCTTGTCTAAATCAATGTTAGTAATACAAGGTGCCAAAGTTTTTTCCTAAATCATGGCTAACAATAATTTTTGAATTTTTATTTTTTTATGTTTTTCATTATAGGTAACTGATTTTGTTCGTTTTTGTAGGTGACAACCTCGTGGTTTGTGATGGATGCATGAATCGCACTTTGAAGTTCAATGGGGCAACTTTTTGAGTTGGAACTAGAATATGATTAATTGTATAAAATTGTAACAGAATGCTAATTGATTATATTTTTGAATGTCAAATTTTTATTCAATTAGAATTTGAATTAATATCATTTATAGCACTTAGACTTGAAATTTTTTGTTTTTTCATTCTTAATTTTGTTCTTGCTTTTTTTTCTTTTCCATTTTGATTTACAATATTTGAAATGTGCTTGAATGATGAATTCAGTAATTATAATGTGATTGTAAGAATAACAAAAAGTTCCTCACCCACCAGTGGTAACAACATAGGTTCTCGAATGAAAATTTATTTAAAAAAAAAAATAAAAGAGAGTAGATCATATTTTTTCACCGTGATCTTTTCCAAGAAAAGATCACATTTTTTTACAAAAAAACAGTGATCAAAACTATGGAAAAGATCACACTTTTGTAAAAAACTATGATATTTAGTTTAAAAAGATCACAGTTAAAAATTGTGATCAAATGTTGGTATTTTAGATCACACGTTAGTAGACCACGGTTTTTTATTTAATAGATCATGGTTAAAAACTGTGATAAAAAGTACTAGATCATAGTTTTTCACTGTGAACTATTGGGATTATTGTAGTAGTGAAGTCAACAAGATGCTTAGTGCAAAAGGAATTCAAAAATATGCATTTTCTGACAAAATAAACCAAATCAAGGCTATAGGAGAGATCAAACACCAATAGGAACGCAGCACATGGTTTGTTATTACACAAGCTGGAATATGAAAAGATCATATATATATCATTCACATACCATCCACTGACCCACAAAAAAAGAATCTTTACACCCCAAAAAGGAGGAAGAGAAATATGAGATCAAATGGTGCTATTGAAAAAAGGAACAATAACAATAGCATGGCCTCGCATGTATATATCAATTGCTAGAGTTCAATCACGGAATTAGAACCGAATAATCACAAATAACAAATTATGTAATGAACACAAACCTCCAAAATCAACTCTTAAAACCACCCAATCACACAAAGACTTAAGATGGAGTGAAGGAGTTCTCAATAGGCAAACAAATCAAGCCACAGACCGAAACCCCACTGCCCAATAGCAAAAACCAAAATATTCAAGAACCCTAAAATCAAACAAAAGGGAAATCCTAAAATCAAACAATAGAGTAAAAATTTGCACCTGAAAGTAAGAAAAAGAAGAAGAAGAGAAGAGACACCATACCTCAGCTGACATCATCTAGAAGTTGATCGACTTACAAATTAATCAAACCACGGACCGAAACCCAACCACCTAGCATCAATTTGAACCCATGTTTGGCTGCTGCAAAAACTGTGGAAAAGGAAAAAGGAAAAGTTTTGAATCTCACTTTTAATATCATTGACCTCTAATTGGATCGGGTTCAGTTCTCATAGGTTTGTGTACGTTCTCTTGGACCCATAGTTATAAATTACACAATGCATCATAGTCTTTACAATTAATTTGTTCATGCTATTTTTATACGCAGCAATTAATTTGTTTTTGGGTTCCATCCTATAGTTCACATATCCCTATGTCACCTACTACACATCAAATCTTTAAAGAGGAACAAAAACTCTGAATATCAAGAAGCTTTAGGCTTTATTCCAAAAATTAGTTTCCATAAAAAGCTAGCTTTCAACATCAAATGTGATTTACATAAGATTATGGTCATTTAAGGTAGCAATCATATGCTCCCACCCCAACCCCCACGCACACACGTGCACTCTTCATGTGGCATTATGATTTCTAAGAGAAGATTACAAATTTTTATAATTAACGGCTGCCAAACATGGCTTCTAAAATCCAATAAATTGGTTAATTTCTTTAGGCGGTTTCAACAAGCAATTTGGGCACGTTTGAGGCAAGTTGTGCTCATTCAATTCGATTAGGCCTTTTCTAATTGGGCCCTCACTGCAGCTATAAGAAGAATAAACTAGAAATAGAACTTACATGTATGTATGATTGGATAATTGGAGCATTTGGAACAAATTGTTTTCATTTTGTTTGCCCTGGCCTCACTGCATTCTATTAGTTATCTCTCACCTTGCCAAAGTGGCAAAGTTTACAACGCCATTAACAAGAGCTCAGATGAACAATGGACTTTAAAATCTGAATAATTTTACCATCTATGAAATCTAAACATTGATTTTTTATAATTTTATATATATATACCACCATCCAAATCAAGCCACCCTCAATCCACCCACACTGCTCTTTTTATCCATTTTTTTTTTAATCTTTTTATTTACGGTCAGGTGTCCGGACTAACTTGCGCACACCATCTAAATTGGTGCAAAATGGAATGAATCAACTCGGCTTAACAAATTTGACGATTTCTTGCATAGCCCTACTCTCAATTGGAAAATGGCCACCCACCCTATGTGATGTGTCAAAAAGGGGGTGTTTGGGGGTTTAACAATCAAGACAGCTTCTTAATCCCCTGTTTATCTCAGGATGTGTGGAGTAGCTGGTCTATTGGTCTATTCGATTAAGTCTAAACAACACTTATTATGCGAAATTTCAAATTTGTTTCCTAATCTATACCTTACCCTTGGCTTCTAAAACAAATCCAATCCAATTAACTTAGGAAACCACTCAAAACACTTGCCCAAACCGTGTTAATTATCAAAATCTATATACATAGTGAATAGCTAATTGCTAGTTTTTAAATTAAAATTAAATAAAAAATGTGAAAAGAAATTGTGGGGATTAAAGTAGGGGTGAGCATGGTTCTGTTTGGTTCAATTTAAGGGTAAAATTCAAACCAACAAGTAATTCTGTAACCAAACCAAAAAAAATTCCAACCAAACCAAAGCAAACCAAAAATTATCATTTTGAGGTTTTCTCATATCAAGTATAACAAAATTAAATAAATCATGGATACACACTTAAACCAACAGTTGTATACTAAAATTAAAAGCATTAGTTTTGAGAAAATTAATTTATAACACCAAAACCATCAAACAAACTTATCAAGAAATTCCATACATTAAAGTGTTTACTCCATCAAAAATATAAATTTAGTGTTTCGTTGCTAAGAAAAATGTAGAAAAAGAAAACAAATCAAATGCTTGAATCTTAGATATGTATATATAGATAGATAGATAGATAGATATAGAGGTCAGGGTACCTTCCAATAGATGGCATGGAAGAAACCCATAAAATTCTCGTAAGCAGGTTGAAGTCTAGAACAAAGCTCGGCAGTAAATCTCTGGATGAGATCTGCTAGATAATGAAAAATTATTAGTTTATTTATGCTCCGTACACTTTTCTCAGCAACCAAACGGGGATGAGATAGAGCAAAAAAAGGGGGGAAAATGAAGAAAAAAAATTGCAACTACTGACCTGAGAATCCACCGAGAAGCTCACACAGAGAGAGGATTTTGGTTCTCCCGGAGGCTTGATTGCAGATGGGAGGGGTATTTATGCTTCGTACACTTTTCTCAGTAACCAAACGGGGATAAGAACCAAATGGCGATGAGATAGAGCAAAAAAAGGGGGAAAATGAAGAAAAAAAATTACAATTACTGACCTGAGAATCCACCGAGAAGCTCATAGAGACAGAGGATTTTGGTTCTCCCAAGGGCTTGATTGTAGATGGGAGGGGTATTTATGCTCCGTATATTTTTCTCAACAACCAAACGGGGATGAGATAGAGCAAAAAAAGGAGGGAAAATAAAGAAAAAAATTGCAACTACTGACCTGAGAATCCACCAAGAAGCTCATAGCGACAGAGGATTTTGGTTCTCCTGGAGGCTTGATTGCAAATGGGAGGGGTATGGGTCTAACTTGTATGGGGAAAAATGAGGAGGCAGAAAAGGAGAAGAGAAGAGAAAACCAAAGGGGAGAGAGAGAAAGAGAGAGAGAGAGAGCGAGACGGATGAAAAGGAGAGAGAAGGAGAAGAGGCATGGCTGAAGAGCGAGAGAGAGAGCAGGTCTGACCTGACCTGACCTGAGGGGACAGATGAAAAGGAGAGAGGGAGAAGAAGCATAGCTGAAAAGAGAGAGAGAAAGAGAGAGATAGTAGATTTGACCTGAGGAGGGAGAGAGGGAGAAGAGGCATAGCTGAGGGGACGGATGAAAAGGAGAGAGTGAGGGAAAAGAGGCATGGCTGAAGAGAGAGAAAGAGAGAGAGGGGATGGCAGAAAGGGCAAACGGGTGTGGGTTTCTGACGGGAGAGGGTGAGAGTTGGAAAGTGTGTACTGTAAACAGAACAAAGTCGTGGTTGCCAACCACGATTTTTAAAAGTCGTGGTTAGCAACCATGATTTTAGTTCTAAAATTTTTCCAGTTTTTTTAATTTTTTAAACACATTAACCATCATAATCGCAACTGTAATCACAGTTTTTAATCCAAAATCGTACTTAGCACCCACGATTTTAGCGTATAAATTTTTTATACTAATACGAGCGTTAAAAAAAAACGGAATTGTATACCCAATATAAAATCGTGGTTAGCAACCACGATTTATCGTTGTCTAGAAATTAAGTTCAAAACTACACCCAAGTCAGAATAAAGATTAAAAAACCTACTTTTTAGGGAAAAGAGCCCATATAATCTATCCACCCATTCAGGGGCACGGCCCTGACTAAATTAACAAAGTGGGACAGAGATGAGTTGGCCGAATTTTTACATCGACTTTGACGTGACAATTATTGGTACAACCAAAAACAGCTAGCTGGATGCAGTGTAAAGATGGCCCTCTATCTTTCCCTATATGTATTCAACATCCTCACAATCTCAGGCCATGCCAGTCTAGACCCTTCTCACTATGGACTCCTCTTTCCCTTCTAAAGGAAGCACTCATGCTCCACATATAAGTGGTGAAGAAGAAGAGTCTTCAAAAACCCAGAAAAACTATAGAGAGATAATCTCTACCCTTACTACAGATGACGGCTGGAAAGCTGCTGAGCCTTTTTGCCAGTACCAAGGCTTCTGGCACTTTCCCTCCTTCCTCGAAGGAGTCATGTCAACCCAAGAAAACTTCATAGCTCAACCTACTGATATCTTTGTGTGCAGTGCTCCAAAATCCGGCACCACTTGGCTCAAAGCCTTAACCTTTGCCATTCTAACTCGAAAACATTTCGATCATTTGACAAACCCATTACTCACCACCATTCCCCATGAGTGTGTCCCTTTTCTTGAGGTGGATGTCATAGACAACCCAAGTCATCGAAAACCTGGCTTGCCACTCTTGGCTACACACTTTCCCCATCCGTCCTTACCAAAATCGATAATTTCTTTGGGTTGTAAACTTGTTTATATATGCAGGGATCCAAAGGATGCGTTTATTTCTATGTGGCAGTTTGCGGGCAAGCTGACACCCAACAAACAACCGATTCCTTTAGAAGAGGCGTTTGACATGTTCTGTAAGGGAGTCAGTTTCTTCGGACCGCATTGGGAGCATGCTTTAGGGTATTGGAAGGCAAGCTTGGAATGGCCTGAGAAGGTAATGTTTATAAAATATGAAGATTTGATGAGAGATACCTCATTTTACGTCAAGAGAATTGCTGAGTTCATGGGTTACCCTTTTTCATTGGAGGAGGAAACGGGTGGTGCGGTGGAGATGATTGTTAAGTTGTGTAGTTTTGAGACTTTGAGCAATTTGGAGGTCAACAAGAAGGGAGAGTACCGTCCAGGAAACCTGCATTTTCGAAACAATGACTTCTTTAGGAAAGGTAAGGTTGGAGATTGGCAGAATTATCTGACAGCCGAGATGGTAAAACGTCTTGATCAAATGACGGAGCAGAAGTTAAGCCGTTTTGGCTTGACATTTTAAGTCTTTAGTATAGGTGGAGCAATCACACGTCCACATCAAGTGAATCAATAAGCATAAATATGTTGCCCTGCATTCGCAGTTTCTGATGCATAATTCTTGTGTTTATTGCATATTAGGAGCTGGGGTTGCTACCTTTGCAATCCAACGTATTTTGTTGCTTTTCTTTCTTTTGTAGGTGGTGTATGTTAATGTACTATCAATTAATTAATTTGGCTTCACTCTAACTGAGAGGTAAGCAGTGCAAATGACTCCTTGGTATGTGAAGAACACCATATTTACAACCTTTACACTTAAAGATTTAATTAGTAAAGAGCTGAACAAACAAGCTACCAGGACTAGCCTAAGCTTGAGGGATTACGATCCTCTCTAGTCCAATATTGGCCAGTTCAATCCAGTTAACGGTTGTCAATAGCCCAGACAAATCCAAGGGTTGCATTATGCCACATCCTTTAACAATTTCTGCTTTAGGTTTTATACTATCTACACTCTTGTAAGACTGTAATGTATGGTTAATGGCAACGGAAAATTCAAGATTTCTTCCGGATAATCAGGTTATTTCCTCCGTCGCTCTCTAATCAGTTTGGTAATCTAATGCTTCTCATTTTGTATTATTTTCAATCCAAATTTGCGAAAAATAGACCCGTATTAATTGATCTCGGTATTGCCCTCGACTGGATTTTGATGTCTCTAGCAACAAAGATTGGTTCAAATTTCTTTAAACTAGACTTGAATCCCTTCCCATAACCAAGTCGATTGTCATTTTGTCCATGCAGTGTGCCTAACACCTGTGGGTATATGAGCAACTTAAAGTAGCAGTATTCAAATAGAAGAAAAGAAGGAGCTCATGAGAACTTAACCGCCCAAAGAAAATAAGTTTTCTTCCTTCTTCCAAGTATGTGCAAAGATTCAATCACGAAAAACTCCAGATCTAGTTGAGGGTGAAATATTCTTCAATCAATATCAGTATGAGATTGTTTACTTTTCGGTAGAATTTTATTCGTGGTTCCAAGAATTGGAAGGGATTTGCAGGCATTTGAAAAGGCAAGAGATTTTGCAGTAAGGAAATAAAAGCCTTAAAATGGGGAAGGAATTTTGCCTGTTTGGCTTCCGTTTAAAGTGACGGAAACTTAGTGCTATTTAAAAAAGTCAATCATTGCATTAACTTGTCATTTATTAAGCTCTATGTTTCTAAAAATACTCATCTCTTATTTGGTATTGAGTTTTGTTTAGAGTTTTTTTCTTAAATAATGCTATTTTAATAAATTATTCTCACTTTAGATTAGTTACAAATTTTTTTCCTTAAAATGAGTTTTGTTTAGAGTTTTTTCCTTAAATAATGCTATTGGGTGTCCTTATATCATGTCATGTGCCACATAATTATGTGTTCTTGCGTGTCCAAATTACACAATGAAACTGTCGTTTAGAATGACAGTTTAAATTGAAAAAAAAAGAAAAAAAAAACCAAAACCACTTTTGCACCAGAGCCACCTTCCCTCTCTTCTCTCTCCCACATTTCAAGGTCTCTCTCTCTCTCACTCACTCTCCTAGGTACCTCTTTCTCTCTCCCTCACCTGCCAACGCTCCTCCCTTTGCTTTCTTCTTCTTTGATCTTCTTACTTTTTTTTTCTTTATCATTTTACACCCATGGCTGCTATGACCATAAATTCAATTTTTTTAACCCATTAATGTGTGTGTGTGTGTAAACGACACAAATAATTAAGTTGCTTTCTTGCTGCAGCACATGCATGATGTAACTGAAACAGAACTGCAAAAATGTTCCTTGTAGATCCTACTCTCTAGTATGGTCCACAACTCTGCCTTGCTCAAAACTAGTATTGTTCATTAACAAAAAAAAAACAAAAAAAAACAAAAAAAAAAAGGAAAAAAACTAGTACTGTTATCCAAATTCAGTATTATCGGTGGACAGATTGATGTTTCAAGGATAACCATTAATTAGTGTAGCATAAATCTGAAAGAATATAATTAGGATCGATCATAAAAAGTTATTGACGAGATAGGAGGCCAGTTGTTGGAAGTTCAGCAATAAGAAGCAATGGGAAGTCACCAAATAAAATCTAGAAAACATTAATCCTCTGTTTGGATCTCAAAAACAGTAGGAAAAGTAAGGGGAATGACGGAAAAAAAGAAGAGGCCAGGCCTAAGAAAGAAACTCATTGTTAAGTAGTTAATTCTACGCATTTTTCTTTAATTCCTTTCACTTCTGTTTTCCAAAATTCAAAATAGAGCATAACTTAGCTGTTGAGAGAATCATGGACGATTCACAGGCCATTATTAATTCCACTTTTAATAATGTAATTTCTAAATTATTGAAGAGAAATCGGCTTCATATTTTTTTTTGTTATTTATTTATTTATTTTTTTTTTGGCAAATATTTCCACATCCAAATGTTAAATACTATTTGATCTACCACTAACTTATTTGTTCTAATTAATCAGGCAACAATACCACAGTGTTTGTTGCCCTTCTTTCCACGTTGCCTACGAACACAGATTAGAACTTCACATAATTTCGTCATGTTGCCCTTTTTTTAAAAGGAAAAATATTATGGTGTTAATATTGTAAGTCGGCAAACGTTGTTACAAGATGGACTACAAACTTCACATGTCGAATTCACGAGCACCCACTGGCATGCATAAAATATGATCACCTTTTATTAATTAATCATTAAAAATCCTAAGAATGATATTACTGTCCCCTTCATTGGACATATAAAGGCCATGTTTTTTTTTTTTTTTTGATTGATCCACAAAAGTGATAATATGTTAATGTTAAGAGAGATTACACCCAAAGCCCAGATACAAAAGCAACCCCCTATAGGATGACAGAAAGAAACTGCAGAGCACCCACACAACAACCACACTCCAAACCCCCTATATAAAGGCCATGTTTGTTTACTTAGAATGGAATGAATGGAATTGTGAACCGTTTGTTGCGTTGAAAACTAGACTTAAAGGGCTTTGAAACCATATACAATTCGTTAGCTGAATCATCCCGAGCAAATTTAAATTTGATCATGAATAGAGGCTATGTTCTAGGACTGCAAAATTCTAGTTTCTTTTACTTTGAATTTTGTTCCAGCTTAAATTACCTCAAGTCTCTAAGACTCTCTTTAATTTTGGCTAGGTGTTGTTTAATTTTCAGTTAAAGTTTGCTTAGCTCTTTTGCCCATTCTTGCTTCAAACATGTATTGTCTATCTAAAAAGTGTTGTTTTCCTTGAAACTTACCTATGGATGGAGATATTTAAGCTCTTAGCTTTGTAATTAATTGCATGAGAGAGAGTTTTATTGAATTTGGAATGAGAATTCAACATTTGGCTTTCTAAATATTTCTTCATGTTTTATTGTGCTTATCCCTATGGTGAATTCCTTTAGCTAGGTGGTAAGCTGATTTATCCCCCGATTTTTTCACTCGTGTTTCCTCCTTTCTCCAATTCCTGACATCAAAGTGAGACTCAGTTGATGCTGAGTCCAAATTTTTACATCATGTTGACAAGGCAATGGTACAAGTAATTGAAAACCCAGCCCTATATATAATAAAAATATTCCTCTTTTCCCTAAAATAATTGTACATAAATAGTAAGGGAAAATACAAAAAAACCATCAATTTTACCCTTTTTGATATAACCCTTAAAAAAAATATATATATATATTATAATGTGTCCCTGAATTGCTTACAAATTTAGATTACCGTTAATCGCCTTTTGTAAAATTAATAGAGTTCACGTAATGTTTTTCCATCTAATTCCATGAACAACATACATAAATGTTCATAGATATATAATACACACGTTAAAACTAAGTAATTTTCAAATTTATATCTATAGTTTCTTTTGGTAATTTATATATATATATATATATATATATACTTTTTTTTTCTTTTTTGAAATTTAAATTTTCTATATTATGAATAAAACAAAACAAAAAAAAAAAAATTGAATGAAATCTTCATGTGTTTATTTTTTTGAAATATATAATTAATACTATTTAAAAACGTTCCCAAACGTGTTGTTGTGTGCTATAACTAGTAATTAATAAATAAGCGGAGGGAAGAAGCTGCAGCAAGTCGGACAACTTGGATAATATTGTTAATCTCATGAATTAATATGAGTAGGTATACCTACTCATATATATATATATAGAATATGAGTAGGACAACCTGGATATGCCTGTTATTGTGTTGCTGCTATGACACCCCCAATGTATTTAATATACCTTCTTTTTTTTTTTTGGGGCTGCGTGAAAGGATAAGAGGGCTCTCAAAATGATCATTAAATTCTGCTGTCAAGATTCCAAATTTTAATGGATTTTCTTGAAAAAAGATTTTCTTTTTTTTTTTTTTTTTTTTTGTTGAAAAAATGATCCATTTTGGAAGTATCCTTGTTTAATTGTACATGAGTAACATGATTGAGAGTGAAACGCCGACAATATCTTATGAAGATGATTTCTTACGTAATTTAATCAAAACTTATAAAGATGATGAAAGTGATTGGCCGATAACATCATATTAAGATGATTCTGGTACGAACATTTGATTTATTATGCAAGACCCATTAAGGTGATAGCTTGGTCTTTGTACTTTTTTTTTCCCTCCGACTAAATGATTCCCCCATTATTAATTTAATTCATTTCGGTTCGAATAAATGCAAAGATTTTTTCACACCTTTAGTTAAAATCAAAATTTTTAAATTTAACCATTAAAAAGATTACAAAAATCTTTGACTAAAATGTTATATTCATAATATGTTTGGCCAAGAATTTAATAGTAGGGACAATCGAGTGCTTAATTTTCTAATGGATGTATTTATGCCATTGTGCCAATAAAATTCTTGTAGTTTTCAATGAGTCATGAAAGTAGATTGAAACCACTATTTAGAGCATCTCCAATGGTGTGTTAAAAGGTATGTTATTGTTACATTTGACACATTTTTGAGTTAAAATAGTACAAAGTTAATTTAAAAAAAGGAAAGAGATGGTGACTTTGTAAAAAAATTACATATTATGTCATTTGCACCGTCGGAGCAAATTGTGCCAAATTATAACATTTGACATTGTTACATATGCTAAAATAGCAATAACACTAATAATATAGCTCACATCATTGGAGATACTCTAATGGTGTGGCATCAAGTTCAAGAATTTGTAAAAAAATATACTGTCAAAGATAATTTACCATCAACCCCAACGGATCAACTTGATAGTAAGTCAAGCCTTGAGAAGCGTTTTAGGAAATGTAAGTTTAAGTGTTTGAAATCCTATGAAAGCGTTGATCCTCTTTGGGCCTATCCTTAGTATCCGAAGGTCCTAGTAATTGCCCAATACGTGTGGGACACGAGAATTGCACATACCCAAAGGAATAGTTGGGGCCAAAACCTCATGTACCTTTGTTGCCAAAAATAAAAAATAAAAAATGGTAATTTACCATCATAAGTGACGATAACTACCATAATCTAGTTAGAAATGGTTAGATATGTCCCAAAAAGTTTCATGGGATTTTTCTCTTCTTTATTTACCTTTGATTTTACATTTTCAGAGAGAAAACAGGAAAAACATGAGTCCTCTATGTAACCATTTCCCTCACCACCAACTCTCCATAGCACCAAATGCTAGAAAACGTTTTTCAAATTAGCAGTGAACCTTTTCTACAAGGAGTCCTATTTATAGATTTGCAAACCCTGAAACTCTGAAAACAATTCTTTTTTTTTTTTTTTTATGAAGAAAATTCTGAAAGCAATTGAAAACCCCAGACAGACAAACACACACACACACACACATATATATATATATATATATATATATATATGTATATGTATAATCCTCCCCATTAACATGGTAACTTTTTAGGACTTTAATTCTAAACTAAAACCCATTAAAGCTTCTAGAAAAAATAAAAGTATATAATCTTTTAGGAAAAAAAAAATTATTTCTTGTTCAGTTGCTTCAATTTCTAGGGTACTGGTTTGATTATTCTTTGAACATGGATAAAGTTATCACCTAGTCTACATTAATTAACACATCAACCCCATGACCTTCCGCTTCCTTAATGCATTAAGTCCCGAGAACCACTAAAATCTCAAGTCTCAACTTCTATCTATTGGTATTTTTCATAATATTGAAGGTAAAAACTTCATTTTGAATGTCATGAAACAAGGTTGAAACCATTATTAATGGTGTGGCATCCACTTCCAGAATTTTCAAATAATGTTATTGTTTAAGATCATTTGCCATCATACGTGATGATGACTACCATACAATAGTTAGAAATCATAAGACATTGCCTGATATGTTTTTATGGGGTTTTTTTCTTCTTTATTTATTTAATTTTCTTTGATGGTACACTTTCAGAAAGAGAGAATAGGAAACATGAGTCCTATAACTATTTCCCTCACCAACCCTCCATAGCACCAAAAGCAGCCTAAATAATTTTTTAGCACCTTGTGTTCATTATGGTTTAATGCAAATGTCCCTATATGAGAAAATACAAGCAATTTAAGCCACTGAAACTCACTTAATTTTGCACAGGCTGCCAAATTCCAATCTCTGAATATCCATCTTCGGTAGCACAAGCTCGAAACATGCCCGTTGTATTTAACTGCATTGTGACTTCTCCAGTGGCAGACACTGCAACCAAGCCAGCAGTGCCACGTGGAACGCCCTCCTCTATGACATAAGCTGCTGCTTCCTTGAGAGAAAGCCCTTTGTACTCCATAAGAGCTGCCACATCCCTTGCAACAGTGCCACGTATTATTGCTTCACCTTTGCCCGTGGCAGAAACAGCACAAAGACTGTTGGCATAATTCCCTGCACCTATGATGGGTGTGTCCCCAATCCTACCCACCATTTTGTTCACCATTCCACCAGTAGAAGTTGCAGCAGCTAAGTTTCCTTCATTATTGACAGCAACACATCCAACGGTCCCAATTTGGCTATCACCTTCAGGAGTTGGTGTTTCTTTTTTCACATCTTTCTGAATGGGTTGTGTATAATCAATCTGCATAACCAAAACAAAGTAGTTCAATAATTCAAGGTTTTTTATGCGTTGAGAATTAGGTGACTTGTGGGCATAAACACATAAAACACTTGGGAGATCCCTTGCTATAAAAGACAGGCTGATTGAAGAACTTTAATATTTTTATTTTTGTCAAGCCAAAAAGAAAAAATAAATCAGCTACTCGATGAGAGGTAGAAGATTTAATTCAACTGGGCAACATAAACAACAGCAATATGCTTCAGAAAGATGATATGAGACAACCAAATGTAAAGAGCTGAGATCTATTCAAACACAGATTTAAGTTTATTAAGTCTTCCCTACTCTTTTAGAGAGAAGCAATAAAAAGCATACCTGCACTCTGTTGGCTTCTTTTGCTTGCTTGAGCCTTTCAATATTTTCTGGAGTAATAAAATGGCTGGAATCTACAGTTTCAACACCCTGGAAAATTCAAGAAGCCATAATAAGACAAGAAATTTTGGCAATGATACAAGATATCTACAAACTTCGGTTTAAAATTACATAATAAGTTGCTTCTGTAATAAAACAAATGTGGTGATGTGAAGAGTTATTTCTTTATTAGTTCAGATATGCACATGATGTATCAAGCAAACCTGCAAAATATCCCTAATATTGTTCCTATTAAGACACAGCATTCCCTCGCTCAAACTAGTGTTCTTTTCCAAATATTGTGTATTGTAAATGACTCAATGGATAGAATTCAGCTTTAAGTTTTGGTCATTAGTACTATGGCTGAATTTGGAATCATATAAAGTAAATGAATCAAATTGACATTAGCTTTGATGAGATATATGGCGATCTTGGAAATTCAGACAAAAAACAATAAAAATAAAAATCATCAAACAAAATTTATGAGAAGCTGCCAGATAAAATCAAGAAGATATTAACTGTTTGTAAAGTCACAGAAGATTTCCACCGGCCAGTAATTCCAACCTTAACAAATTAAGGATGAGAATGTTTTGCTTAAACAATTTGGTGTTAGCAACAACATAGGGACTCAGAATCAATTAAGTATATGAATACTATAATCTTTGAGAATTGATAGAATCAGGAAGAGAGCAGTACAGGAATTTTTTAGGCAAGAATTTCAGGAATAATTTGGAAAACAAAAATAAAGAGGAAAATTGAGGGGAGCACAGACAAAGTACCAGTAGAAAAAAATAATCATATATGGTCACCACACACCACAGCTCTCAAGAGCAATTAGGAAATCAGTCTCAAGTCTCAATAATTCAAATTATATCTGCCATATTTGCTATTAGACCACAAATGATCGAATTATACACAATAAAGTCAAGATTATCTAGACCTTATCAGAAACTTGTTTAAATTCAGGAGTTATTAAGACAGTTATCAAAATGCCAGCTTGAACAAGGAAATAGTTGCTCTCAAAACAAGTGAAAAGAGGAGACTGGATGGAACGACTTCTGTCGAATTAAATTGTTAGAACTGTCCCTCTGGATTCAAAATGGAAAAAGGTAGTTTTATAGATCATTAAGGTTAAATAATGGTGCAAACCAGGACCAACGAAGAAATGCTGACACAGAAGCAGCATGCTCTGGCTTCAATATGTCGGAGTTGCAACTTGCAAAATTTAAAATTGCAGAACCACTATCCTCAGTCATACAGAATATACATTTTTTTAATAAATCAAATCACATAAAGTAACAGAACTATGGTTCAAGAATCAATTAACATAATAGAAATTGGGTTCAGCAATTCAACTTCAATGAATAAAAAGAATAAACAGAAATATAAAAGACTAAAATCAAGGCTTAATTACTTTTTGCCAAAGTGAACTAAAGAAATCAAGGATGATAATCCCAACAAAAAATAAGAAAAGACAGGCACTTACCAGCTTAGATATATATAGGAAAGAACTACAAAGAGGAAAGATATTAAGATTTTCACTCACTTGTTCCCTTGCAAATGCCTCTGCTCCATCAAATGCAAGATATATATGAGGAGTTTTCTCCATAACCAGTCGCGCTAGAGATATGGGATTAACAACAGTGGTGAGACCAGAAACAGCTCCGCATCTCTTTGTCTTGCCATCCATAATGCAAGCTTCCATTTCAACTGTGCCATTGGTGGTTAAGACAGACCCTCTACCCGCATTGAAATGTGGGTTGTTTTCGAGTTCACGAACCTGTATAAACCAAATTCAGTAAAGGATCTGGCTTAAGTTATAGTCCCTCTATCCCACAAAGAATTATCATCTTTCCCTTCTTCTTTTTCCTCCCCCCCCCCCCCCTTTTTTTTTTTTCCTTTTTGGTTGTCCCAAAATGTTTGATCGTTTTAAAGAGTAGAGACATGAAAAACTGGAAGCCAACGCATTAGTTGCATCTCCTTAATATGTGTGTTCTTTCAAAGTGATCAGTCTTTGTGGAACGGAATAAATATAAAAATATTTTAGGGTATTGGTAAATGTGTTTGGGCCTACTTTCATTTTGCCAACGCTAAGATGAAAAAAAAAAAAAAAAACAGAGTGCTGATGACTGATCTCACCGATCTAAATAGGAGTCAGTAAAGGTGTGTAATGACATGGGAGTTCCAGATGGAAATTGGATCACAACATGATGTGTTGGATTGACAACAACATCAACAAAAAAGGGATTCCATATAGAGTAATGAATCCCACTGGTTTTCCCAACATTTCTATACCATCTAATGTGGCTACTGACATGGCATGCCACATCAGAAGATCACATCATGTAGCAGATGACGTGGAATATATATACCTTAAAGGCAGGGTATTTCAGGGAGTCGCCACATCAACCCTCACATCAAATGGAATTGAAAGGTTGGAAAAATCTGTGGGAAGAATAGCATTTTTCTTTCATGTATCACAACAGGAGTACAAAAAGTGTGGCATAAGGTAGTTATATTCCCTGGGGAAGTTGATTGTTCAGTTAAGATAGTCAATTTCATAGTGAGGAAGGTGAGAGGAAAGAAACCACAAGCTCTGTTATCCAAATTCTCAAATATAGCAACAAAAAGGAAAAGAAAAGTGGAGTCATCTCATTCATGGATGAAGGAATTGTAGAACCTCTCATTCGCAGTGCCTTATTTTCCTCCCTTTTCCCCCTACCTTTTCATTTCCCTTTATTTGTTTAACTATTGTAAAGTAATTTTTGCCCTAGTCATTTTGTTCTTGTTGTTCATCACACTAGCTGGTTTCAATTTCTCTTTGAAGTTTAATTGATTTGGAGAGAAAAAGAACCTAGGAAACTCTTCAAAAGAAAGACCAATTGTTCCTCACTCCCAGTTCCAAACTTTATTTAAGCCAATTGTTGCATTCCCAACCAAAAATTACGGCAATATGAAATCAAATAAAAAAAAAATGGAAAAATCCCACATCAATGGGTGGAAACTTCTTGCAAGCTAACGCTTATGCCTAATCTAGAGCGTCCCATTTACAAACATATATACATACATACATAGAAATATACATAAATACACACACACGAACAAAAAGAGACAACTGCTAGACATTACTCCCTCCCAAATTCATACACATGCAATTTTATATTATAAACCAGTGATCCCTAGAACTTATGCGTCAAGAATTGAAAGGTTTGTGTTCGATTTTCCACTCCATCTTGAGGCCACCCACAAGCAACATTTATCCTTGGCCTTAACTGATGCAGAGTGGGTGATGGCCTTACCCATATCCAGAGATTAGTCAGGCCAAAATAATTTATCATATCCCACATATATACGAGAGAGTAGAAATCATCACAAATAGAACATTCAAATTATCCCATTCAACTCAAAAGATTGAGTTTTTGAGACGTTAAAAGTTCATTTCTCACAACCCCAAATCACCACAACTGATCACTCATCAATTGATAACAATATGATATAGAGTAAATAATAATAACGCTCCGTTTGGTTGCTGAGGAATTTTTGTTTAGAGGAAAGAAAACATGGAATCTTAGAAAGGAAAGCGAATTCCACCCCCAATAAGCTTTCATTTCTTTTCCTACAGTTTCGCAGCAACCAAACAGGCTACGGCGTAAGACTTCTCTAACCAATACAAACATACACACGAGATCGGTTTCATATTTAGGTGGAATGTAAGTACAGACCACAGAGAGAGAGAGAGAGAGAGAGAGGGAGAGGGAGAAGAGGAGTTTTGGTAGTTACCACAAGTTCGACAACATCCAGGGGAGACTGTTTAGCTTTGAGAGCAGCGACGCCAATCTGTAGGCAATGGCGTAGGGCGGCCTCACGTGGCAGTCGGCGTTCCGGTGGCACAGAGAGTGGAATGTCGCCGGCGCCGCCGTGTAGTGCTATTGCCCACCCCATCCCCTCCCCAACTCTGTCCCTCTCCCTCTCCCTCTCCCTCTGAGTCTCGGACTTCTTATGGGAGAGGTTGAACGACTATTTTGCAAAGTCAGCATTACGACACTGGGCTCGGGCTTCGGACCGTACAAGGATTCTAGGGCATTGTGGTAATTTAGAGAAATTTACATGGGCCCTTTGGATGTAAAAATGGAAATTAAATTATTTTATTTTATTTTATTTTACGCAATTTTGAAGGTATTTTACCCACAAAAAAATAAAATAAAATAAAAAATCTAATATTTAGGGAACAAATCCATCAGCTTCAGTGAAAAAATTTTTGAAAGAGGCATGGATATGATCACAATTCACAATGAAAATTTGATATTATATATAATATTGGCAAATCATAAGAAACCTTATAGTTTGACCTTTTATTTATTTAATTTTTATTTTTTACGTAATCTAAAAGAAAAATGATTAAAGACATCTCACAAATTTAATAATTAACACCATCGTTAATAATTTTTCATAGAATTGCATCATTAATCGTTTTTCTAACTACAATGGGAATTTCTAAAATTTGAATCAAAGTTTGAATTTCTAATCAAAATTTGAAGAGGTCAAATTACATTTAAAAATTCCATATGCTTATATGGAATTTTACAAATTCTAACTTTCAAACAAGAAAATTTTGCAAAATTTATTTAAAAATTACTCTGTATAACTTTCAAAAAGTTTAACCAAAGAAAAAACTCTACAATTTTGACAGTTACAAAATCTAAACTATAATATCCTATCATTTAAAAAATTGTACGGTTTTTTTTTTTGTTTTTTTGTTTTTTTGGATCAACTAAAATTCGATCATCATTAAAGGAAAAAATGTTTACATTCATTTAAGAATAACAACAAGACCTCAATGATCCCATCTCATTACTTCCTAAGAAATCTATGTTCCCATATATTAATATAATTGTGACACTAATAGCCCAAATTGCCAACACAATCAATCAGTCCATTTACTTGCCTATGATATGTTTGTTTAATAGCTATATGATCAAACCAAGTCTATAAACACCTAATATCTTAAACAATATTTGCTATACACAAATCATATTAATTATTAGCTATGAATCACCTTCAATTTGAATCTTCCTAACTCTTTTTTCAAACGCTACAATAAGATTGCTGCATAAAGAAGTGCATTTCACAATAAGAATCAAGGCCTTGCCAAGCTTATAAGAAGCATCGATGGATATTCTACCTCTATGTCTCAAAGTACAAAACCACCTCTAATTTCAGCTGATGCTTCCTCGAGCCATGCTGCTACTTTGGTTTCATATCAAAAATGTAAATTAATTGCTTAAATATCACCTAATAAGTGTAATTTCCCCATATGTTTTCCCATTACCCTGCAATCCTAGAGTTTATTTTTGTGATAACACCCTCTAAAATGAGATATATTATGCACTATTTCAAATCAAAGAATCAGCTGTCCTAAGAAGTAAAAGAACATTCATGAAAAACAACATTTCAAGAAAAAAACAAAAGGAGTCTTATCGCAAAGAATATGATGTTTTCCTAGTGCACCATTTTTTCCTCTCTGTGGACAGAATAGAATATGTACACTTGAAGCTCACACAGGACATTTAACAAACAATGCAGCCACAAGAAAGACTTGTCCTACACTCCCCACTTCTCTAGCTTCTCCATGCATGACGCGAACCCACTTAGAGAAGTGGGTTCGCGTCTCACTCACACAGGCGCACGTCCGTATATATTCCTATATATTGTGGTGATGGAAGGGCCATGGCCGGATAATCAGATTAGCTAGCTGTCTCAGTCTTTAACCGATTCCACGCCACTTGATGAGATCATTTCATGGCTTCTAGTGATCATTGATTGATTTGAGACAACACCAACAGCATGGAGGGACCCACTTAGTGGTAACTAAGCACTAAGCAGACAGCTCAGTGTCTCATGGTATCCTTGGATCGTTGGAATCATCTTCTTTTTCATTAATGGCGGTATAATTTAAGATGTATGATGCTATCATTGCAAACGGCCTATTAGCTCAGTTGGTTAGAGCGTCGTGCTAATAACGCGAAGGTCGCAGGTTCGAGACCTGCATGGGCCAAAAATATTGAATTTTTCTTTTTTGGAACTTTTTGCACCTGAAATCTTTAGTAGCATTTATCAGAAGTTTTGATCATCAAATGTGGCTATTCTATCTTGCAAATTCCAAAATACAAGCTCCTTGCAAAGTATCTTATTATGTTTAGTTAGAATCAAACGATGAATCAGTGATGCAGCCTGAAATTCGTCTCATTGCCATAAAAGATAAGGTGGTGAATGGCAGAGAAATTTGTTTCGTCTGCTGCGTCTCCCCTCTTCTGCAGAAAGCTGTTGAGGAGATTTTGCAAGTTGCTATCTAGTTGTGTGTGGGCTTTGATGGTGCCAATATTTGAATGTAATGCTCCATAGGGCTTTTGAGTAGCTTCATCTTCCTCCTGAGCAGTTGCTCACTGATTGCTCAGAGTTGATTGGGTTTTGATTCTCCCGCCATCATTCTAGAGGATGACTCTCAGCCGACCAAGTCTGTCTTCGTCTTTGTTTCTACTTTTAACTCGTCAAAAATATAAAATCAGCAGCTTTTGATGGGGGTGTGATACAAGTAGGTTTTTGTATCTCTAAAAGTTACCTAAGTTTACTAGTAGAATGGTAACATAGTGGCATTTGCCTCATTTGTTAAGTGAATAATTTCGAATTCAGACTTGCGGAGAAGTACTAATACATATTTGTTGACATTAAAAGGGTTAGGGCCTAGGGGTAAGGGTATGTTCTATTGATTGTCAAAAGAAGTCATCTAAACTTTTAAAGTGTATGCCATGCCTATCAATCTTCTGTATTATTTTATCACCTCTATCCTATTCAATCACATTGACATGTGGTCATATGATTCTTTTCACTCCCAGTCTTATCCATAAAAATAAATCAGTAATGGACCGAAATCTTATCCCACATCGGGTAGGTGGGGTATCCAAAGGGGTATATAAGCAATGTTCCGCATCTATGAAAGTCATCTACGCTTTTGGAGTGACGATCCCATGAGTTTGTATTCAATCATGTTGATATGTGGTCTCAAAAGACCTCAGTTTTTCCCTTTCCGAGTCCGAGTTCATACTGGCTCAAGAGCAGTGCTCATGCTCATCCCAAGTTTAACAAGGACATGCTTTAAAAACGAAAACAAAAGGGTAATTGGCATGCATTGTTTACACCCGTACAGACCTAGCTTCATCCATGCTCCAAGCTACAACCCTGTTCCGCAATTATATACATCAACAGTTGTGATGCAAATCACAAAGGCTGTTTCTTTCTTATGTGTCTCCGAAGTGCTAGGAACACCAATATTTGAGTTTCTGTCTACCATCCATGACAAATTTTCAATATATAAGATGAAATAAACCTTTGGAAATTGCAAGGAGATGCCTTCTAATTCACATATAAAAAGTTTGGGAGGTAAGTATTTCAGAAATCGACTCATATAACATACATATACACTCGACTCAACCCTACAAAGCCTTAATCCCAACGACATGAATCCTTTTATGTGTACACTCATAAATCAAAATTAACATATAGGAATAAAAATAAGGCCCATTATTCTGAGATAAGTGGAAAATGAATTTCAACCTTTTCGCAGAAAATAATAGGCTGTATCATTATTCAATATACATGTTGATTTCATCTTGTACTTAAACTACATATAGTAACCAAAAAAAAAAAAAAAAAAATTGGCAACACTCCTCTATTCAAGAGGCTTTGGAAGAGTTGGGGAGTCCTTCGAAATACAATTTCTCTGCATCTAGAACACCCTGTACAGAGAAAGATATTCAGTTACTACACTACTGAAATGGAACAAGCATAGAGATTCCAATCCATGAGTTTCAAGTCAGGACCTTAATAATGATAATGGCTGCATCCTTGTGTAAAACCTCATTATACTCGTGACAAGCTAGACTCTGCAACATGAAAAAACCATGAACATTACTATTATGGTAGCTGGAGAAAGAAACTGACAAAAAGAGTATGTGAGGCAGACTTGAATGCAGTTTGGGCAACCAGTGTCTCCTGAACAGCTGCAAGATGTGAGGAGTTCCAAAGCACAAGCTAAGAGCTCTGTGAAAAAGGGCTGAACCTATTACAAATCCAAACATATTGACATTAGGAAGAAATGAACCTGTTATTTATGTATCCATCAATCAACAAACCATAAAATCAGAAACCAGCAGCCCATTCTGTTTTCTAGAAATTAGAGGACCATCACATATTCCACGACCAGTAGAGCAATTTAGACAAATAAAAAAACAATGAAAAAAATTTGAGCAATAGAATAAAGAACAGAAAATATTGACCAAAAATTTCTGAGGTATTTAGGGAATAGAGAATTACACATCTAAGGCTGCGTCCGGCAGCTTGAAAAGAGGGTGCGAATGGAATGGAATTCCATTCCTAATATATTTTAAAATGTTTGGTTGGCCATAATGAAAGGAACGAGCATTCCCTAGTTGGGTCTCATTTCATCTCTCTCCCATTCCATTCCCACCCCTTACCCAACAGTTGAATGGAATGACCATCCCCATTCCATTCTCATTTACATTCCATTCCCATTCCTTTTCCCATTCCATTCTATTCACACAAACCAAACACAGCCTAAGGTCCTTCAAGACATGGGAGTTAATCAACTGCTGAATACATTAAAATATTAGACCAAAAGGTGGTTTGGCTTGAAAAAGTTGGAAGCATCCACAATCCTTTAAGCAGATGTATAAAATCTCAGAGTTACATTAGACGTAGTTCAATTTCCTGTCACTCACCTGTGCCGAAAAACCAGTTCCTCCAGGATGCTGATCATATAATAGAATTCTCTCCGGAAAATAGCGGGTATCATGAGGGTTTGCACACTCTGGAGCCAAGTCAGATGAGTTGCATATTACATATCTACAGGCGAAAACATCATAAAGCAAACAACCCACAAATAGTTAATATAACGCAGAAATGCTTTATGGCTAACAGCATCGATAGAAACAAAGAGTGACATGCTTTGAGTGTAAAAAGAAATGCTAGATGCTCGTCCATTTTGTCAGTAGGTAAGCTTTACACGTAAAGAAACGCTAGTGGAATTCTCCTCACTTGTAACTTGTTGAGTGAACGATCTTTGGTTTGAAGCTTATGGAGAATCATTGTTACCCATTATTGATTTGGTAGGATTAGGGGTAGGGGTTGATTCTGTTGATTGTCAAAAGAAAAAAAGAATGCCTTTTAATATTTAAAAAATCCAGCTGGAAGTTATTAAGGCGGTGGCTTCAATATTATCTTTAAAGTTTCAGAATCCATTAGACAGATGTCAGACAGGAAGTAGCTTCTGTTTTGTGCAATTTAACAACTTACAAAGGCACTACATTTAGAAGAGCATGGGAAGCAGCATGCAAGCCTGCACGAAATGAAATTTTTTGAATCTCCACAGCTGTTTTTATTGACTGTGGAACTCGAATCCAGACCGCCTGTTCACATATAAGGAGAAATTTAAAGTAAAACTGAGTAATAGGAGCATTATTGGAAATAACACAAAATGAGAATAATAAAAAATGACAAACCAATTCACAATATCATTCTGCATTAACATGCACCTGTGATTCATACGAATAAGTAGGAAGTGAAAGTTCAACTGTGTCAAAGACTTGGTTGCTTCCTCTCCATATGCGACGGAAGCCAAACCAAGTAGTAGTTACTTTGCAATTATGTGTTTGGGCTGTTGTTTTTGCAAACTTGTTCTCAGAAACCCTCGCTGGATAGGCCTAAACAACAGTAGGATTTGCAGCCGTGAGCATTTCCTATTTCAGAATCAAATAAGATTATAGTAGAAGTAAAAGGTAGACAATGAGGAGAGTTTTCCAAAGACTACTGAAATTTAAAGCTGAAAAAATGAAAAATACAGTCTACAATCCGTAGAGTTTTGTTCCTTTAGCAATGACAACAACTGCTCAAACCGCTAATGTATCAGCCAGATTTTAAAATAGCTTCCTTGATATGGGGTGAGTGGGTGACTATGAGAAGATTTTTGTTCCTTAAGCAAAGATGACACATAGAAAGACTCATATTACAGTTTGTTCCATCAGTCAACACATGATATATAAGCTAGATATAAAGAATGACTATCTTAATGGTGAGCATCACACAAAATTCGTCAGAATTAGGATCAGTCACTCCAAAAAATTTAATTTTTATGGTTTTCACTTTCCACCCTTTATGGTTTTGTAATTTGTAGTAATATATCCTAGTTTATGTGTTTTAACTAATTAAATAAGGTTTTTTCATGAGGCTTTTGCTCAGTGCCTCAAGTAAAAGACCTTGCCTCACACTCTAAAACTACTGGTTCTGAAGATCTAAGGATATTTGCAAAACTTATCTAAGTATTCAAGATATTAGGATATTTGCAACACTTATCCAATGGGAACGTTCGATTTTCTGCTATTATACTCTATTTCAGTGCATTATTATTTCCCCGGAGCCCCCATGCTCTTAGATGATAAAGTCTTCAATAAATAAGGTGGTGAGTCTACAGCCAAAAAAGGAAAGGGGGGGGGGGGGGGGCGGGGAGGGGGAGGAGGAGGAAGCGGCCAAAACTAAAACAGGTTCATAAAAATGTATACTTTTTTGTCAAATCAAAACTCACTTATCCTAGGGAACTAGGATGTTGCAACCATGGTTTGTCCTTAAATGACTGTACAGGAACTCCAAATTCAACAATAACAGATATAAAAACATTGTCAAATCAAACCACCAACGTCCAAAACTATCTTATGCAATTTATAAAAGGTGAAGTGTAAGAACAAGAAAACAAATGGTTCAGAGAGAACATACAATATCACCGCTGATGACATGAATATCTGTGTAATCACGAGTCTTTGTGTAGTACTTCAAGTCAGCAACTTGGCACAAAGCAATCTTGCTTGATATATCCAAGTCCTTTACCAGATAGGTTTTCCCTTGGTTCATATACACAGCACCTTCATATACCTGAATGGTCACTTAATTAGTATAAAAAATTCTGAAGTGAATCCATGTCAGCGAAATTGGAGAACATCGGTCAAACCAGTGTACAGAATGTACTCTACAAATCTATAACAGAAAAACTACTTCACTGTCCACAAAACGAGAGCCAAATTATTAACTCAAATGAAAATCATAACCCTATCTTTTTGGTTAAATTGGAGGGGATTCGACCCCTAGACTCTACCCACACCCCAACCCCACCTGGGTACCACTATGCTACAAGGGCTGGTGGTAAAAATAAGGCCAAGGGGTAGCTCAGTTGGCAAGGCATTCAGCCTTAGGAAGTGGAGGTCCTGAGTTCGACTCTTGCTAAACCCCTTGGGGCCACCCACACAAGGTTTCATGGTTCTCATGGGCCTTGGACTTACCTGGTCCATAAAGGTTGTGGGGTCTTACATGGATCTGGGGTTTGCCCGAAGGACTTCCTCCTTATCAAACAAACAAAAAAAAAAAAAAAAAAAAGGCTGGTGGTAAAAATCATAACTTAACTACCTGAAAGAAAGCCTTGCTTTCCTCGATCTCTTCAAGGATTTCATTCCGTTGCTTGTCTATTACTTTGTATTTCTCAGTCTCTATCGCTCGAATGCTAATTGCATGTGAAGGCACCTTCTAGAGGGGGGGGGGGGGGGGGGGGGGGGGGGGGGGAAACATTAAATAGAAAAGATAAATAAAAAAACTTAAGCTGCTACAGAATTGAATACAAGATCACAAATATCATTAACTAGAAAAAACCGTAGAAATTAGATCTCAAACATGCATAAAATAAAAGACCTCATGCCCAATGTAGCTCCAGATTCTAGCAGAAGAATCACGTGATGGATCAGAAGCTAGGTATCCTCTATTTTGAAGCGACGTAATGGCTTTGCTTAAACTAGAACCAAAATATTTCTCATCATAAAGCAAACTCAACGGGTGTTCAAGAGCAGCGCAAGCCAAGTGTTGTTCAAGTACCTACAAAGAATAAGGCATCAAAACTCAAAAGCATAAGTTTTGCCTATTTGTTGGACCCACATTTAATATTGATTATAGAAAATTGACAAATGAAATTAAATCATAATTCATAAAAGGACACCATGTAATCAAAATTAAAGAAACCTGCTGGTTTTGAGCATCAACATGACAACACTCAATTGGACTCCTGAAGAGTTTCTGTGGAAATTTCATAAAATACTGATCAAGAGGCCCCTCAAATGCAACGTATACAGCAAGCGACGGCTTTTCCCTTCTCCCAGACCTCCCAGCTTGTTGCCAAAGGCTAAATATCAAATAAACAGGTCCCAATCAGAACAATTGAAACAAATAGTTAAATTACTGACAGAAACAGAAGTGACTGAATCCTTTTTACCTTGCAATACTGCCAGGAAAGCCTAGATGCAGAGTTACATCAATGTGTCCAACATCAATACCCAACTCAAGGGCATTTGTCGCAGCAATACCACAAAGCTTCCCACCAAAAAAATCACTCTCTATTCTCCTCCTATCCTGCTCCATCAGTCAGGTAATGTCAAAGCACAAGGAATCATAATTGGTGAAAATTTTACAAACCAGCAGCAGATTTTTCAAAGAACGAAACACAGACATGATGTATGTACAAAACAACATAAACATTTGTTTTATATAGATACAGACTTAAAATAGAACATTTGGTGTTTTTTTTTTTCCTTTTTTTTTTTTTTTTTTTTTTTTCAAATGCAATTCTGTAGCTCAATTAAAGAACATACAGGAACTAAAAAATTCATTTAAAGTCAACATAAGCTCAAATCTAGAAACGAGAAGGTAAAAATAGATCACTAAGGCATTTTTGTTTGCTGATAAAACTGAAAATAGATGAAAAAAATTATAAAGAAATATTTTCAGCAAAATATATATATATATAAATTCCACTGGACTACTGTTAAGGAAACATAGGAAAAGAAAAAAACATAGGGAAAGAACAAAAATAATACCTAAATTATAGCAATTCATTCATATATCTTGAGAAGTAGAGAAATAAGAATTTTTAGTGTGGGGAAGATCTAGACCTGGTTTAAAAGGGGGAAAAATTCAAATACAGCACGGTTGGGACAGCAACAGGTGACCAAACCAAAACCCCACCTGATCAGGATCAATGACAACCCAAAACTCCATCATAGTGGGCCTGTCTTTTGGTTTTGGTTGACCCCCTAATTATCGAATCGGTTTTTGATTTTCAACACCTTACATAGTTAACTTTCTTGGAAGTTTTTTTGACTTTTTCCCACATAGGTTGATCAGAGTGATTTAACAAAACCTGTATAATGATCTCTAGAACCATTTTGAATATTATTTTTTGATGAAGGTAAATTTGTAATACTAATAAAAGGGCAAAGTCCATATACATGAGACATATACAAGCACTCGCCAAAGCCCCAGTTAAGACTTAAGAGAATCTAAAAAGGTAAAGAAAGAGGGACGTGTCCATTACAATGGCAAATAAACCAATTGAAGATAATTCTAGCAAAAAAGGATTTGAGGTCCACTATAGAAGTCTCAACTCCTTCAAAAGTTCTTGAGTTTCTTTCTTTCCAAACACCCCAAAAAATAGCATGCAAGGCCAAGAAATTCAAAGGAGATGAACTCTGTACAATTAAAGGATTGAGATAAGTTTATATTAATATCCACAGATGAATCCAGCCAAGCCACATGACATCTCACTGAGCCTGCACAAATAAACTTCCCAGTAAGTGCAAAGTGATTGTCATGCCACCCAGCGGGCACCCATGCCCATACAGCCACCAACAGCACTCAATATCAAGTCAAAACTATCTGATCAAGATAAGAGATTTGCGATTAGTCCATTATGATGCAACAATGACTATCATCATCCAGACAGCAAAAATGTAAGATGCTCTTTGGTCTAGTTACAAATCAAAATTGCACTATTCCAGGAACACATTGACTTAATAACTAAAATATTCACCAATCAGCCTATGTTAGCCATCATTATTTCTCACTGTTTTCCCTGGAAACTTCTATACTAATGGAATAACTCCCTTTGGTATTCTAATATTCTATGTGCACTCTTATGTGAATCCAACAATAAGAGTTCCTCTAATTCTATGAAATTTTCTAGTGAAAATAGTGGGGATTTCACGCAAATCCATTGTTCAACCAAGAAGTTTCCAAGACCTATTCTTAAGAATAGGGAAGTACTAATATCATTGGGATTCTATCAACTAGTTCTGAGTTTTGACCTATGATAATAAATCCATTTTCATTGGTTTTTTTTCTAAAGGAGAAAGAATAAAATAAATCCAATAAATTAAAATTATTTTTCGGTTATTGCCAAGTCACTAGTTAACAAAGATAAAAGTTTCACAGTCAGCTCATATCATTCGTCATTATTTTTGACTGTTTAAGTGAACAGAATCAGAGGATAACATGGATCAAGTAGCAGAGCCACTTCTTAACCATAGTCCACCCACTGGAAATATCAGGTGCTCCAAGAGCGTTGCGCTCCAGCTACCTATGTCAAGACCTCAACATAATGCCAAAAATAAGGAAAACTGGGCCGTTCTGTCACATTTTGATTTAAAAGGACGGAGCATCAACTCTTTTCTCCAATCTAGGAGCCCCTCTGTCAAATTGAGTATATTAATATGTGAAGTGAACTACACACTGTAATGTACACGGGCCAACAGTACCAATAACAATGACAACTATTATTATTGTTAGTACTACTACTACAGTAATAGTAGTAGTTATTAATTTATTATTATCATTGTCATCATTATTATTTAATAACCAATAAACAGCAATACTTGCCTCAGCAATGTAGCCAGCACGATAAGCACATATGCAATCAACCAGGTGGGGTGCTGTCTCCTGAAGAATTTCACGCCTATCACAATTACAGAAATTAGAATTCATCATGTTATTACTTAAACCAAATACTGAAATGACATCAAATTAAAATTCAAAAGTAAAGGCAATAAATCATCTAGTAATAGATGCATTTAAAAACAGGATCAGAAATTCATGAATTTGATGTGACATACGTATAGCATAAGACAAGTTCACAGAGTTTGCGTGTTTTACAAAAGGCAATGCAACGAAGCCCATGCTGAACCATTTCCGCAAAGAGACATGAAACTTCCATAATTGGACTGCAAAGAGAAATAAAGCATCAGCCATTGAAGTACCTGGTTCCACGAGGGAAATAAGGAAATTCATTCCAAGATGGCAAGATTCCTCATACACATATTACATAGTATGGTTTGTTAAGACTCAAATAATATGTTCATGATCAGTTGCATGAGTACATAGGCTTACATGCTTACTTGGAAGTATTTTACGTAATAAGATATTTTACCGCTTCATTATGTCGTAGAAAATACTTGTATGGATGTTTCTGATTATACATATTTTCACCCAAAAAAAAAACTCATTCTATATAGAAACTGCTCTGAAAGTCCTCAAGTGAAATCAGCAAATGTTTCAAAAAATAACTCTTACTTTTATTTGTGTTAATCACCATCTTTCATATTCTTCAGAAGGCATGTGAAACCCACATCATAAATCGTAACAGTTATCAAATTCTATTGGAAACATCTTCAGACTCAAAAAATTGTTCCTATACTATGCAAAACTACAATCAGAAGACATCATTCACCATCTAGTTTACGAATATAAACAACATCATTAAGAAATCAAAAGAGAGGATGTCCTATAAAATTCTCAACAACATTAAAATTTAAAAGAGTAAATTACACCTAGCCCCCTTTTTAGTTATCTGACAAATACACAACACCCTCTTTATTTTCTGAAATTACATTACCATCTCCTGTCAGTAAGTCTCTTGGTTTTTGAGGGATTTAAGGACTTTGAGTCCTCTCCATTTAATTCAATCATCTCCATCTAATGAGAATTTTTGCAGAAACACTGTAACTTGGATGGTTTCAGGCCACTGAAAATGTTTTTAATTACTCCTGGTTCGCAAATTTCTGTTCTTTTTATTTTTATTATTATAATCATCAGAACAATATCTTCCACCATTCACATGAGAGAGAAAGAGGGAGAGGGAGAGGGAGAGAGAGAAAAATGGAAGGTGATGCTTGTAATGGGGAGAGGCTATGTTGTGGGATGAAGCTACTGGGAATATGAATGTGAGAGAGAAGGATGCAACTTTACCATACCCACCTCCATGGGTTTCTAAAATTAATATAAATACACACAAGCACATATATATACAATACTCCCTCCGTCCCACAAAGATAGGCCATTTTTGCTACTTTTTTTTGTCCCAAAATGTTTGTCCACTTTGAAAAGTCAAATCATAAATTTTTTAGACTTCGGTATACGGCCCTTTGTTATTTCAAGAATTACTTTCAATACAAAACCAAATCCCAAGTCGAAGAAAGGTACTTTTAGAAAGAAACACTTAAATGGGTGACAAGCATGGTTCAAAGTCTCGGTCTCGGTCCTCGTCGCGTTTCGGTCTCGTTCATCTCGGTCTCGTCCAACCCGTCGTGTCTCGGGCGAGATGCAACTTTACACATGAAAAAATGTTTGAAAAAATTTAAAAAATTCATAAACAATTTGTAAAAAATATGATGATTACATTGTAACCATCAAATAAGAAAAATAATGAACTTAAGGCACATAATATGGTAAAAAACATAAAAATAGGCGCTAACGTGCTAATATATTTTTTTCCAAAATATTATTTATGCATATTTATAAGATCATGATGATTTAAAAAATGTGTAACAATTTTCTAAATTTAAAAATTAGTATTTTTGAATTTTTTTTTTTAAAAATTATCATTTATTAAAAAAAATTAGCATTTATAATTAAAAAAAATACATATATTTATAAGTTCATGATGATAGGAAAAAAAAAAATATTGTGTATGTCTACAAACATATAGTTCTCAATAGCACTTAAAAAAAAAAAAAAAAATCAAAACAAAAACAAAAACAAAAACAAAAAATGTTCTCAAAGTCGCAACAGCACTTTAAAAAAGGAAAACAAAAACAAAAACAAAAAAAATAAAAACAAACCTTACCTTAAGTCGGTGGTTCTCAAAGACTGGAACCAGTTGAGACTCAAACAGGGGTGAGACGCGAGAGAGAAGAGAGAGATGCGAGAGAGAAGAGAGACTCGAACCGCTTGAGTCACGCGATGGAGACCAGATCTGGAAGGCCTCAACTGCCGACCTATGCCGCCGCCACTACAGCCCATCTGAGACGAGAGAGATGCCGCTGCCGCCCCACCGTAGACAACCAGATTGGTGAACAGACTACCAGATCTAGATTCGAGCAACGGAGACGACCTCGAGGTAGGTTGTATGGTCTCCTATGCCCATCTGCATCTTCTTTTTTCAATTCAAGCTCACATGGGCAAGCGTAACGTCTCGAACGATTTGGACGAGTAATCGTTCGAATCCAACCGAGACTTCGATTTCTCGCCCACATCGTTTCGTCTCGTCCGAGATCTCGAAATTCTCGGCCGAGAAGGATACCTCCGACGTATATGCTTGTAACGGCCCCAGTTCTCGTATCGGAGGGCGGCGAGACCGAATTGTCTCGGCGAGATCTCGTCCGAGACAACCGAAACTTTGAACCATGGTGACAAGTCAATGCATTGATGGCCTTTTTTTTTTTTTAATTTGCATGTTTTGTCAAAGATGGCCTATCTTTGTGGGACAGAGGGAGTATTTGATTTCTCGAGGGTTGACTATTTGACCAATAACCACTGGAGAGGGAGAGAGAGAGACAGAGAGAAGGGTGTGGACCCTTGAGAGTTAACTCTTTGACCAAAAATAAGAAGAGTATAATGGGTATTTTCTGAATATTAGAACATGAAGTCAGCACAAAAAACAAGCGGAGGAGGATGATTTGAATGGGGATTTACAGAATAATTTCCATTATTATTTGAGTCATAACTGTTGGTAACGGCACCTTCACAGAGGGACATTGGGTTTAGTTTATTTTTCATTTAGGGAGCGTCAGTGTGTAATTTCAAAAAAAGAAGGGAATGCCAGTTGTCAGATAATAGAAGGGGTCTATGTGTAATTTACCCAAATTTAAATGAACGTAAGGTTACCTTGAGCGTCTGACAATAACATTTTTATCTGCAAATTTACTAGAGTTCATGCTACTCTGAGTTTTCTTTGGCATCTGCAATCTGGCAGTGTTAGCAAGTAGGTAAAGGAACACTTCTTGCTCATGTAGTTGATTTGAATACTAAAGCACCAAGACACTAGCAAAACACCTACAGTTCTCAGACATAAAGGAGGATTCCAGAGAATAAAAAACTTTTGAGAAGAAGGACTTCCATCATTCTGAATCAGCTCCAATGTTTGTAGTTTTGCAAGTTCCTGAAGCATTGTAAGAGTTGTGTTTCTGTCAAATAGAAACAAGTATAATGCATATGATAAAATATTAAAGCCATCCAAGATGATTCACCAAACAACCAGCAATCAATATAAACCTCAAGTCTAAATGCCACCAAGAAAATTTCTAAACAATATTATAGCTTTTCATGTCCTATAAATCACCCTTGCATGTTTACCCGATGCATCAAAGCTGGAGCCCTGTTGGGCTGCCTTGCCAGGAGAATCAAGCCCTGTGGTGAAGTAGGGCACATCGCCCTAAAAATAGGGGGTGAGAGGGAGAAAAGAGGCAAATAAAGCAATTCTACAGTTTTGACAATGAACCAGTGTGACCCATCAGACTAAAGGCAAGCTTGCGTATGTGCAAGTCTGCAAAGCCATTGAGCGCCAGGTGGCAAGAATTCATGTCCCATCTTTTGGGCAACCACCCCCTCCCCCCCAAAAAAAATGATCGTTTCACACGCCAAAAGTTGGGCACATATGGATGTCTATACCAGCTATACATCATAACACTAGTGTTCTACTTGGCAGTGCAGCAATGCGAGCATGTAAACAAAATAGTAAACCACAGTTCTATCGTCAGTATTTTTAAAGAGGGAGGGAGGGAGAAGAATAGAAAAGGTACCCCATTATTTTTATTATTATATTTTTTAAAAAATAGTACAATGAAAATATGCCAAAAAAAAAAAAAAAAAAAGAGCAAATTCTTGGATTATTTCTAGTAATCTTACCATAGCATGCTCCTGGGGGTTCGCAGAAGTTGCAGTACAGAATACAAAAGAAGGATCACTACCATACACTGCACATGAATGCAGAGCATGGATGGGTTCTCTATGTCAGAGAAAAGGAAAATTTCAAATAAGGAAAATCCCTAATCTTTTAAAATCCTGTTGGAAAAATATACCATGTGAACAGAGCCGGCGAAGTCTCCTCAATATAAGAGCAGTATGACATCCAAAGGCTCCCTTATAAGAATGGGCTTCATCAATAACCACAAACCTAATTGATAACAATATAAATAATTATCAAAAAAAAAAAAAAAAAGAAAGAATATAAAGAAAAACTGTGTTGTTACAATCATAAAATTCATTGATATTAAAACAAATGCCACATAATGGTGAACATATCTTCATCAAAAAATAATAATGGGGAACATATCCACTTCAAGCTAGTTTTTTTGATAAGGTAAGATATATATTAATGACAAAAGGATGAGCGATATAAGAGATCACACTCCAACCAACCGGCATTACCTAAGATCCATTAAAATTCGCCTAAATTGTCCATGAAATGGCAAGATTGACATGTGTAACATATCTGGATTTGTGATCAACTGCACACAAGATGACAATCTTTAAGCATAAAATTGGGTGAGGCGGCCAGTTGAAGAATACTGTCCAGTCTGAGATAACCCAAACTTACTAAAATACCAGTCTAGCATTGTCACGCAGCCAAATCCTGTCCTCCAGAGAAGTGTCACCATCATATACACCCATATATAAGCTAGCATCAAATCCTTTTGTCATAGATAACAAAGCTCTTAGTTGATCTTGAGCTAGGGCCTGCATGCATTACCAATTTAAATTATCAAAAGACAACCCAGAACCAAAAGGACAATCTCCACTAAAGCATAACAAGCCAAAAAAATAAATAAAATCAAAGAAACTAGAATTTAATAAAAACAGATGTAAATCACCATGAAAATATATAACTAAAAAGTTACAAAAAGATATGTTGCAGTGAACCTTTGTTGGAAACAAGTACAGAGCACATGATAACGAATTCTGGGACAACACTTCCAGAACTGGTAGATTATAGCAAAGAGATTTCCCACTGGATGTCATTGTTGCCACAACAACATTCTTCCCTGCAAGGGAAGCTTGTATTGATTGTCCCTGTGAACATCACAACAATTGAGATCCATTGTAATGATACTGGCTTCAAAAGTATGGCAGTAGAGGATTACATGCAGACCTGGTGGCTATACAACCTATCAATACCGAGACATTTAAGTGCCGATTTTGTGGTTTCTGAGAGTTGATTTGGGATTTCCACATAAGTTGCCTTTCTAGCAGCAATTTCTTCAACATGCACCATCTGCATCAAAGAAACTTCCAAAGTGTAGAACTTACCACAGCCTTCTACATAAGAATGGTTCTAGACATACATGCAAATCAGAGCCAATTGTGCACCCATAGCCTGATGCAGCACTTTTGATTTTAAGGGTTACTTTTGATTTTTAAAAATGTGACAACTGTAACTTCCTCACGTGAAGCACAGTAGTTTCTTCTTCTTCTTCTTCTTCTTCTTCCTTTTTTTTTTTTTTTTAACGATGTGGCAGTTGCTAAACATCATATGAAGAACCCATTTTCTGCCATATGATCCTCATTGAAACTAAACTCTATAAACATGATTAATACTTATTGAATTTAAACTCTATATGTAAATATGGTTTTGTGCATCACCTCAGGCTGCCAGTTACAAAGAAGCCTGGTAAGTTGTAGACTAATCCCCCAAATTAGTAAGTGTAGAACAAACCTGTCCTCGAGATCCAAAGCCTTTTCTGAGGTGTTCAACCATTTCCTCTGGTAGGAATGGATTAGTCTCCTGCAGAGTAAACAAGTTGTTAAAAATGGCACACGTCAACAAGGCATAGTATCTTAGACTTTAAGAGCTGCACACCGCAACAAGAAATTCTGGATTAGAAAGAAAAATTTAAAATTTAAAATTTAAAATTTAAAAATGAAATTACAATTAGACTGGCACAGACAGTGAGTAATACCAAATCAGTCAACAATCTGAAATTGAGATGGGTTAACTTGAACGAGATTCAGTGAAAGTTCAATATTAGAGCTAAGGCAAATTACAGAACTATTCACTATTCTAGTCATCTAGTTTAGTGAGCAGCCATGAAACCTTCCTATTCTTATTATAGCCTTTTTCTCAGTACATTAAGGAGTAAGGACCTAAATTCCTAATAAACCCCAATATCAATAATAGCATATCGCCCCATAAACATTATAAAAACATAATGGAAGTAATAAATAAAACGCTGCATTAATAAATAATAACATTGTATGATCTATTGATCTGTATACCAGAAGTCAAGTGAAATAATATGGTGCTCAAACCTCTAAACCCCTATGTTGCATAGACATGGATGGGGCATGGACTCAAACTCAACACGGAGTGCACACAGCAATACATCAAATCCTAAAAAACAGGACATTGACATGATGTGGACACACATATACATATAATTGTGACTCCACATATCTCACTTCTATTTTTGAAAGATGGCTGGAGCTTTTATAATTTGCCTACAAATCATTATTGTAATTTTCTTTATTACAATCATACTCTATTTCTAAAATGAAGGAAAAGCTACATTCAAACATGTTTAGAGCATGTTGGACACATGTCTTAGGAGTGTCAGAAAAGTGTTGATATCCAATACGGGCAACATTGTTCTACACTTCCTTACTATAAGTGTCCAAGCTGTATAGCCTAACTCTTAAACTCAGTAAAAAAGTACTTATTATTATTTGTTTTATTTTTTATTTTTCCATTTTCTGTTGCTGTAGAGTTGTTATTTGCAACTTCATAGAGGTATGAGAAGAAACAGCAGAACCAGCAAGCCTTATCCCAGCTATATGAAGATAAACACCTACATGACATCGTATTTGGAATGAATGAGAATTTGAAGTTTCAGACCAGCTTCTCCTGGGCCGTTTCGCTTCATTTTTGCTTGCTATAGCACCACCTTCCTTCACAGATGTGAGTAGATCTTCCAAAGAAAAGAACATTGCCATCTCATTTCCATTTTTCCACTGCATGGAAAGATCTCGAATTATACTACAGTCCAAATACAATGGACATATCATAACTGTAGAACAGAAATATAAATGCTCAAGTATAGAAGTATGATTATAGTTGAAATAAAGTAATCTCAGGTCTCATTTTTCTTCAAAAATCCACTACCAAAGCTCAATTCTTTTCAAGATTCAACAATATCTAGTGGAAAAATAACCCAAAAAAAATTATTTATATAGAAATGGACTCAGGTCTCAATGAACGGGCATGAACCCAGTTTTATTAGGCATAACACTCACAAGGCATGTCCCATAACATACCAATGGCTGACTCTCTATCCTACTAAGTATAATAGGAGTCTAATTGGATCTCACCAACCTAGAGTCTGAATGGGAAGTGGACCATACTGTATCCTTTAGGACTGATAATTGAAATTTTCTCTGATTGACGTCGGGGAGTTAAACAACTTTAGCAGTAAGCACATCCTCACTTCAGTATTCACTCTCTTCTTCTTCTTCTTTTTTTAAATCAATAAGGCTTTCCTTACTTAGCAAAAAATGGAATTTAAAACTCAAAAGAAAAATTGAAAGTTTTTATTTCTTGTCAACATATTACAAACAACAATGCAGTGCTTAAATTCGATGTTTGCATCACTAAAAGGAGCTTGTCCAAAAAATATTTGCACATTTTCTTTACACCACCCCAGACCCATCATCCATTACAAACCTCTCTATCCCTGCCTAATAATCCCCATCATTCATCACATCATCTCTTCATACATATTCATTTTCTAATTATTAACAAGTTGAAATTTAGTATAAAAATTGAAATACAGGAAAGGAGGAGTCCTTAAAAGAAACGTATTAGGAAGTAGGAACTAAGGGCTTCTTTCAAGCCAGCCCACCAAAGAATTCCACCTCAACTCCCCTCCACCAGAGAAGAAACAAAACAGAAACAGACAATCAATGCAAAATAAAGGCAGCCAACTCTTATAAAGCTCAAGGAGGGTGAAAATTGCCTATACAATGCTAAAAAGTACTAGCCCCCTCCAAACCCACCCAAAAAACAAAATTAAGTACTAGCTGCCCATTGATAACAAGAAATTCTGCCTCCCTACTGGTTAACTGGCAAATGTAAGAATTAAATCACTTATTCAAATATTTTCTTAATTTCCCCTTTAATTTATCTGAAAAATTTTAAATGTATCTTATGGTACACAATATCCTATGGTGCATGATATGGAAATGACAGAAATACATGACACAGAAATACAAAAATTAATATGTGATACAATACAAAAAATACGACAACTATGGCCGGAAATTGAACTAAGAACATGCTTTTTATGTGAGAGATTGTGAGATTGAAGCATATGGATCAGCATAGTTTTACTTCAACTCTCACCATTTCTCAAATATATATATATATATATATATCTCACTGTATAGTTTCAATCTATGCATCACTGGAAAGGTGAGAGATAAAATGTTACAACAGCAAATATAGAAGGTTCCATACAAGCCAACACTTTTTAAAACACAAATTTTATACTTAATGATCTGTATCTTAATTGCTCTAATTGTTGATATCAAATTCACATGCAACAAAGAAAGAAGAAATATGTCCACTGTAAGTCTGTAACCATTCAAGAAATTCAAGTCGAGAGGTGGCAACCAGTTAAACATACCATTAATAATTTAACAGATCCCCACAAATTTGTTTTGAAGGAGATTTCCCGTTTCTTCATTGTACTGATAATCTTTAATACAGACACCCGTTTTTGAGCTATGGATCAAGAAAGTGAAGCAAATGAAAACTAATTACCCATTTGGTGGCCCAAAAAATTGTAATCAACTTGATAAATGGAAGAAAAGAGACGAGCATATTTTCAGTCATACCAGATCTAAGATTATTGTCAACTTGATGTCTTTGTTCTGTTGAAGAATTGATAACAAAAAGGGCATCACCCAATTTTGAACCCTCCATTTGATTATTAGCAAATCTTACTACCTGAAAAGGAAGAACATGTATGCTTGAACCTGAACAGATAACAGAATGTAAAAGATTCACTCCAAGATCCAGCATTATGGTATTGGTGATCAGTTAATATACATATTCAAAATGTTTGAAGATAAAAAGCGGCATCAAAAGGCTGAAACGGTAAGAATGCTTCTTGTCACAAGTTATAGTCCCAAAAGAGAGCTTACTACCACTTGCTTGAGAATGAAATCCTGACTTCAGCATGTGAAGGCATATCAAAAATTTTGAAGTCCGCTTTAAAGATGTGGTAAAATTTGCAGTCAAAATGCATAAAGACTTGCATTCACCCAAGGGAGAGGACACAAGAATTTTTCAACAAAACCATGTGGAAAAAAAATGCTACTCTGAGAGCCCAAGGCATCCACAAGAATCATCATAAGTACTAATCTCCCCAACTGAAAATAATAAGAACCAAGCACGAACTCTATAAGAGCACAAAAGCATATATGCACCCTTCTTACTGATATTTAATACTCCCTCCGACGCACAAAGATAGGCAAAGTTTGACAAAACACGCAGTTTAAGAAAAGTTATTATTGCATTGACTTGTCATTTTTTAAACTCTAACTTTCCAAAAGTACCCTTTCTTGTTTGTTATTGGGTTTTGTGTTGAAAGTAATTATTGAAACAACTAAGGGTAGTATAGGAAAGTTCAATAAAAAAATGATCTGACTTTTCAAAGTGGACAAACATTTTGGGACAAAAAAAAGTTGCAAAAATGGCCTATCTTTGTGGGATGGAGGGAGTATCATGTACCATTTCCATACAAGAATTTTGCAATATACATCATCACACGAGCATGCTTTGAAGAGTTGCTAAAATTAACATTAATTCTTCTTTGGTACTCATTAACTAAAGTTAATACATCAACCTAATTAGATACTAATGTGTGCTTGGCTTCTACCTTCGTCCTGCCAACCTCTGTGTGTGTGTGTTTAGTAAGTTATCTATGGAATTAAAATATAATAAATAAAAATAAAAAACAATGTCAAACTCCTCTACCCCAAAAATTCCAGCACATTACTCCTGAATTACACTTTCTTCATTTGCATAACACCTGATTTATATACACTTACACCCCAACTTCAAAGTATGTTGAAACTACTGGGGATAAGTTTTTGTCAGCCAAATTTCAATATTTGGATTCTAATATCGCTGTATGCAAAATTATAAAGCAAACTTCATAGTCCATGTATTTAATCTATATTGTTTTGGTGGTCAATTCCATGTTGAAGCCTTCAAATACAGGTCTCAGAATTCTAAGAAATGGGGTTGGACAACTCCAACCAATAGATACATACGAACATACCGACATATAATGCTCACAACTGAACCCACATAACAGAGGACTAGAGCATCGCGGGAGAATGGAGAAAACTTACAGGAGTAGAAGGTTTACAGAGAGACTATGCCACTTATTGCCATTTAAGATTACATTGCTTACCGTACTTCTTGCCACACTAAACACAGCGCAGCTTGAGAATTCAGATCATTCACCACCAATATATTTCCTTCTAGAATGGATTTTCCCAGATGTAGAAAGTTAATTGTGGTCAGATATGTAGGATATAGGAATCTGTTTCTAATGGAGCTTTCTCATATGTGGATAATTACATTTCCTTCACTTGGCTCAATCATATTGAATACCTTTGATAAAAGAGATATAGACGCGTGAAATCAAAATCTGGGTTTAGTGTAGTTTCCCATATGGTGGCAATGACATTTCCTTTAGTTATAACCCTCAAACTGACTATAAGTATCAAGTAACTAGGCTAATGTGAACAAGTCAACTACCCCATTAGAAGGTTACAAAGTGAACAGAATAAATATAAAAAGTTGGTCATTTTGAATTAACATAAAAACTCTAGAAACGATTTGGCAAATACAAATTTCAGAAATCTAATCAATTACCTTAGGGCAAAGGACAGAAAGATGCTCTAGGTCCTCAATACCAACTCGGAGTCCAAACTTTTCCAGCTGGTTCAGCGCTTCCTTCAAATATGCCAGTGTGATCTCTTCACACTGCAGCTGAAGAAATGCAGAGCATATGTTTAAGAACGAAAAGGACTTCGTCATTATCTTCAAACATGGGGGACACAAGCACGAACTGCTATCGTCTCTACACAATCCCACACCACTGTTTCGTAAATTGGCTTCTTTTAATAACATGCACTCCCCAGAATGCGCATCTGATAAACAAATCACCGCTTCCAAAACCCGAGTTAATCTTTCACAATTCTGTTCATCAAGAAAATCCTTGCTAGGACACTGCAATATGCTCAGTATAAGGTCATCTGAGAGCCCTTCTTGCTTATGGCCATCAACACTCCTACGTTTCGCCTTTGAAGAACAAGTAACAGATTTTTCTGCATTCATTTCAGTTCTATCTCCAAAATTTATACTATCCGACGTAAAATCAGTTTTAGTTTCATTGTTTGCTATGTCGCGCAATGATGATAAATCTTGCATCATATCAGACCAAGCCAAATCAGCGAAGTTTGAGGCAAAACTGTGATCGGGAAGTGTCGAAGGAGTTTCACATTGATGGGATTGCTGGGTTTGTAGCCTATCCTTCTTGGTAAACGGAACGAGAACTACGAATTCTCCAGACTTAATCGAGTGACTGCTTATCCGACTTTGCAAGCTCAATTTTGCACCCTATTACATGAATTGCAAGGAATAAGAACGAAACCAAAAAATAAAAATGTAAACTAGCATTTCACACATTGCCTAAAAACATTAAATTAAATACATAAAAATAAATATGAATATGAAAACAAAACCCAGTAAGCCTCTGCTTGGAACTGAGAAAAATTGAGGGAAAGGAAAGAAAAAAGAGCAAAAATGCTCCAGAAAAAAAATTATTAGTAAGCAAATTTCGTCATTTTCCTTACTTTTCCCTCATTTTTTCCAAGATCCAAACAGAGCTTAAAATCAGATTAGCAAAATGGTTACACATATATATATAGAGAGAGAGAGGGGGGGGGGGGGGGGGAGGGGGGGATGGTTTGCCTTGAGGAAGAGGTGAAAATTGGGAGTGTTTGAGGCGGGAAGGAAGGATTGCTTCAACAGGAGCTTGAGGTCTTGAATGGTTTTGTCAGGCGAAATAGAAACGGCGGTGGATTCACCGGTTAGGCATCGAACTTCGATTTCTCTCTGGCTATCCGCCATTTCCTTCTCATGTATCTTCAATATCGATATGGTTCGTGACACTGTGACTGTTGCATGGGCACTGCTTGGCCGGATTACTCAGCAGAGCCAACAAGGGTTCGTCGTTTTCCGGTGACTGGTCTGAGGGTTTCTCCCGTTTGGGCGTCGGGGCAAAAAAAAAAAAAACCTAGGCGTTGGCGGGGAATCGGTTTGTCGAGCTTATACTTAAGTCCGCACGTGGGAAGTCCACTTCAATTGGGGTATCCAAGTTTAAAATTTTCTCAAATCCCTGGCATCTCCGCATAAAACACGCTTTTAAACGAAAGCGGTGTTAGTAACACCGCTTTTAAACGATTTTCTTTTTTCCCTTGAAATTTTTTTTTTTCTTTTCTTAAAAACCAAAAATTTGTTGGGCGCCCTTGTTTTCATATTTTTTTAAAAGAAAAACACACTCATGACCCATCCCACTATATTTGCAAGGATCAAGATAATAGTGTGAGAGTAATCTTGAAATCTGTATAGTTCATGGGGAGGGCTGGCAATTGAATAGAATATTTTCATATCATAAAATTTTATAGAAGTTGAAGATTGAAAACGTTCAAGCCGCTACAATTTTTTAAGAATGCTTCAAATAAATGAAATTGCCTTGTGACCAAATACAAATACTTGTTGTTTTGTGACCCATGGATATCAGTTATATAAACTAGGACTAGGGAGTGAAGTAAGGGTTTATAAGTGAGGGAGTTTTTATGATTGGGAATATTTGTCAATGAGTGTGGAAAGAAAATTTAAATTTTGTTTTTAACTCATTTTGTCCTTAACACGTACTCATTTTGATAAGGGGTAAAATAGAAATAAATTTTCTTTATTAATTGCCATGTGCCAAGGGCAAAAATATTGGTGTAAATTGAAGCTCCCAGACCCCAAATGCTAGCCTCTATCTCCCTCTACATGATTACATCATATTCTCCCATCTCTATTGCCATTCGCGAAGGGTTAACAGAAAGCAAAGGTTCTTGTGGCCTTGTGGGTTCTCATGCTTCCTTATCTTTTTATGTGATTACTAATTAGTACGTGAAAGAAATTTGTTTAACAGTAGAAATGGCTTCAAGTCGGTTCATCTAAAGCAAGGCCTTCTCTTGGAAGCTTTCTGGATTGGTTTGACCAACAATAAAGGGTTAAACACGGAGTGGGTCTTCCATGTAACTATCATACGTATGCCACGTGATCAATGAAAGTGAAATAAAGTAGAATTTTGGAGTCAAAAAGTACTCTAACAAATAACCGCATGTAACCACCATTAAGAGGTGAAATTCTGTCTTATTTCAAGAGGTAAACCAAACAATGGAAAACCATTTGAAAATCCAAATTTTGATTGAAATTGGATTTACATGAAAAGACTTTTACACTGTAATGCAAATTACACCGAAACAAATAGAGCCTCAAACTTCTATAAGGTAAAGTTTAATTTAGTCACTGACAAATTACCGCCTCTAACCTTCATAAAGAGGTGAAATTCAGTCTTATTTCAAGAGGCAAGCCAAACAATGAAACAAAAGACTTAAAACAAATTATTATATTTTTTTTCCAAAATACCTTTACTATATTTGAAACCACCATTGTAATATCCACCATCACATTAAGTTTATCACAAGAGGGGTAAAATTGGAAAGTTAAAATAAAATTGATTGACTTAATGCATTACCTTAATATGTATGAATAGTCAAAGTGATCAAATGCCAATGACTTTGGGTCTAATGGAATGTCCCAAACAATAGGAAAGAAGAGCCAGATTTGTGATTCTCCAACAATTGGGGTGTAAAAAAAAAATTTGTTCTTCCGATTTTTTCGGCATTAAAATGGGTATAATTATTGCACCAATTGTTGGTGATCAAAACCCATATCTAATTTCAAAAATAAATAAATAAATAAATATAAATAAAAATCTATCTGTAACATCCCAACATTGTACAAATCCATTGCAGCTTGGGATGAAGGCGAGAGAACCTCGTCAGCTTAAGCCTGAGCCAGAAATGGAGTGCACGCCGAAAAACCATAGCAAATCAATTTGGTCCGGCGGTGAAGATCATCTCGTACACCTACTGATGGTGGGTTTGGGAGGTGAGTGTGCTGGATGAATGTGCTTAAGAAGAAGGAAATATAGGGAATTAGAGAGAAATAGAAAGGAAAAGGCAGGAGAGGTAAAGTATTAAAAAAAAAGAAGGTGAGAAGACCAAAAGATAGGAGAGAATAAAGAGAAGAAGTGCAAATGGATGAAGAAGAAGAAAGACCACAGGAAAAAAAAAAAAAAAAAAAAAAGGATTCCAAACTAGAAATGATGGAGTTTCGGCACCGGTGATGGAGTTCCAAACTAGAGTTTTTGGGGTAACAGTGAGTTGCTGGCTTACTGCCATTAACTTGCGTTTGGAAGTCAAAACACATAAGCTTGGAGTCGTTTTATTAAGTGGAATCGTTCCCGCCGTTAGCTGAGGCGCTGCACCACGTGTCGAAATCTGGAGGCACTCGCACGGTGCCAAGAAATCTCACTGCAACACTGAATCCCGACTCCCTCATATGTTTGTATGCATGATTACTAAGCCAGAGTGACCGTACCATCCCCTCTCTCTCTTCTCCTCTCCTCTATCCTCTCCTCTCTATCTTCTTCTTCTGCGTTTTTCCCTCCATCACTCCATGGAAGAGTTAGTTGACGAAGGTTATTTTGATACGAATGGGTTCTGCAACATTTGCCATCAGGAGTTTGCTAAAGCAGCGACAATCGTTACTCACCAGAGGAAGGAGCACCATAACTTCAAGCTATTCTGCTCCAGTAGAGCCTGTACCGATTGATGCTTTCGGTCTAAGGGTGATATGTGCGACCACATCTACCGCCGCCATCCTCACCTGAAGAAGAGGTGCTAGACCGGTTAGGTTCTCTTCTCGTTCATTTTTCATGTTTATATATATATGCATTATATATTAGAGAGAGAGTCGAAAATGAATGTGGATGTAGATGTGTGTCTGTTTGTGTATTATGTATATTAGTGAATGTGGATATAGATGTGTGTATGTGTATATCAATGAATGTGGATGTAGATGTGTGTATGTGTATGTGTATTATGTGTATCAATGAATGTGGATGTAGATGTATGTGTATGTGCATATGTATTTGTTGAGTAGAACGCAACAGAAACTAAAATTAAATATTTTATTAACACTGAACAAATTACACTATACACATGAGACTCACCACAAAAAGACTAAACTCTCACTCACACAATATTACCATACTTGTAATACACACTAGACACCCTCACTTTACCACTTACTCACACCTTAGAAATACTACACTCACATACACTTAAGAAACACTACACACTCACACTTAGATACACTATACACATATTACACCTTATAACACCCTCACCAAGATTTGGAACTTCCCACACCACACCACACGTACATACAATGGAAGACTTACTCACACTTGTGTTTCACTCCACATGACACATACATAAAGGAGGCCCTTGCCCCCTTTTTATAGATGCTGGTTGCTTCTTGGAGTCTGTTCTCCACTGACTTAGAAGCTTCTCGGTCTTCTCCAATGTTGTCAACATTGTGGAAGCTTCAAGAGAATGGTAGTGCATAAAGAAGAATCTAGAGAAAACAAGAAAGAAATAAAAGAGAGAAGGAAAGAGATCTAGAAAGAGAAAGGTCTAGAGAAGGAGATGGAGATAGGGTTGGAAAAATCAAGAGAAAGAAAGAGAAGAAGATGGTGGGGTTTTCGGCATCTTCTAGAGAATCAGTGATGACTCTCAATAGTATTTGTGTGTGTATGTGTATATGTATTATGTATATCAATGAATGTGGATATAGATGTGTGTGTATATGTATGCGTATGTAAATGTGTATGTATAGGTGTAGGTATATAAGTAGCTTGCTAATTATGCCCCTCAACTTGCCCCTTCCTAAGACTCATCCGTCACTTTTCTCACTTCTCTTTCCTTTACTCTCTCTTTCTGTCTTGTGTCCCTCTCTTCTGTATAAGCACCATTCTTCTTTATCTCATTCTCTCATATCTCTCTCCAATCTTCCTAAATTCTTCTTTGAGATCTTCCCAAATCTCATGAACAGATTCAGCATAAATGATGCTACCTGTAATTTCCTTAGAAATAGAATTAAGGAGCCATGAAAAAACCATGGTATTGTAGCATTTCCAAGGTAAATAACTTGTATCAGAAGGATCAACAACTCACTTAATGGTCCTATCAATGAAGCCAAATTGTTCTTAGCTGTAAGAGCCATTATTATTGATCGACTCCACGTACTGTAGTTCTCGCTTGTGAGCAATTGAGAAACAAGAGCGAGATTGGGATGATCTGAATGATGCAAAAACAAAAAAACAAAAAACAAAAAAAACAAAAAAAAAGGAAAAAAAAAAGAAAAAGAAAAAGGATTCAATGTATCTTCTGTCATACCTAATATTGAAGTGACTTGGAGTTTGTTGTAGATTCTGATGTGGAGTTATTGGCTGCCATTGCTTTTTAAAAAAAAAAATTGAAGATGATTTTGGTAGCAAAAGGAATTCTAGGAATTGGAAAATTAGGAGATGAAAGTTGGCGGGGAGCAATGACTAACAAAATGAACTCAAAGACAACAACTTTTATGATGCTAGGGGATGAAAGCTTAATAGCAAAATGACCAACAAAAAGAACTCAAAATTTTCTATTCCCAGGAGGCGTATAGCTTTGATACCATGTGCAAACTTAAAAAACAGTTTGAGTTTGAACAATTTGGGAATAGGAAACTTATTATTGATCACTTGTGCATCTATACAAGTCTACCTTAGCATTTATATACAAGAAGGTGGGAATTAAAATAAAAGAAAGATATAAACATTGGGAGTCAGCAATGATAGCTATCTAGAGCACCTAATAGCTAGGTAGAACTGCTGTAGAGTGGCTGATGTCGAGTGGGCTGCTATAGGATGGGTTGCTGTAAAGTGGCTGTTGTCACACCCCCATTCTTGTCACCCTAGTTAGAGGTCATCATTTCATGTAGGTTTTTATTTTATTTTTGAGTCTAGGTATTTACATTAGGTTTTTAAGGCATTAACGATCATATATGAATTTTGGTTTAATTTGAAAGAGGTTTCAATAGTCATTTAGAGATTTTGTGACTTTAAGGGCATTAGTGTCTTTTAAGTCGTATATTTTCCATTTGACTTTGAAATGATCTCTAAGTTGTCAATTTGAGTTCATATAGATATATAAAGTCTATATATAGGTTCAATTTGATGAATTAATGGTCTAAAATCAATTCGACTCATAATGGTTCAGGTTGGCTAAAAGATCCTTTCTTAGTTCGCTCAAATTGACTCATGTGATCCACTTAATTTACTCTCATTTAACCTCAATTGGGCTTTATTTACATTATAAACATGTTTAAAAAGGTTAAATTTTGAGTTGGAAAGCATTTGGCTCAACCTTGTGTGCAAACCCTAGCTTTGTGACAGTGGTGCACAGCGGTTAGCCGCCTTTGTAAAATCTAACCATGCATCCATGGTTAAGAATTTTTGTCCTAAAATGTCTAAAAATGTGTTCCTCTTCAAGCCACATGTTGGCCCCAAGTGTTCAATCCCTCATTGTTTTGATGATTAATAAAGTTTAGATGTTTTGATCTATATCCAATAACAAGTGAAGTTCTTGATGAGACAGGTATTATAATGTTCACTTCACAAAATGGTTCAAATGGAATCACAAAGTAGGCTGTACAGCTCATGTCACAACTTAGATTTATGAATGTTTTAGGACCTTTGTGTAACTTAGATTTATGGAACCTCAAAGCTATATCATTCAACTTAGATTTATGAATGTTTTAGGACCTTTGTATAAGATTGATCCATCCTATACTCACTTAGGTCTCCAAAGTCTTTATAAAGTAGTAAAACTATTTTAAAAGATACAAATGGTTTTTGGTCAAAAACTGTCAAGTTAGTGGACTTACTATTGTAAAATTTGTTTTCTGAAAAATGAGACTTTCAGACGACCAAATGGTCTTTTCAGTTGACCAAAAGTTTTAGACGACCAAAGTGCCATCTCAGACGACCAAAAAATTCCAAGCTTAATCTTCAAGTCTTTCATCCTTCTGGAATATTCAGTCGACCAAAACTTCATTTTCAGACGACCAAAATGCCATTTCAGTCAACCAAAAGGTCTTTTTAGACGACTAACTTGTCCGAGGCATTTCATTTGGAAAATGTCCTTCTGAAATTTTTAGTCGACTAAAACTTTGTTTTCAGACAACCAAAATGCTATTTCAGTCGACCAAAAGGTCTTTCAGACGACCAACTTGTCTGAGACATTTCTTTATATCTTTTGGAATTTTCAGTCAACCAAAACCTAACTTTTAGTCGACCAAATCTATTGGGGAAAACATAACGGTTAGTTTTTAAACAGCCATTTGAAGCATTTAATGCCACCCAACTACTTTTCCCGGCATTTAATGCTATAGAACGGTTATATTGGACCCAAGGGCTATAAGAGCAACACTTGAGCTCATTTATGAGTAATTTCATTTATGAGTAATTGATTGAGATAAAACAACAACATTCATTGTCATCTTCATCAAAACCCTAGAAATCTCAAGTGAGCATTCATTGTGATCAATCTTTAGCTAAGTGAGCTTGTAAATCAGTGTTTATCTACTCTCAAGGAGAGTTTATTGTACACAAATAATCATTAAATCATCTTATATTAAAGAGTTGTGGAAACCCCAACTTTGAAGCTCTTGAAGAGGGCTTTATGTAAGTGTTTGGGGAAGAACACTTGTGGCTGTGTAAAGGTTTGGTCTTCACCTTGGAAAAAGATTGAGATAATGGATTTGAATCCTCAAGCAAGCTCTTGAGGCGAGGACATAGACGGGGAGCCGAACCTCGTTAAAATCATTTGCATTCTCTCTCTATATATCTCCTTATTATTGCATACTTGTAATATTCTTTATTCTTACAATAATTTGATTTTAATTTTCCTATTAGAATTTTATTTGGTTATAAACCCTATTTACCCCCCTCTAGGTTTGTATACTTGGGACTACACCACGATCATTTTGACTTTTATTTTGTCAAAATCGAACTTAATTTAACCCCTGAAAGACTTCTGGAAGGCTTAGAAGTCTAAATCGAAGCGAGTTGAAGAGGTCCCTTGGGTGACCGACCAAGGCTGGACGGTTAGCCGTCCAGGCTTTGGCAGCTAACCGACCAAGGCTTGGTCGGTTACTCGAGAGATTCTGTCTTCAAGTGGGTTTTCACCTCTCCTTTCCTCTTTTGACGGATTTTTCCACCCTTCCAAGTTGTTTCCTTCTAAGATTGAGTAACTTTGAGTTATTTGAGCACCAAGAGAGTCTCTAATAGCCCTATAATCATTATTTAATGAAGTAATCTTAGCTATTGGTTTATTAAGTCAGTCCCTTATATAAAGAACATGATATTCAGCACATTGGGAGGCCATAAGTGCACTTTGTACTTAAAGGGAGAGGGAGCTACGAGATTGTGAGTTAAAGAATATCAAAGAGAGCTTCTCTAACCCTAAGCAAGTAAGAGAATAGTTGTTTCAAAGGCAAGAGAAGTTCTACAAGAGGTAAACCATACTTTCAATTGTCGAAATCAGGTTTTCTCCTTCTTCTTCTCCTTTTTTCTTCTATGATAGTTCTAATACATGTAGTAGCTCTGCAAATTAATTGAATTCAATGCTTTTGTGATGTTATATGTATAATTTTAAGATGATTCATGGTTTAATATACTTGAGAATCCTTAATTTACTAGGGTTTTGAAAGCATTATTCTTTTTATCCTTTTAAATCATGTATGTTTCATATAGCCTATTTACTGTGATAATTATTATGAATTAATACTTCTGTCAGTTAATCTATATGATATTCATGATAGTTTGAGTATGTTTTAGAGTTGGTTCAAGGGTTATTATGCATAGTTGTGAAACTAAGGTTTTTGTAACCCTTATTTCATGCAAGTTTCATACAGCATGTTTAGCCTAGTTTTTTGAGTTTTTGCTCATCATGGTTGTTCTATATATGCTACATATAGTTGATTCATGCTAAGTTTGCATTCATATAGTGGAATTTTAGGGTTTTTGGAGATATTATCCTTTTTTAAGGATAATTATCCTTTTCGCTAGGTAAGGTTTTGCATGAGAGCTTTCTGTGATGTGTTTAAGAATGAAATCACTTCTATTGTGTTTTAAGATATATATTTTACATAGGATATGATGATTGCACCTCCCCATAATGAGTTTTTTTTTTTTACGTGAAACTATCTTAAGATAGTTTTGCTTTGCTTAAGAAAGTTTGCCATAAGAAGGCCTTTTTTCATATTTTACATAAAATATTATCTTTTTGGTTAGAATAGACTTTGTTGTTATGTTTATTGATATTATTGGATGTTCTCATGATTGCTAATATGGTTTTTGGTAGGTTTTTATGCATGTTAGCTAGGTCATTGCATGTAGGGTTATATTAGGGTTTCTACGTACTTATTCATTATTCTTGTTATTTACATGATTAATGAACGATTTTAAGCCTCAATATGATTCTGTCCAGAATAGTATTTTATTCTTTTTGCATGGTTTTGAGCACGTGTAAAGGTGCAAATAGGTATGATAATTGCCTTATTGCAAATAAGACTGCTATTGCTTAAATTTGCTATTGCTTGGAATAAATTGCACAAGGTAAGTAGGGTATGAAAGTGCCCTAACTCTTTTCCCTAATCTTTTCTCTTCTCCTTTTCTAGGGTTATTTCTTAATACGGATACATGGTCATTACTAGAGGTTACCTTATAAAATAATTTGTCTTTTTTATTAAAGTTTAATTTCTATCTTTTGGAAGTTATTTAACTTCAAACTTGATTTATTTATCAAATTCTCTATCTTTTAAGAAACTTAGGGTTTTTACTATAAATCTCTATTAGGTTTTAACCATATTCTATTCGAACTACGTAAACTTTGATCTATGTATTTCTATGCATAGTATGTAGACGCTCAGTTGATGTTCAAGTCCGCCCTAGGATACTAAGTATCTTAGGTTTTCCTTTTTTTTTTTTTATTCTTTTGTCCATCACATATGATTGCTAGTAGAGTAGGATGGATTCATGTTTGTGATTGTTAGTGGAATAGGATAAATTTATCCATCACATATGATTGTTAGAGGAGTAGGATGGATTTGTGATTGATTAGCATGTTGTATTTTATTGATTGATATTGATTTGCATGTGATTAAGTCATTAAATTAGCCCAATCAAATTAAGAGACCAACTCAGGCAATGTGGGTTCCTATGGGCTTAACCTAGAACCTTTTCACATCGTAACTTAGTCCCTGAATCCAATTTTCTGATTTTAAAGACTTTGCTTTTCCTTTTAAAATGGAGTCATGAGGTTTTGGAAATAAAACATTTTATAGTTTTCCTATTTTCCTTAAAAAATGAGGTGGCAACTCCTTCTTTTATTGTCTTTCACATTGCCAAATCCCTTAGGCCGTTTTTCTGGGTTCATTGTTGTGATATGAAATATAATAGCTACTATATTTGAAATTGCTATATCACTGACATCTCTTCCTAGACATCTTCCTACTCATCTTCATCAGATCTGTCAATAACATTATAGAGTTTTAGATTTAGGGTTTGAGTTCTAGGGCTTCAGGTGCAGTGTTTCAATTGGTTGTTTATTTATTAAGTTTTTGCTTTCAGTCACTGAAATGCCTTCCTTAAGGGTATGTAAAAAATGTTGGTTTGAGGTAATGATGAAGTAGATATGGTTAGGGTAAATTACATAAAAGTACCCTCAAGTTTGGGTCAGGTTTTAATTTGGTACCCTTAAATTTAAATATCATCAATTGAGTACCCAAACTTTCAATTGTGTTTCAATTGGGATCCACCGTAAGCAACTGTTAGTTGACCAAACAGTGGAGAGGCACATGACATGCATATGATTTTATTTCTTACCAATATGGCTGTTTTGCCCCACAAAACAAAAAAAGAGGAAAAACCAAAAAACAGGAAGGGAAAAAAATGAACCAGTAGCGTTGCTGGTTGTCTTCTCCGGTGAAGGTTGCCGGCTATCCAACCAAAAAAATAAAATAATGATAACCCCAATTCCTTACTCCCCCCCCCCCCCCCCCCCCCCCAGTTTCATTGCCTCTCCAGCTCCTCTGACCCACCCAAATCACGCTCCCTCGCAATGCACCCAACCCAAAAAAAAAGAAAAAAAAAGAAATCATGATTACCCACTCCCCAATTCACCCACCCAACTCCTAGATCCAGCGCCTCCTTCTCACCCACCCAAACCTTGCTCACCGGCAATCCACTAATTCTCACAATCAACCCAATTCTCGAATTAACCTTCATAACCCACAGCCGTCACCGCCAACAACAACCCATCATTACCCACAACCCCTCTTGCAGTTTGTTTGGACCATTTATAAAGCGATGTTAAAATCCCACAACCCCTCAAGAAATTCCGATGAAAACGAAAATGATGGTGTAAAAATTTTGACGGCGACAGGACGGAAACAGATTGGGTTAATCTCGCTGGAATCGCAAGTCAACTGACGTGGGATCTCGTTGCACCGGAAGTGGACGATTGTTTTTTCTAGGATCTTGTTCGACCTGAAGCTCAATGGCGATGACGACAGGGCTGCCTTCACCGGATTTCACTGCACCTGAAACTCGACTGTTGGGCTTCAAAAATTTATCAAGGCAAAACTATCTTTTTACAAATTCTGTTAACACCGTTATCAATTTATAGTCAATACACAACTTGGGTACTCAATTGACTACATTGAAACTTGAGGGTATCAAACTGAAATCTGATCCAAACTTGAGGGTAGTTTCCTATAATTTACCCATATGGTTAAGATTAGTTCTGGAAAAAACAGAGTATTTTGGTTGAGTCGCTATTGTAGAGCTCGAAAGCACTGATTTTTAATTCATTAGGCTTACATAAATTGCATTTCAAAGCATATATTTATAAGCCCATTAGACAATTCTAGAACCAATCTGAAAAACTGATCAGACTCTTCCTAGAAAACGGTAAGACACTTAAATCCTATCAAAACAGGGGAAAGTGCATTAATTTTTAACACTCCCCCTAAATGCACTTTCTTATCTACTCCAATATGTTCTCTAAGATAAAAAAAATCTATCAAAACTTTTCAGACTCTGCCGATCTGCTATCTATGGAGGCCATTTGTTCACTAAATCAATATGGGCATTTTAATGAATTTTCTTGTTTCTCCAACTCCAGATACTTTCCATGGATGGATGCTCATTTAGATGCCAACTAAGTTTCAGCATCATCTTCTCTAAATGAAGGCTCAAACTATATGAAGCTCTTATTGTGTATATGCACCCTGTGAATTGGCATCCTTCATAGTTAGTATGCTGGCTACGTGATGGTTGTTTTATCATTTGACTACCACTTTTTAATTGCCAAAACTAAAAGTTTCCTCCTTCTATACCTTTTGTTAAATTGCAGGTATGACTTGGGTTGGTGAGGTTTGGAGATGGTATGTAAATAAGAAGTTCTGAAAGTAGCAGTTGAAATTGCAGTTTTTTAGATCATTCTTCCAGGGTGATCCATCAGTCTTGTTATTAGTTTCAAAGATGACAATAGTTTGTGTTGAACTCAGATGATCGTGAAACAATTATCAATGTAGCTTTACTTTTAATTTCTACCAATAATTATGGATTATTGTTACTTATAGAAAAGGAATTACAGCTTATATTGCTTTGTATGAATGATATTTTGGGATCCACATAGGTGGTGGCTAAGATGATCTGTTTGACATCGCAGGCCCACATTATGGGAAGGTTTGGAAGTGTCCCTACCTTCCATGGCCAGAACAAGCCTACATTATGTGTCTGTTGGAAGGTGTTACTACTTCCCATTGGATTACATTACCTTCATTGTGGCCTCTATTTGACCATCTTAAAGTCGGGAATGATTCAAAGGAATTAAGGCTACATTACTTTGTATAGTGAACCATTCCCATGTAAATAAACATCAACCCAATCCCCCACCCCCTTCCCTATGAGGCTACGACCATATCTTAGATAAGTTTTGATATTGAACCATCCCCAGGTGCATCAATTTTATTATGGATCATTATTTCCCAAAGAACCTAACCCCTGTATGTCTCGGGTTGCTTTATTTGTCACTTTGCTTATACGAGTGATGAGTTAGGATATTTTTGAGTTGTTAATTGTGGAAATATGAAAATAATTGGTATAGATTGAGGTCTTCAATTGACCTAGAGATCTGATTCCCATGGAAATGAAATCTCTCCATCTCCTTTTGCATAGCATAATAAGTGAATCCAATTTTAATTTTTTATACCATTTGAATTAGACATTTTCATTGCGTATGCCAATTTCCAGATATAAAAAAATGCTTGCAAAGAAGAGAAATCAAAATGGATATGGAAGGATCCCCAATAAATTGTATAGCATCATCAAATATTTTCTTCAATGTTCATGAATTTTAAGTTGGATAGCTATTTCTGAAAGTACCTAACACCTACACTTTAACCCCTAATCTTTAGACTTTAAACCTTAAACCTTAAACCTTAAACCTAAGGGTATAAAATTGGCCCATCAGCCCATGCCCTGCCTTAGTTCAGCTTGAAAAAAGGGAACGGCTATTGCAACCCCTCAAAGGGTTAAGTTGCCCCCAGCTGATATCCCCACCCCCCAAATATATATACCCACCCCTTTAAAAGACTAAAACACCCCTCTTCTAAATAACCCTAACCCTCACCCACCCCACTCCCCCCCCCCACGGGAGAACGGCGACGAGAACACGGCGACGAAGGTTCTCCTCTTCTCTCTCCTTCTCCTCTTCTTTCTTCTTCTTCTTCTTTTTTTTTTCTTTCCTTCCTCTGCTGGTCAGATCTGTGGGGGGAGGTTTTTTTTGTCAAAACCTCCATTTTTTCCGGTGGTGGGGTGGGGTGGGGTGGGGTGTGGGCGATGGGAGTTCTTCCTCTTCCCTCTTCTTCTCCTTTTTTTTTTTTTTTTTTTTTTTTTTTTTCCTTTTCCCTCTCTGTGGTCAGATCTGTGTATTCCTCCATTTTTCCCGACGACGGGGAGGAGGGCTGCCGACGAGGGGGGGTGCGGGAGAGGGGTTCTGTGAAGGAAAAGAAAAAAAAAAAAAAAAAAGGGAAGAGAAGAAGAGAAGAAGAGGGAAGAAGAGGAAGGTATGGGAGAGGGGTGAGCTGCCGACGAGGGGGGGTACGGGAGAGGGGTGGGCTGCCGACGAGGGGGGGTGGGGTGCAGGAGATGGGTTCTGGGAAGGAAAAGAAAAGAAAAAAAAAGAAGAAGAGAAGAAGAGAAGAAGAGGGAAGGGGAGGAAGGTGTCGCCGGAAAATGTCGCCGGTGGGGTGGGCGCCGGAGAAGGGTGCCGGAGAGGGGTGGGTTGCATAAGGCCCTTTTTGGTCATTTTGCAGCATCATTTTTCTCTTTAAAAAATTTGGGGGGCAACTTAACCCTTTGGGGGGTTGCAATAGCCGTTCCCTTGAAAAAATTGGGCTAAGCCCAGGCCGGAGCCCGTTTAGGTTTAAGGTTGGGTTAGGGCTAGATGGGACCTAAGGGAACGGCTATTGCAACCCCCCATTTTTATCACCCCACCCCTTTTCTTTTAGTTTTTAAGATTTCATGAAAAATATAAAAGGTTTTTACAAAAACTAGTTACTTGGTCCACTAGAAAACGTCATTTTGAACAACTTTGCAGAAAAAAGTTTTTACAAAATTTATCGTTTAGATAGACTTTTTGGCAAAAAATGAAATAAAAGTTATAAATGGGTAAAAAGTATATTTAAACGATAGATTTAGGAAAAACTTTTTTTTACAAAGTTGTTCAAAATGATGTTTTCTAGTAGAACCCACGGCAGGTTTTCCATAAAAACCTTTTATATTTTGTATAAAACCTTAAAAACCTAAAAGATGAGGGGTGGGGTGATAAAAATGGGGGGTAGCAATAGCCGTTCCCGGGACCTAAACGAGCTCCATGCTAGGCTTAACCTAATTTTCCAGGTTGGACTAGGATGGGCCATGAGTCGATGGGCCAATTTTACACCCATAATCACCACTACGTGTAGCACATTCAATATCCCACGAAAGAAAGGTAAACCTTTTTTTAGTCCCAGTAATTCATATTGTCCGAGCACAATTTTTTGCAGTTCTATCAATATATTTGTAAGCGCACATTTAGTATGGGTTGGTCTACATCATATGATTTTGACTGCATTTTGATGGTTTTGGTACCATAATTGTAGCACCCCCAAAAAAAAAAAAAAAAATACTAACCGGGCCTTATGAAATATCCCGAGAACCATACACTCCATTCCCACATTCACTATGGGTTGGTCTACATCATGTGTGGGCCTGTTTCTATTGCCCACCAAGGCACCAACTATATTACAGCTTATTTCAACCCACTTGTGGCTCAAATCCAACGCTTCTAATCATACCATTTATTGTCTTAATATTCCTTGGAATATCCTCTTTAACTTCACCTGCTCTCCACTATGGAAAAGCCGTAATGATGTGGTTTTTAATTCCATAGCATCTACCCCCTCCTCTGTTGCCCAAACAAGTGTTGAACAAGCCAAGGAATTCTTCTTTCTTGCGGGGATCACCTCCCCGTGCCCCACAGTTGTACTATATTTGTGAAGTGGAACCCACCTGACGATGGATGGTACAAGCTCAATGCAGAGGTTCTGCTTTTGGAAATCCTGGCCCTGCAGGGGCGGGTGGTCTTATTCGTAATGCCGAAGGTCACTGGATGACGGGCTTCTCTAGGAGCATGGGCCATGGGACAAACATTCTAGCTGAAATATGGTTCCTACGTGATGGTCTAACACTGGCCTTTGATTTGGGAATTACCAAACTTGAGGTTGAAATTGATGCTCAAGTAGCCATTCAGGTGGTCAATCAAAATCATACTGAAGCTCACCCCTATGGGGCTGTTATGTCTGACTACAGGTGGCTCCTCACCAGCTTTTCGGACCACCAAGTCAAGCGCGCGTATTGTGAAGCTAACCAATGGGTGGATACTTTGGCAAAACAAGGCAGCAAACTTAATGCTCCTTTTTTGGGTTATGATGCTTCTCCCTTTTGCATTTTGAAGAAACTCCAAGCTGATTGTATGGGAGTTTCCTTCCCAAGAACTATGAGTTGTAATCGTACTATTTAGGTTTTTTTAATGCAATCCTTTTTACCAAAATAATAATAATAATAATAATAGAGCCTCTCTGAAAAATTAAACTAGTTGTTTGATTCTTATCATTTGACATAAATTTCATGGAATCAAAGACATTTTGTTGTGGCAGTGTGGAATCTGCTTTATCCTTACTAGTGCAGACTAGTTTATATCATTCGCTGCAGCATTTGTCCTCCTTTTGGTTCGTTTGGTAATCAACTGAAATGACAGCTTATTTGGGATTCTAATTTTTTACCTAGGATCATGAGTATTGACTATTTTATGGGATGATGTTCGGTAAATGATGAAAGAGATTGGTATTGAATTCATTTTTCTATCCGAAGGCAGGAAAAAAAATAGAGGAAATTTAAAGTCTTGAAAGTAAAGTGTCATAGTAATCATTCTAATCTTATATTCAAACTACCCACTGATAATTGTCGTAGTCACGATTTTAAGTGGACTAAATTACACTTTACCTCATAGAAGTTTGAGGTTCTGTTTGTTTTGGCGTAATGTGCTTTATAGCGTAAAAGGCCTTTTCATGTTAATCCAATTACAAGTAAAATTTGAATTTCTAATTTTTGAGAGTGATCAAATATTTTGAAACATTCAAAAATAAAAAGATGATAAAATAAAATGGGATGGAGGGAGTTAAAAAATTGAAATACACCCAGGAGGAGTCGCTAATAGAAACGTACTAGGAACTAGGGAAACAAAAGCAGAAACAGACACCAATACAAACTGATAACAAGAAATTCTGCCGTCCCATGGCAAATGTAAGAATAAGATTCCTTTAGTTTTAAGTGTATTTTATGATATACCCTTATCCTACGACACTTCCATAGCAAAATAATAATGATATTAAATAATAAATAAAAATCATCCTACAGCACCTGAAATAATGTTACTACCAAATTGAAGGCAATCAAATGTTACTACCAAAGCTGATGGAGGGTGAAAATTGCCTTTACAAAGCTGAAAAGTACTACTAGCCCCCTTGATTACAAGAGATTCTGGATGTAGATCCAAGGGTCCTTTCCCAGATTGAGAAAATTGCTAATGAACATATTGCTGCCACCTCCTTTTCTCATGCTGCGCTTGTGCCTCCCCCCTTGTGGAGCCCCCTTCTTGAGCCTTGGTTGAAACTTAATTTTGATGTGGCCATTCGATCCACATTTTCGGTGCTAGCTTTGTGTTGAGGAACTCTGCTGGCTCTTACTTGCATGCGTAGACAGCTCTCTCTGACCCGTTGGACCCTTTTCTGGTAGAAGGGAAAGCCTTATGTTTGGGCTTGGTAAAGGTGTGCAAACTTGGTTCCTCAATGCTTATGCTTGAGGGTGATGCTTCTCTGGTTTTGGACTCGCTTTTGGATCGGAGTCTTTCTCCTCATTGGGCATTACGCTCTATGTTTTGTGACATCAATGCTCTACTTGATGTTATTCCCATATGGGTTGGTCGCAGGTCCCTAGGCTGGCTAACAAAGCAGTTCATTCTCTAGCCCAATGGGCTTCTTCTTGTAAATGCTTTGGTTCTATCCCAATCACCTTGCTTCCGGAGTCTGTTCTTTTTGCGGATAAGGTTAAAGGGGATGGAACGCAATGCACTTTCTTGATTTTCATTAATGAATTTGCTTATTAAAGAAAAAGATTCCAAAAAATTCTGCCGTCCCATGGCAAATGTAAAAAATAAGATTTACCGAAAAGGGTTAGCTCAGATGGTCTTGGGATGAGTCGTAAACTCGGACATCCTGGGTTCCATTCTCCGCTGTGCTCCTTTGGGGAGCACTCCAAGAATTTATTCCTGAATGCACCAGGCCGATGTGGGGGAGTGCGCCCTTAAGATCTCCCGGAGAGGGATTAGTCAAAGTGCGCGCAAGCTAGCCCGGACACCCTAACCGTCCAACCAAAAAAAAATCAAATCAAATAAAAATAAGATTTCTTTAGTTTTAAGTGTATTTTATCATGGACGACTATGCCCCGTAGGCCGTATCCTATTACACTTAGCAAAATAATATGGAGTAATAATAATAAATAAATAAAAATCATCCTACAGCACACATGATCCAGAGATGACATAAATAATCAATACAGAATACAAAAACCAATATGTGATACATTTCACGAAATTGACAACTATGTCTGAAAAGTGAAAATTATATGAAGGCACAAATTTTTATTTGATGATGATGTGATTTTAGTTCCTTTAATAGTTGTAATCAAATTTGTGGGCACTGGCATACCAAGCATCCCGTAAAAGACCATTAGAATAGCCTGTGAGTGACAAGAAGTAATATGCCCACTGTAAAACATTCAAAAAATTCGAGTAGAGAGGTTGGTGAAATTTTTTTTTTTTTTTTTTTGGGGCTAAACGAGAAACATTCCAAGTCATTAGGATTAAATTAATCTCTCATTATGCATAAACCATCTGCATTCTCATACATTTGATAATGGAGGAATAAATGAAGATATCTTAAATTTAATATTTAATCGATGTGTGATGTGAAACTTTCTAACACACAAAGAGCTGAAATGGGGCATTAAGATAAAAATTAATAGTACACACTGAAAAAACCATTCAAGATAAAAATGGGGAAGCAAAAGACTGAAATGGTACAAAATGCTTCTTCTCACAAGTTTTAGTCCCAGACACAGAGAGTTTACTACCACTTGCTTGGAAATAAAATTCTGACCTCAGCGGGCGAAGGCATATATCGAATTTTTTTGTAAATTTTTTTTATAAGTTTACTTTAAACTTTAAAGTAGGTGGAAAATTTTGAAATTAATAGGGAGGGCATCAATTACTTGCATTCTTAATTTGCCCTGGGGGGAAATTTTCAACCAAACCAAAGAACAAATCCTATAGGAGCACGAAAGCTTATATGCGGCCTTCTTACTGATAGAAAACATCATTTACTGTCTCTATACCCCAAAAATTGTTGCACAACATAAAGAGAACTTGATAGATCATGTATTTAACCCATGTTGTTTCGGTAACTGATTCAATGTTGAAGCCTTCAAATTGGGGTGGGGTCCCAGAATTCTGAGAAATGGGGTTGGACAACTCAAAATTATTAGATACTAACCTGCGTATGACACGCACAAATGAACCCATGCAATAGAGGACTGGTGCAGTGCTGGAAATATACATTGACTAATGTACTTCTTCCCACGTACACTAAGCACAGTACAGCTTCAAAATTTTCAGATCACACCCCCATAATGCAATTAATCCGCTCTAGAGCAGAATTTCCTAGAAGTTGAAATCACTTGGCTCCAAAGTGATTGTCTCAAAAGGAGGTGAAAAATCCTGAGTTCAAGTTCAAGCACTTTGGAAAAAAATTTTGGGTCAGCGATTTACCATTACCCACTCGTCGTGACAGTGATTAGTCCTTTGGTTGTCAGCTTTGGGGATACACTGGGTCAAAAACCAAAAAAAGAAAGTGAATCATTGACAAAAACATTATAACATAGGGTAGATTTTATGGATCGTAAAAAAAAAAGAAAAAAAAAAAGAAAGCACTTATGGGGGCCACGAGTGTAAAACTTTGTATGAGTAAATAGAGGAGGAATAGAAGTCACTCACATGCACTTACTACTAAATACTACTTACTAGTAGTCATAATTCCACCTGCTAATTGGGCTGTCTACGGACCACATAATTATTGTTAGTAATCATTCTTAGTTAAATTAGCAGTCATTTATTATGAAGTTAATAATTATTTATATATATTAAAAACCCCAGACTTCCTTGTTTCTTCAATTCTCCAATCCTCCCTCTTCTAGGAATTCCGATGAAAATTCCCTTTTAACAGTATAAATTGCCCCCAAATCCTTATTCCTCTGTAACCCTAGAATTCCTTGTTTCATCAATCCTCCTTACCTCCATCTTCTATGAATTCCCCAGAAATTCTTTGTTGGTTGTAACAGTAGAAATTTATTTTGTGTACTCCAATAACTTCTTTATTACTTTGAAACGTAAAAGGCGAGACCTTTTGCTGCTTCTTCTTCTTCTTCTTCTTCTTCTTGCTGGAGTGAGAAATTGAGTGTTGTATGAGCAATGGCGTCTGTAGAGTCAAATTGGGCAAGTCTCCCCAATGACATTGTGAATATGATTCTCGACAAGCTGTTCCCATTCTCCGAGTATGTCCGTTTTAGCTTAGTCTGCAAGTCATACCTCTTTGTTGCGGCAGAGAACAATGCGAAGCACCAGCAGCGAATGAAAAACACATGTGGAATTCAACTTCCCCTCCTGCTGATCCCCACGAAAGATAACAGCGCCGAAAGACGCAGTCTTTACAGCTTCACCGACGACAAAATCTGCGACTTCCAGTTTTCAGTGCCTTTCAGCAGGAGGTGTAGCGGTTCTTCGCATGGATGGTTGGCTACTATAGACAAGACCAAGGCCGTTACTCTCAGAAACCCCGTCTCGGGCAGGACCATCTGTCTTCCCCCAATTAAACAAGTCTGGAACTTTAGCGATTATGAAGAAGATGATCTTGAACTCTACGACAGCGATGAGGATTTCGATGCGTACGAGTATGACTTGCTTAAGGTTATATTGTCGGCCCAACCAACGGAGGATACCCATTATGAGGTCGCGGCCATCTATGGTGAATACAGAACATTGGCATTGGTTAAATCAGGTGAGAAAGATTGGACTTATGTTAAGAATAAGCGGAATGTGCTCGTTGATGTTATTTATTATAAAGGCCAGGTCCTCGCTGTGGATAGATGGGGTGGGCTTGAAACGATCGATGCATCTAGTAGTATTTCGACTTCTGAACCTAGCGCAAAGATGGTTGCTCCACGGACTTCGGTCCATGCTCCAAAGGCGTATCTTGTGGAATCATCCGCTGGAGATCTGTTGATGGTTCAACGGTTTTTGAAACAGAAGGATCACGAGATACAGCTGCTGACTTCGGGATTTAAGATTTTCAAGCTGCAACATTCTACAGCGACGGCGATAGCGGGGTGGATTGAAATCAAGAGCCTTGGTGACGATGCCCTGTTTTTGGGAGACAACCATTCCTTGTGCATCTCGGTGGCTAACGTTACTGGATGCAAGTCTAATTCCATTTATTACACAGATGATTATGATGATGCGACTACATATGAGGCTTTCGGGCCTCGCGACATGGGCGTCTTCAACTTGGAGGATGCAAGCTTTGGACTACATTACAAGCTAGATCCTTCTCAGAAGCACATGCCGCCTGCATTATGGATTGTGCCAACATTGCCCAAATTCGGTTCTAACCTATCTTCATCTGCTTGACCTTTTCTGTGGAGTGTAATTTTATTATTTATTATTGCTAGTTGTTTTTGTGTGATGGAATAATTTCACGCTTGCTTCTTGCTTATTACTGAATAATGATTGTGTTTGAGATTTCCATAACGTTGCTATTATTATTATTATAATTTCTTCCTATCGTTTTTTTAATCTTCTCTTCTCCTGTTCATGTTCAATTATTGCTTATACAGGACTTTGTTAGCAATACCCCCCTTTTGGGATTGATCGTTGCACGCAATAGCCCACAAACAATGCCCATTGGCTAAGCCCGGGTTTTTAATGTAGGACTTATTCAAAAAGTGTTTTGCTTTAATATTCAATGGGACAAACATAAGGTTAATTTGTTGGGAAATCTTAAAAATAGCATCTCGAGGAACAGAGTCGCATTGCGAATATAGTTGCTGGATGACCCAAAAGCCTCATGTAATTAGTTATTGTACCACTTATTTATTTATTTATTTTCACTTTTTTTAGTGTTGGCTTTGTTATTTGTTGTGACTAGAAAGAAAAGGTAGATTTACGGCCATATTTTTAGTGTAAGCTCTAATGAGGATTTTTATATCCGGTATCTCTATGTTATCTTTGTCTTGATAGGTGATAAATGAATGAAAGGGAAAGCTTTGCTCATGTCAACAGTCTTGGGAGATTATTATGGTTTGAGGAATTTTTTGGGGGAAAAGCCTGATAAAGCATGGTTTTGTTGGCTGAAGAGAGGACTGTTGGGTTATATTTGGAGGTACCCGTGTGAGGAATAATATTCTATTTATTTTAGATCTCTTATAGAAATAAGTCTATTACCTTGGATTGTTTCACTGATAAAGGGTGTCTATTTAGTGACGGCCTTCCATTGTAAAATGTTTTTGTACTTATTTCACCAGAGTGTACTTTTTCAATGTAGTAAAGTTATGTTGGTTTCATTTAAAATTGCATATGAAAACCACTGCACTTCCTCTTCTCTTAAATTTTGATTAAGTGTCTTGTTGTTCTGCATACTACTTTCAGTCTATTATTTGGAGCATCAATTATATGCACTTACTTCACATCTAAGAGTAGGGAAAGTGTTATGCAATGCAACTCTTTTTCCTTTAAGTTTATGACCTGAGATTTGTCTGACCTCCATGTTGTAGTCTAGTTTAGTTGTGAAAACACAGTTCAATCATATTGTTTGTTCGAGTTTATGAAGCTGAATTTTTTTGGCTGACTTGGGGTGCTTTCATCACCAAAATTTTCAAAACTTTGTACATTAACAATGTTAGCCTACGGGTTTCTTTATTTCATATTTGTGTCCAGGATCACAACAACTGAATGACTGTCCCCTAATCCATATCAATAGGGGTGTTATGTCCAGTAATTCTTTTCCTTGCTCCCCTAAATTCATTCGTTCATTGTAGTATATGTGAATTAATTCGAAGAGAAGTGACAGAGTTGGCGGAAATAGTAATCTATAGATTGGAGATTGAGCTATATACAATGATTTTATGGGCAGATTTTTTTTATTCCATGAATCCTCTTTATATTTCTTTGTTTATGTTTATTTATGCTTTGTGTAAATTGCCAATTTTTAGTGGTCAAGATGCCCCACCTGAATAATCTCTCCTGTTGTAGGAGATTTCTTCTTGCAGCTAGTGCGAGTATGCTCTCTCCTTCTGAAGTCTTTGACCTATAGGAGTTTTTCACCTCCTTTTTCTTCTCTCTTCCTTCTCTCTCTTTCCTCCCCATTTGACTATTTCTCCTTTTTTTCTCTCGTTCTATTTTTCTTTTTCGTTCTCCTATTTTCTTGATTAGGGTTAAACAATGTGAAAATAGACAAATCTCTAAGGAGGTGTGCAAAAATTACTGATGGAAAGGGTAGGCAAGTTTGGGTGAGATTAAATATGACTACAGATTCTCCTCAATTCTTTCCCTACGAGCCAAACAGGACGGGTTTTTTTGGGGCCCCGCCCCGTCCCACTTCTAGTGGAAAGGGTTTGGGTTACTATTTAATAAGGTAGGGGCAGGTTTGGGATTTTCTTAAGAACCTGTTAAGGTTTGGGGCGGGGTTGGGATTTTCATTAAAAACCCATCCGAACCCGCCCCGATTGTCTATTCACTTTTACTATTATACCTCTATTAATACATACTAATACATTTATGCCATTTATAATATATATAAAGGTTTCTAATTTCTTAGGTTGTTTTTTGCCTTTGTTAGGATCTTGTTTCTTTTTCTTGTCCCTTTGTTCTATTCCGTTTTGTTGCTAGTTGTGACATTTTTATTGAAAGAAATTCTTGTTATTAAGTGACTCTTTTTAGTTGTTATGTTGTATTTTATTATTTTTCATATAGGAAAATTGAAAGTAGTTTGATTAATTTAATAAACGAATTTTAAAAATTTCTTATTATAAATATGTTAAAATAAAATAAGGGAAAATTAGTGAAAAGTCCACTTTTTAGAACTTATAAAGGTATAAGTCTAAGCTTAAATCTTATGCGGCCATAAGTTCCATTTTAAATGAAACGGTAGTATTTTTATGAGAGTCTTAGGTGCATTAAGTCAATTATACCCTTAAGTTGTTATTTTTTGTTTTCAAAATTTAAAATAGCATAACTTTTAATTTATATATCGGTTTTCACTAAAATTCATATTTTTAAAATCTATTCATTGAGACCTTCGAAACAAGATCCATGTTAGATATGAAATTATGTATATATAAAAAAAATAAAAAAATAAAAAAAAAAACAGTTACATTGAATACATGTAACTATTTGTAACAGTAACATGAACAGTTACATGTAACTGTTTAACAAAAAATTGAAATTAAATTATTTTTAATAGAGTTTAAATTTAAATTATTGTTTTGTGAGTATATTTAACTATTAATTTTGAATAAAACAATTAATTTTGGTATTAGTAGCGAAAGATTTTATAGATTTGACAATGTTTTCTAAAACCACTACATGTAGTTGTTTTTAAACAATTACATGTAACTGTTTCAAAATTCATGACTAAAGAAAAGAAAATTAGAAAGAATTGATATGAAGCACCCACACTTCCACAAATTTCTCACACAATGAAACACCCATGGCCAAAGCTTAACCCATGGCCATACTACGTGAGTAATTGAACCCACACAAAAACAGTTTCATGTAACTATTTCAAAACAATTACATATAACTGTTTTGCTATATGTAATTGTTTTTAGATGTAACTATTTACAGATTTGTGCAAAAGAAATGGTGAATGTAAAACAATTATATGTAACTTTTTATGCTATATGCTTATATGTAATTATTTTTTGATGTAACTATTTACAGATTTGTTTAGAATAAATGCTGAATGTAAATTAGTTTATGAACTTATGTATATATAATTGGTTTTAGATGTAACTATTACAAAAAAGAGTGTTTTCTAAAACAATTACATATAACTGTTTAAAGATAAACTTAAGATTAATTCTTATTTTCACACACGCGTTTGATAGAATGGGTGTTAAAGCCAGTGGAGAAGGCATTGGAGAAACAGGAATAGGGGTTGGCAAAGTTGGTGCAAAATATAGTGGTTTTACCACAAGATCTCATGTAGGAACTGATGATTTCACCATCAGAGGAGGTGTTAGAGAAGCTGGAGCGGGGGTTGGGGGAGTTGGTGCAAAAACTAGAGGTTTCACTACTAGATCTGGTGCAGAAACTTCATTGAAGCAAGTCACCACCAGATCTTATGCAAAAATTAATGGTTCCACCACTGGACGAGATGTTGGAGAAAATGGAGTGGGGGTTGGCGAAACTGCTGCAAATACTTGTGGTTTTACCACCAGATCTAGTGTAGAAACTTCACAAGAGGAGGTTCTGGAGAACGAGGAGTAGGATGTTGACAATGTATAGACGGTAGAAACTTCTCTAAAGAGAATGTAGGTATGAAGCGAGCAGCAGGACGTTATAAACACAGATGAGTGATGAAGGGCATTTTTGTCTGTGTCTATTTTCATGGACTGGAAGCTGCACAAATATTTTTATTGGACTTATGGCTACACAAGTCCAATTTTATGGACTTGCGGCCAAAGTTCCCATAAAATAATTATTTTTTATTAAAAACAAATTTATGCTATAGAACGTAATCGATTTTTTGTTTCGTCCCTTCCCATCTTGTCTTATCCCACAAAATATAAACAGGACGGGACGGGGTAGGAATGAAATTTTCAAATTTAATTGGGATGGGAATGGGAATTGGATGTTAAATTCAAAGTGGGTTTGGGACGAGGTTGGGACGGGATAAATCCTAATGGGTTGGGGTTGGGAGAGGGCTCCCCGTACCAAACCCGCCCCGTTGACATCCCTATGAGGAGCTGATAAAAGAGAAAAACAGGAGAGCATAAAGAGAAGCGACCAATAATTGCTGGAGTTGGCCGAATCAGGGGATGGTTGGTGAATTAATGGCCTCCATTTTGGGTGATGGTGAATTACACAGGCATCTGTGATGACTGTGTGTATCCATTTTGGAGGTAATTTAGCCATAGCCGGTGATCGTGGAAGACATAGCCATGGATATCACAGCATAGAGTCCGGATCATCTGTCCCCATGATTTTCTTTCTCTGTGAACAACTCTTATTATCCCAACATTTATACGCTCCAAATAGTCTACACTCTTCAAATAGCAATTTTGGTGACATCTCTCGATTTCCCTTTCTTTTTGGAATGGGTTAGTGGTTCCGCAACCATAGAAGTGGGTTTCAATGGAAGGAGTGGCTATGCCATATGGAAGGTGCAGTTGGAGGGTTATGGATTTTTAAAGGTAGTCGGAGTTGTACCACAGAAAAAAGAGAGAGAAAAACAAAGGATAACTTTCCCAACTAAGCTCGTCGAAATTTATGGTGTTTTCGCCTTGAAATTGCTTATGATGACCGAAGTTTTTCACATCGGAGATGGAATAGAGACAGCGGGAGAGACCTTCCATTTTCATTTTTGGTTGGAGCAAAAAAATTAATAATAAAAGGAAAAAGAGAAGAGATGACGGTCTCAGAGTTGTTTCCTATGAGTCCCTATGTTGCAGAAAGGGGACAAGATCTGGACTCCACAACATAACCCAACAAAAATAGATAAATAAAATAGAGAAGAGGGTTAACAATCAGAGGGAGTGTCAAACACGCTAGGGAAATGCCAAATTTTCTTAGCAAACAAACAACATTGAAAAGAAAAAAAAAAAAAACGAAACTCACAAAGATGGATACACATATAAAGTTAGTCATGCATCTCTTGAAAAAGAAAAAAAACGATGGATAGGCATACACGAGAAAAATTAGGTCACATTTTCCCAAGATTTTCTCAATAACCAAACAAGAAAAGAAAACAATGGAACTCACAAGATGAACACATATAAATGCATAAGACCTAGAGAAAAATTTATTAACATTCAAAATCATCTAAAACGAAAGAGAAACAGCAACCAAAAGTCATTGTTCAAAGTTCAAACCCTAACTCGCTAGTTTTGCCTCTTCTTAAGACCAGGGTGGCGTCGGTCACAATGGCATCGCATCTCGCCCTTGGACTTAAACCTTCTCCCACACGAACCACTACAGAATACTTTGTAACCGCGGTGCTTGGCAGCTTGGTGGGCGAGCATTTTGCCTACATTCTCGAAGGTGTTCTTGCAGAGATTACAATGACCATTGGTGTCAAAGAATCCACCATGATTAACAATCAGAACCGCCGCAAAATACTTTGCAACATCGGCCAAATTGGTTTTAAACCTCTTCCCATAGGAACCGCCGCAAAATACTTTGCAACATCAGTGCAAGGCAGCCTGGTGGAGCAGCATCTTCTCCACGCTCTCGAATGTATTCTTGTAGATATTGCAATGGCCATTTGTATAAAAAAAAATCCACCTAGATGACGTTTATTATGTTATTACACTGATGATTATGACATCTCGACTACATACAAGTTTTGGACTACATTATAAGCCAAATCCTTCTTAACAGCACATGCCGCTTCCATTATGGATTGTGCTATGCAAGTCTAATTCCATACGGATGTTTTAATTGGAAAAATTAAAGGCTTGATGTTTCAACCCACTACCCATACGACACTTAAGCTTCATGCCCTACTCGTGAACCCTTAAACAAACCTTCAAGCACACTACTATTGATGCATTCTATGACATTTAAATCTGACAATAATGACATAGTCCCACCACTCTAATTTGGATTGAAAAAAAAAAAAACAAAAAACAAAGAAATGGTAAAGTGAAATAGTCTTCTTTACATGCAATATATATACTCTAAACTAGGAATGAAGAAAACACACAAGCACTTGTGAAAAAGTTCACTTGTATCACTAAGAGAATTTATTACAATGTTTGTCAGCTTGGAAGCTTTGGATTGCTTGGATAATTTGGCCAAATGAGGCCATTTTCCTTATATAAGCTCTTATGGTGCATTCTAGAATCATAACAATGATTAAGATATGTACAAGTGTCGTGTTTCAAAACTTTTATTTATTGATCTGAAGTCATATTTAAATATAAACATAAATAAACAAAAAAAAAACCCACCTCTATTGTAAAAGAAGCCTCTCTAGGCCACCAATAAATAAATAAATAAATAGAAACCCTAAAAGAGAGCCAAAAAAGGGGGGGGGGAATTTGCGATAAGCAAAAATATATAGGTATAAAATAAAAATAAAAAAAAAAAATTTGAGACGGATCGGTGACCTTTTGTTCCCACTTGGCTCCACCCATGCATGACACCCTAATGGAACAGTATTTTCCTGACATTCTCGAACGTCATCTTGTAGATATTGTAGTAACCATTAGTGTCAAAGAAACCACTGTTATCACGACTTGAAATTATCAAGTCATGATTAAGGGTAATAAAACAGGATTTAATTAATAAAGCATTTGATTTTTTTTTTTTTGGAGACATTGCACTTTGACTTTTCTAAATCAAACAGGTTTTACATCTATAAGTAAGTGAGAAATAAATAATTTTAACCATTATTTTAATAAAAATCTAGCATGACCCGTCTAAAAATAATTGAATAAATAAATAAGATAATTAGAGCCTTAACACTAAGTCAAAACAAAATTATTTAACCCCTAATTAGCGATTAAAACCAATTGTTAATGGACCCAAAATAATATAATTAACCCAAATCTAGAGTAGGGATATTACAATCTACCCTCCTAAAAAAAAATTCCGTCCTCAAAATTTGAATAGCTTTAAATCAAAAACCTTATACCACTGCACTTCCGCTATAACTCATATTTTAAAGAGCAGATTGCTAAAACAAATTTTTTTTTTTTTTTTTTTGAGAAAGTTCATTTCCAAGTATGGTGGAATAATCCACTACATAGAATCAATTAACAACTCCCTATAATATTCATATCCTCAAATATATATGTTCAAATCTTGATTTTCTTGTTTCTATGTAAACTAGACTCATAAAACATTTTGGAAAAATATGCCTCAGGATGCAAAACTTCTCTTTATAAAATAATTCAGCGATTTTATCTGAAATTACTTTTCTGGAATATCATAACAATATTGACCAATGAATAGTGTTTGAATTACTGCGAATAAATCACAAAAAATTTGACTCTGAAAATTTTTATACAAAAACTAGACATAACCATGGTATTTCTCGCAAACTTTCATAAAATTATAATAAGGATAACCCCTTTAATAAATTCGTTCCAAAACACCCTTTTTGCTGAAAAAATGAAAAATACAGCATAACAGATCAATAGACCATGCAATAGAGGTCACTAACCAATAAATCTAATATTCTAATAATCAACCTAAAATCCATGATCATCTCACATTTAACATATCATATTATCTATCACCCACACATATCGCCCATGTGGATCTACTAGCCGCTTTGATACCAAAAAGAATTGTTACGACCCGAAATTATTGAGTCATGATCAAGGTTAATAAAACATGATTTAATTAATAAAGCATTTGATTTTTTTTTTGACACATTGCACTTTGACTTTACCAAATAAAACAAGTTTTATATCCATAAGTAAGTGAGAAATAAATAATTTTAACCATTATTTTAATAAAAATTCAGCATTATCCGTCTAAAAATAATTAAATAAATAAATAAGATAATTAGAGCCTTAACACTAAGTCAAAGCAAAATTATTTAACCCCCAATTAGCTATTAAAACTAATCATTAATGGACCCAAAATTAGAGTAGGGGTATTACAACTATGCTCTGGCACAAGAGTCGGCAAAGCAACGTGAATATTTTCCATGGAAAATGACAAGGGAGAGTGAATGAGAGAGAGAGAAGAGAGGCAGTCAGCTCAGCGCTCTAAGATGAAAATCACATCATTTGATGATACACAATTGATGCTTGGACGATTTTACCCCTACTTATTCCAGAAATCGTGTAATTTACGTTTCCAACCCTTGCTATTTCATAAATTGTGTGAAAATTACATATTTCGGACATAGCTAAAATGGGCCATTTTTAACCCAAAAAAAAAAGTAAAAAAGAAAAGAAAAATTAACTTTTGGGGACCACATTTCAAATTAATACCATATAAATAAATTTGGTAGTCAATTTGTAGCAAGTTGACAAATAATAATCTTTTTCTGACGTTAGTTTGAAAAATGGCCCCTAAAATGTAATTTTCCCTAACAAGAATCTCATGCCCTTTTGAGAGCTCACAAATCTTAATCAATTGTCTAAAGGGGGCGGTTATTGCCGGTACAAAAATTTCTGTGCACCCCCAATTAGTGTACACTTTTTAATGTTTTGTGAAAAATATTAAAGGTTTTCATCAAAACTAATTGCATTGTCCACTAGAAAACATCATTTTGAACAACTTTGTAACTAAAGTTTTTTTCAAAATATGTCATATAAATGGATTTTTTAGTCATTTGCATGAAAAATTCTGTAAGAATGAAATAGAAACTCTAAATGGCCAAAAATCCACTTAAACGAAAAACTTTCTTTTACAAAGTTGTTCAGTCCAGAATCATGTTTTCTAGTGACATAGCTGTTAGTTTTTATGAATAATTTTTATATTTTTTATAAAACCTTAAAAAACGAAAACTATGTGGGAGGTGCAAAGAAATTTTTGTAATGGCAATAGCCAAGCTCTTGTCTAAAATATCATCCTAATCATTCCTTATGGTTTCTTCGAGAAATCAATGAATCTCCTACCCATCTCCAACGATCTCTATATTTTCTAGCTAACTGTGTGGGAAAATTCTAACCCACCAATGATCAAAAGACACGTGGCAAAGTACTCAACTAAGCTTTTCTTTATTTCAATGGAGAAATATCAAACCAGGAAACTCAAAGAAGATTGCTTGGGTAAATTAACTCAGTTACCTAAGCACGATAAACATTCCATCCTGCAATTCTCAGTCACTACCAAACCTTATCCTTAGGTCGAATCTATTCGGTCCAAGTTTGTTCAGTCCATGACTATTTGGCCTAGGCTTATTCGGCCCAAGCACTTAGCTATAAAAGCATTCGATCACCAAACCATCTCCTCGGTCCACACATGTTCGGGCTAGATAACCATCTCCTCGGTCTGCACATGCTCTGGCCAAAGAACTAGTTGCTCAGTCCACACATGCTCGGGCTAAGAAGCCCTCGGTCCATGACTAGATTGATAGGTTTAGATACCAAGGCTTCGAACTCGTGGGCTCGGGCCAAAAGGCTCTCGATCCTAACAATGATTACTTTGGTGAGGGACGATTTGTTAGTCTTGTCATCATATGCATCAAGGTGAAATTTCATTGGCAAAGAAGTAGAATTGATGCCCTCCATTTTGGGTGATGGTGAATTACACAGGCATCTGTGATGATTGTGTGTGTATCCATTTTGGAGGTAGCTGACCCATGGTCGATGACCGCAGAAGACATGGCCGTGGCTATTGTGTGGTCGAGAAATCGGACTAAACACAATCTGATAGAATAGAGCTGCTTCACAACGGCGATGGATTTGTAATTAGAGAAACCACAATCGTCAGAGGGCAGCCAGAGTGTGTCCGGCCAAAACCTCTCCGATGCTTAAGTCAGGTGATCGTAAGAGCTGGAGAGAGAAAATAGTATTGTAGATAGGGTTAAGTCATACCTAGCTTGCTCAACATTTGTACTGTTCTCTTTATAGTAAGATGTAGATTTGACCATGGTGTGGTCCAATATACCTCATATCCCACTAATGCACAAAATACAACTCCCAATGCGAGTATTGATATAAATTATATCACCACGTGCTTACCTAATACTAACCTACATATGACACGTAAAATTATTAAATACTAACTTGCATATGACACCCACAAATGAACCCATGCAATAGAGGACTGGTGCCGTGCTGGAAAATTATACATCGACTAATTTACTTCTTCCCACACTAAGCACAATACAGCTTTAGAATTTTAGATCACACCCTCTCATTAATGCAATTCGCTCTAGACCAGAATTTCCTAGAGGTTGAAAGTGAGTCATTGACAAAAACACTATGACATAGGGTAGATTTTATATATGGATCGTCAAAAAAAAAAAAAAAAAAAAAAAAAACAAATGCACTTATCGGGCCACAAGTGACAAACTTTTTATGATTAAATAGAGGAGGAATAGAAGTCACTCACATGCACTTACTACTTACTAGTAGTCATAATTCCACCTGCTAATTGGGCTGTCTAGGGACCACATAATTATAATTAGTAGTCATTCTTAGTTAAGTTAGTAGTCATTTACTATGAAGTTAATAATTATTTACATTGAACAATAATTATTTACTCATAACGGGACCAATCTGTAATTCCCCCTTTTTTTTTTTTTTTTTTTTGGTTTTGGGCTGTAAATTATATAGCTTTGTCGAGAACCATAAGATTTACACCTAAATACTTTACATGCAGTTGACACTGATCTTTTTTCCTTGTCATCTTTGATTGAGTGGAGATCTTCTGGTCCCATTCCTTGTCCATGTTTTGCTCGCCTTCTTCAGTGAGTATCGAAGATGACAACCCCATTTTTTGGACTTCTTTTTACAGCTGTCGGATCAAAATCTAGCTTAAGTTGAATTTTTTTTTTTTTAAATTTATTTAAAGGCTTGAAGAATTCTCTAATATGGGATTAGAGAATTTATGATTTACTTAGAATTTTTTTTTTCCAAAATCTGCCGTTTAAGTGAACATTTTGTTTATTTATAATCTCTATTTCATTTTTAGAAAATGTTTTACAAAAAATGGCCAAAACATTTACTTAGACAAAAGATTGTAGAAAAACTTTATTTTACAAAATTGTTTAAAATGATGTTTTCTAGTTGATAGCATAGTTAGTTTTCTTTAAAATCTTTTATATTTTCATAAAATCTTTTTAAAAAAATGTAACTAAAAAAAGTAACTAAGAATTTTTCTAGTGGCAATAACCATTCCTTTTTTTTATTTCATGTGAAATCATAAAGAAAAATTGATGTGTTGCATCCACTCTAACTATATACTAATAATAATTTTTGAGTTTAAGGATTTTATACCTCTTGCCTATGTAACGTTATATTTCGTGAACTGTAAGTCTAATTAATACCGCACTACCCCATTCAGGCATTCCCACATATGAGTTTTAGGCTAACCCGATATCTTCCGGTTCCGGTCAACCCTTTAACCCAGTTAAAATAATAAAAGAAGACAAATATTTTAGAATTTGGTTTTGTTTTTAAAAAAAAAAAGGAAAAGTACAAAATTTAAAATATAAAAAAATAGAATGTTCTCAAATTAATAACGTAAGAGTTGAAATTTGAAAAATAGTAATAAAATAACATGAGTTAACTATCAAACCCGTGTCTCGTACCAGATTGCAAACGAGTCATTAACACCCCAACCCAAACGCGTTAATAAGGGTTACCCGTTACCAGCCCCAATAAGGATGTATACACTGTACATATGTATACAATTCCACTTCCCCCAAATTCCTTGTTCCTCTGTAACCCTAGAATAAAAACCCCATAATTCCTTGTTTCTTCAATCCTCCAATCCTCCCTCGTCTAGGAATTCCGATGCAAATTCCTTTTTAACAGTATAAATTGCCCCCAAATCCTTATTCCTCTGTAACCCTAGAATTCCTTGTTTCGTCAATCCTCCTTACCTCCATCTTCTATGAATTCCCAAGAAATTCTTTGTTGGTTGTAACAGTAGAAATTTATTTATTTATTTATTTATTTTGTGTACTCCAATAACTTCTTTATTACTTTGAAACGTAAAAGGCGAGACCTTTTGCTGCTGCTGCTTCTTCTTCTTCTTGTTGGAGTGAGAAATTGGGTGTTGTTTGAGCTATGGTGTTTGTAGAGTCAAATTGGGCAAGTCTTCCCAAAGACATTGTGAATTTGATTCTCGACAAGCTGTTCCCGTTCTCCGACTATGTCCGTTTTAGCTTAGTCTGCAAGTCATACCTCTTTGTTGCGGCAGAGAACAATGCGAAGCACCAGCAGCGAATGAAAAACACATGTGGGATTCAACTTCCCCTCCTTCTGATCCCCACGAAAGATAACAGCACCGAAAGACGCAGTCTTTACAGCTTCACCGACGACAAAATCTGCGACTTCCAGTTTCCAGTGCCTTTCAACAGGAGGTGTAGCGGTTCTTCACATGGATGGTTGGCTACTATAGACAAGACCAAGGCCGTTACTCTCAGAAACCCCGTCTCGGGCGAGACCATCCGTCTTCCCCCAATTAAACAAGTCTGGGACTATAGCGATCGAGAAGAAGATGATCATGAACCCTACGACGATGATGAGGATTTCGATGCGTACGAGTATGATTTAGTTAAGGTTATATTGTCGGCCCAACCTACGAATGATTCCCATTATGAGGTCGCGGCCCTCTATGGTGAATTCAATTCATTGGCATTGATTAGATCAGGTGAGAAAGATTGGACTTACGTTAAGAATAAGCGGAATGTGCTCCTCGATGTAATATATTATAAAGGCGAGGTCCTCGCTTTGGATATCTGGGGTGGGCTTGAAACGATCGATGCATCTAGTATTGAGCATCGAGCAAAGACGGTTGCACCACAGACCTCGGTCCAACCTCCAAGGGCGTATCTTGTGGAATCATCCGCTGGAGATCTGTTGATGGTTCAACGGTTTTTGAAAAACAAGGATCACAATATACAGTACGTGACTTCGGGATTTAAGGTTTTCAAGCTGCAACATTCGACGACGACAACGGGGTGGATTGAAATCAAGAGCCTTGGTGATGATGCCCTGTTTTTGGGAGACAACCATTCCTTGTGTGTCTCGGTGTCTAACGTTACTGGATGCAAGTCTAATTCTATTTATTATACTGATGATTATGACAGCTCAACCACATATGAGGCTTTTGGGTATCGTGACATGGGCATCTTCAATTTGGAGGATGCAAGCTTTGGACTACATTATAAGCCAGATCCTTCTCAGAAGCACATGCCGCCTCCATTATGGATTGTGCCCACATTTCCCAAATTCGGGTTCAACCTATCTCCATCTGGATGACGTTTTCTGTGTGGTGTTTAATTTTATTATTTACTAGTACTACTTGTTTTTACGTGATGGAATAGTTTCACACTTGCTTCTTACTTTTTACTGAATTATGATTATGTTTGAGATTTCCATAGCGTTGCTATTATTATTATCGTGTTAATGTTCTCTTCTCGTGTTCATGTTATGCAATTATTGCCAGTAGAGACCTTATCCTTATTTTTTTGGGGGTAAATGACGTTTTAATACCATGAACTTTACACCAAATGTCAATTTGGTCCATAAACTCATACATTGCACGATTTTAGGACAATTTTAAAATTTTTGATTCAATGTAGGCCAACCAGTAACGTCCGTCACTTAAGGTTAACGGAATTGACCAACACGTGCGTGCTTAGTTGGCACACACGTGACAGCAAATGATGCAAACGATGTCGTTTGAAGCCAAAAAAAATTAAAACACAAATAAACAAATAAACAAAACAACGGAAAAAAGAAAAAAAGGAAAAGAAAAAGGGATGTTCATCCTCGCCGGGTATCTCCTTCGCCGAAGAGGATGAAAGCCTCGCCGCTCCTTCGCCAGAAAAAAATGGAAGTAAAGAAGGGTGAAGAAAAATGGATGGGATGAAGAAAAAACGGAAGCAAGTTGTTGCAGCGGCACGACCTTCATCAGTTGGGATGAAGATGGAGAGGCCAACGTGGTGAGGGTTTAGAGAAACAACACCAGATCTGAAAAATGGATGGGTCTGGTAAGGGGCTTTGTCGTCGGTAAGGGGCTTTGCCGTCTCTTTGTTTTCTCTCTGTGTTTTTTTTTTTTTTTTCATCTGTTCTGTTTAGAGGCAGCCATGGCCGGCGAGCCCTTCATCCTCTTCGGCGAAGGAGATACCCAGCGAGGATATGCGAGATTGACCGGAGAGAGAAGAATCGCATCAGTATATGCGAAACTATCTGGTCCATCAGATAAACCTCAGTGAGGGACATTGACCGGAGAGAAGAATCGCATCCCGGAAACGTTGATTGGTAAAGAGAGATTGCAGAAGCGGAGCTTCAAGACCCTAACTCGGCCATTTCTCAGTACAGAGAAAGGGAAATTGTAGTACGAGATGTTCTCCTCATTGAAATCGATGAGGTCTCCACCGACGTCGCCGCCGTTGCCGTCAACAAGTTCACCATCGCCGCCGTTGCCGTCGACGTGTTCACCTTCGCCACCGTTGCCGTCAACTTGTTCACCTTTGCCACCGTTGCCGTCAGCTTGTTCACCTTCACCGCCGTTGCCATCAACATGTCCGGCTTCGCCGCCATTGCCGTTGCCGTCGCCGTCGCCGTCGATGAGTTCTCCTCCACCGTTGCCGTCGACGAGTTCGCCTCCGTCGTAGAACTCGCCGTCGTCGTACAATTGCTCATAATTATAATAATCCAAGACCTTGGAGAAGTCGAGATCGAGGTCGACGACGTTGTGGGTCACGGCGTAGCGAATCCATGAGTCGGCGTAATAGGCGTATCGGTCCTCGGTGTAGTCGAATTGGAGGCGGAATTTGAGGAGTGGAGAATGGGAGCGGAGGATTAGGGTTCGATCGACGAACTCGGCGAAGAATCGGCGGGTTTCGGAGTGGGAACCTGATGCAAATTGCATCGGCATACGCACCACGGGCTGTTAGACGTCTTGCTGCTAAATCGGGATTCTAGTTTATTTAGATATTTTAGGAGTCTTTATTATTATTATTTAATTATTGCTTTTAATTTAATTTGTTTCTTAGGTAGTTTGATATTTTCTTGTTCTAGTAGAACTAGGTTGTCTTATTTTAGTAGAACTAGGTTTTTCTTCTTACTTGTTTTAGTAGAATTAGGTTTTCTTGTTCTAGTAGAACTAGATTGTCTTGTTCTAGTAGAACTAGGTTTTTCTTATTAGTTCTCTATATAAAGGGATGTAAGCCTTATGGCAAGTGGTGTTAAGTTGATTATTTGATCAATAATATTGAGAGAGAGAGTTCTCCTTTATTTTCCTACTTTCGTGTTCTTGAGAGAATATTGATTGTGGTTGCCTACTATCTGGCATTGTTCTTGCGACAATCAACAGATTGGTGGACGCTTGTTTGTTTTTTGGTGAGCTAGTCTTGACCGCGTATATTCCGCCGCATCAGTTGGTATCAGAGACCAGTTCGTTCTTGCCGTCATGCCAAGACGAGGAGGAAAACGTGCCGGAGGCCGTGAAGCCAATCTGGAGGACGTGTATTATCGCGAGGACATGGCCCGAATTAAACAAGAAATCAAAGATGAGGTACGTGCCCTATTCAAGAGTTATTGTCTTGAGCGGTGTCGTAGTCATCGACCTCCATCTCCGCGTTCTATGGACAAAGAGAGTGTTGAGAATGTTTTGGTTGAGGATGTTTGTGTTGAGGATGTTGTTGTAGAGAATGAAGATTTGAATGAAGTTGAAGAAGGTAAGAATTTTGAAGTCATGGAAAAATTTTCTTTAAATAACTTTCACAATGCTGAAGCTGAAAAAGTAGTGGATTTTAATTCTCCGCCTATTTTTGATGAATATTATGATGATGATATTAAGCCAAATATTATTGAAAATTTGGAAGGGCAAAAGGAGGCTATAACCTGTGAGACACGTAATAAAAATTGTTCACGTAATAATTTTTGTTGTCGTGTTAAACTATTTAGTGATTTTCAAGAGGATGAAGTTTTTGTCATTGAAGAACTGAAGCGTTATGATTTTTTTGGAGTTGAAAATATTTGTTCTATTGTTAATCCTCTACTGCTGAAAATTTTGAATGAGATGATGGGTGAAGAGAAAAATTTTTTTGTTATGAAATTTTGGAAAAATAAATTTTGGAGGCAATTAAAACAAAAAAAGTTCTCAAAGTATTTATTCAGTTGGAGTGGTCGACATCAATACTTCTGTGAAGCCAACCCGCAGAGTTCGGGGACGAACTCTCTCCAAACAGGGGAGAATAGAGAGGATGATGTAAGGTGTAAAACGATCACTTTTATGCAACCGAACCATTGCGGATCAAGCACTCCATCCGCAATATTAGTAGCTGCAAGTGTGGTGGTAGTATTCGTACTCATAGTTTGTTCGATGTCAAGCACTTGGTTCCTTATCATGAAGATAGCTCCGATGATGAAGCTACGAATTCGAGGGCGAATTCTCTCCAAACAGGGGAGAATGATGCAGATTGCATCGGCATACGCACCACGGGCTGTTGGACGTCTTGCTGCGTATTTTCCGCTGCATCAGAATCGAAGCGAGGGAAGAGGGCGTGAGAGAAGTTGAGGAAAGGGATTGAGGACCAGAGGTGTCGCCATTTTTGGCAGACAAAGCTCGTCTGTATCGCGTCTAGGGTGGAGAGGAAATACCCGGCGAGCCCTTCATCTTCTTCGGCGAAGGAGATACCCGGCGAGGATGATGAACAACATCCTTTTTCTTTTCTTTTTTTTCTTTTTTCTGTTGTTCTGTTTATTTGTTTATTTGTGTTTTAATTTTTTTGGCTTCAAACGACATCGTTTGCATTATTTGCTGCCACGTATGTGCCAATTAAGCACGCACGTGTTGGTCACGTGCTATTCCGTTAACCTTAAGTGACGGACGTTAATGGTTGGCCTACATTGAATCAAAAATTTTAAAATTGTCCTAAAATCGTGCAATGTATGAGTTTATGGACCAAATTGACATTTGGTGTAAAGCTCATGGTATTAAAACATCATTTACCCTTTTTTTTGGGGGTGTTGTTTCACTAACGACAAGGTCTTCCCACCTTCCTTTGAGGATTGATCCTTGCGGATGCATGCAACAGTCTACAAACAACGCCCATTGGCTAAGCACAGGGTTTTAATCTAAGACTTGTTCAAAAAATGTTTTGATTTATTATTCATCAGGATAAACATAAGGTTAATTTGTTGGGAAATCTAAAAAATAGCATCTTGAGGAACAGAGTGGCATTGTGAATATAGTTGCTAGATGACCCAAAAGCCTCATGTAATTAGTTATTGTAACACTTATTTATTTCTTTATACTTTTTTTATTGTTGGCTTTGTTATTTGTCATGACAAGAGAAAAAAAAGGTAGATTTAGGGCCATATTTTTAGTGTAAGCTCTAATGAGGACTTTTATATCTTGAGGTATCTCTATGTTTTCTTTCTCTTGAGAGGTGATAAATGAATGAGAGGGAAAGCTTTGCTCTTGTCAACTGTCTTGGGAGCATGAGGAGAAGCGACCAATAATTGCTGGAGTTGGCCGAATCAGGGGAAGGTTGGGTGTGAATATGATACCGAAATGGCGAAGAAATTAAAAAAAGCAACTTCAAAATTTCCGAATCTATTTTGGGTTGGAAAGGAGGAGGTGGATGGGTCTAGTCAAATCACAAAAATGGGTTAAAATTAACTCGTAAGATAAACAAAAGTAGACTAGCGTTGACAAAAGAGCTGTGGCCAATTTTTGACTCCTTCAAATATAGCAAAGCAAGCCATAGCCTCCAACCAAACGAAAGGGGCTAACTAGATCAGAGGGAGAAGATAATCGTGCTAGGGGAACAAACTGATGGGTTTCAAAGAAAAAGAAAGCTTTGAAGATTAGAGGCGAGGTGGATGATGCTACAGCGAATGCACAGGTGGAGGTTGCCAGCCCGTAAGTGGCACTAAGGTGCCCAATGAAGCTTCTGTCTTGGAATTGTCAGGGATTGGGGAAACCCCTGACAATTCGACATCTAAAAGAGCTAATTCGGCTCCATTCCCCAAAAGTGGTGTACAGTATGGAAACAAAAAATTCAGAGCAGAGAATAGACGTGTTGTTTGGAGGAATTGGGGTTTATTGCCTCTCTGTTGGATTAATGTTGTAGTGGAATGAAGGTTTTGAGCTTGAAGTGGAGGAGCAAAGTGATCTCTATTTTAAAGCTAGAGTTTTTGATGTTAAGTTGGGTACATAATGGAGGATTTTCTCAGTTTACTCTTTAGCACATATGCACTCGTCAGGCGTGAGCAGTGGAGGATTCTAACAAGGAAATGTACAAGGGGTGACAATAGATGGATTGTAGTGGGGGACTTGGACGATTTGTTAGATCACAAAGAGAAGTTGGGTGGAGCATATCGCGATGCATGGAGTTTCGAAGTTTTTAGAAATTCTGTGAATGGGATTGGGGCGATTGATTTGGGCTTTATGGGTTATCAATTCACGTGGCAAAACAAGAGGGGAGGTGAGGGTAATGTTAGGGAGAGGCTGGACAAGGTTTTAGTACTTGGAGAGTGGTGGTGTCTATTTTTTGATTCGGCTCTGGTGTGTCACCTTGAAGGGATTGGTTCTGAGCATTTGCCCTTGATGCTTAACACCAAACCTTTTACCAGGAGAAGGAAAATCCCATTTAGATTTAATCTTAGGTGGATTAAGGAAGATGAATGTAGAGAGATCGTGAGGGGTAATTGGTGGAATTCTGTGCTGGGTTTCAGAATGTATTAGGTACATGAGAAGGTGAAAAACATGTAGGAGAAGTCTGTTAGAATGGAATAAACAAAGAAAATTGAATATTAGGCAAGTCACATAATTAACAGCGTAAATGCGGAGATTAAGGAAGCCAGTGAAAATGAAGCATGGTATGAGGAGGAGAGGATCAGAAGTTGCATTTGGTTAATTGGGACATCGTTTGCTCAACAAGGCGGAGGGCGGGTTGGGCTTGAGACCTTTTCTTAAAGTGAACCAAGTGCTTATGGGAAAATGGTTGTGGAGGTTTGCTGCGGAGAAGGGGATCTTTGGAGGGAGGTTATTAAGTGGAAGGACGAGTATGAGACGAGGGAGTGGGGATCTCGAAAGGTTGGGCATTCGCATGGAATGGGGGTGTGGAAAGCTATTATGAAGGGGAGGATTCTTTTTGGGAAAGAACTCATTTTGAGGTTGGGGAGGGATGCGGATAAAATTTTGGAAGGATGCTTGGTGTGATGAGAGACCTTTGGCAGATGTGTTTCCAGATTTATTTAGTATAGCAGCAGACAAGGAGGCTTGGGTGTGCGATTTCTTGGCTTGGACCGGGGTGGGGGGGAATGGTGGGGTGTGATCGAGATTCATTAGGAGTCTTCATGATTGGGTGATGGAGGGGGAGGACGTCAATTTGAGAATTATATGCAGTCAACAGGGATAAGGAAGATTGTTTGAAAGTGAAGGGTGAAGCTAAGGGTGGCTCTAATGGTCTATTTTCAATGACATCTTATTTTTGGTGTTTATATAGTCGGCTGTGAGGAGACTTATGGCTTTGGCAGTGTGGCAGCCTGCTGTTCCACCTAAGGTTTCCTTCTTTTTTGTGCACAGCTATGTGGGGCAAATATCTCACGTTGGATCAGCTTCAAAGGAGAGGCTTTTCTTTGACAAATAGATGTGCGACGTGTAAGGAGCAAGCAGAGTCGGCGAATCATCTATTTATTCATTGTCCCATTGCTTGGGAGCTTTGGGCCTTGATGTGGATAGAAAGAAATAGATGGTCATTTGATGGGATTGAGTTTTCAGTGGGGCTACTCAAGAAGAGGTTTGTAGGTTTTCTTTTTGCTTGGGGGAATTCTATGGAGGAGGAATATAGGGTTTCTTTTGATACCTTTCTGAATATTCTGAAATTGTAATGCTTTTTACTGCCTTGTTTTGCCTTGTATACATTGCGTACACTTGGTTTTAGCTTCTTTTTATGAATAAACTTTGCTTCTTTAAAAAAGAAAGAGAGAGGATCAAAGTTTTGGAGGGTAAATTGAAGCAAGCGTGGGGAGATGATGAAATTTTCTGCGCAGAGTGGTTAGTGGGATGAGGGACAAAAATACGGCATATTTTCATGCAATTATTCAAAGTTGAGGATGGGGTGTGGCAAACTGAAGAAAAAAGAATCCATGAGATAGCAGTGGCATACTTTTAGGAGCTTTTTACAACTTCTAATCATAGTGGGATGGGGGAATTGATGAATGGCTTACAACCGAAGATCACAGGGGCAATGAATGGACGGCTGACCAGAGAAGTTTCGGAGGAGCAGGTGAAGAAAGCAGTGTTTGAGATGCGCCCACCAAAGCACCGGCTTGTGATGGTTTGCAAAATTCCTGGGAGGTGGTTGCTGTATGCTAAAGCTGTCAAGAACTTTTTCCGTAGTGGTTATTGTTGGAAAATATTTGTATTGTATTACTTATGTATAATTCTGTCAAAACAGTATGCATATAATACATGAATGATTCTGAATTACACAAATATACAGAATACAGAATATAATAGAAACAGAAATAAATTCTGGAAATCCACAAACATACAGAATACAGAAGATAATAAAACAGAACCGGATTGATTAAGGCTAGCATTTGACGCTATGTCCTTAAGACAGATTTCGCCCCTCACTTGGTGCTTTGAGTCTCACAGACGTTTGCCTCCCAGGATATAATGATCTGTACGCACAGAAGAAGCACTGCAATCTCTGCGTCTGGCGAACCCACTGTGTCCTTACTCTCTCTCTCTCTTAAACAGTACGAAAATTAATTTCTTGATTAACCTCTAATTGACTGCTTCGCAGTTTAAATAAACAACCCAGAAGTGACTATCCAGAACAGTCCAAAAGGCACATTGACTAGGTGTGTCTTTTGTTCATGACTGTTCTGGGTTAACAGACAGACATGACTTAACGATAATTAAATTAATTAGCAAAATAAATTTTGCCTAAAAAATAACACACATGGGTCAATCTTCTTGACCCGACCCGGCCCGGTTCGGTGTGGGCGGGCGCACGCGTGTGTTTTTGGGTCCAAACCCAATGTTGGCTAGGTCCTCCCTCCTCACAAAACTTGGGTGCCCTTTGGGCCCAAACCATAGGTCCAAAGTATGTGTATATGAATTCACTCAGAATTTCATAGTTATTCAATGTGGGACAAGCCTTATGAACATTCTTCAACCAACTATTCAAAGGTGACTTTAGAGAACAATTTCTCATTCACCCATTAATGATTTTGGCCAATTAAATATTCAAATTAAATCTCCACATAGAGATTAACTAATTCCAACATGGACCCACCTCAAATTATACATGGGACCCACATTAATAAATGGCCAATATCTCTAACAGTTATATGCTAGAAAGCATATATCAGCTTACTCTTATACTAAAAGTTAGTTCCCCCAGAAATATCTCGCAATTTGTCACATAAGATTATGCGATGTCATGTACAAACTCATTGCTAAGGTATTGGAGAATAGATTAAAAGTACTCCCTGCCATCCTAAGTAAGAATCAAAGTGCTTTTGTACCAGGGAGATTGATTTCAGATAATGTGTTGCTTGCCCCGAAAAAGAAAAAAATATATAAATAATTTTGTAATAGAAACCCTCATAATGTTTAATCTCTATTTCACATGACCTCCCTAAGAGCATCTCTAGCCATGTGAGCTAAATTAGGTGTGCTATTGCTATTTTAGCACATAATATAGTGCCAAATACCATAATTTAGCACAAGGTATTCTAATGATGCAAATAAACGTAGTGTGCTATTTTTTGTCACAACTTCAATTCTTTTCATAGATTTAAGATCTCATAAAATAGTGAATGAGGTATATCGTGAATCAAATGCAATGTTGCTTAAGTGGGATGAATGAGTTAAAAAAAAGGTATGTTTTCTGATTTTTTATTATTTTTATTTTTCTATATATAAGATTTCAATATTATTTTTGAAAATATTGTATTTATTTATGGGCTATTTGGTTACTAAGAAAATTTTGGAAGAAAAATGGAAGAAAAGAAGTTGCTGGTGTGTTTGGTTATTGAGAAAGGGAAGAAAAGCTAACATGGCAAATATAGCAATAGCTCACTCTTGTGCCAAATATAGCACAAGGGTGAGTTATTGCTATATTTAGCACATGCATTTAGCACACCATTTGGAGTATCCCAACTTGTACTAAATGCTAATAATATAGCAATAGCACACCATATAGCTCACCCTTGGAGATGCTCTGAGGAAAAAAAAAACTGAAAAATTTGATGCACTCTCCCCTCGTTTAGGTTTGATGGTGAAAAATCAAGTAGAAATTAGGTGATAAAATACTAAAAAACAATATATACCTCTCATGTGCTCAATATTCACCTATTCATATAGTTTTTTTTCATTCAATTTATACTTGATTGTTCATCCAAAACCATTGCATCGATTTTTTCTTTAAGGAGTTATGTGAAAAATGCCTAAAAATTAGAGTTTTTTTTTTTTTTTTTTTTGGTTGTTGTTGTATATACCCATTTTAAAATACCGATGTTCTGTTTTAATGGCCGAAATGTTTTAGATTTTAAAAAGACCAAGTTTCTTAGAATAAGGTTATATTAGTGTAACGCTCCACTCTCACCACTAACATGATTTTGTCCACGTTGACTTATTTCTCACAGCTTTAAAACACATCATATGAGTTGGAAAACGAGGTTTACGTATATCAAGACAATGTGAGATCTCGAAGTATTACATTTGTTTCCCCCATAAGATCGGATCACACGTCCTCATAGGATCAATGGTTCCCACTATTCCATCGCCACGGCCCGTGAGGTCGGATGCGCTAAGGGCAGCCAATAACGTTTGCACTTGTATATAAGGGTTCCTCGAAAGGTAAGGATTAGTAATCCGTAATGCTATATATCGTAACAACTCTCAAGGATCTTCTGATGTGACTCACGGATGGGGAGTGGAGTTCTCAACTCGTGGCTTGGTGAGAGCTGTGTGGTTCCCTCTTTTTTCCTTTCTCCTGTTTAAGCTTGCTTAGTCTTCGTTAACTTCTGGATGAATTAGGCCGAAGAATCACTTAATTTGAAATCTAGGCCATCACCGGTGGCAACTTGTGAGTGCCCCTAGTCTATGGGTGCATTGCATCTTTCTACTTCTAGGTATCAATAATATTTTATTTTTTTAGAAAAAACAATGAGAGAAGTCAACATCATGGATGAACCAAACATCCCAACTATGGTGACACATTTAAGAATTAAGAGCCTCCAAATCCTAAGCTAACCACCCTCAATTCGCATATGTAATGTCACTTCCTTTCTCTTCTTTTTTTTTTATTTTAACAAAAACAAAAAAGGTTTAAGCATCAAAAAGGTATTTAGCATCCCAACAAGGTTCGCATCTTGGTAATTCCATTTACTCTGAATGTTAAATATTACATTCTTTGATACAAGATGAAATCCATTTTTTTTACTCCGTATTATTCAATTTAATAAATCAAATAAATAAGAGAGATGGTCAAATCATTTTATTTTTAAAAAAAATAAAATAAAATAAAAGAGAGAAGACCGTTATTTTGTTTAATACCTATTTAGATGCTCAAATGAAAATGCCACAAATTTAGATAGATTTTTCTATTTCTTTATTCGGGTAAGAAAAGTATCAAATAGCCCGTTTAGGAAGAGGATTCCCATTCTATCCGCAACCCACCCTTCTTGTCTCCAGCCCGTAGTCCTCTCCTCCCCAGACCCACCCCCTCCCTCACAACTCACAACTCACAACTTACAACATAGACTCCTCGCTAACATGATGTTTGCCATGCGTGATCTTCGCGATCCCATCACCCAATGGTTCAAGTCCCACCCTTCACCCCCTGTGGCGATCGTATCTGATTTTTGTCATCAAGGGGTGAGCCCCACAAGTGGCTATATGAGTGCGGGTGTGTAGATGCTAACACAGGCAATGGGAGCAGACCAGTTCACCTGTTGGTGGATGAGTTGGGTGTTGGGGTTCTAGTTGGTGAGGGGACTCGGAACGTTCCCGATTCTGATGAGTTGGCTCAGTTGTTGGCTGAATCAGTGGGTGAGACTAGTGACACAGCACGCGTGTAAACAGTGGACCCCACTTATTTGGATAATGTCTCTAGAATGTTCCGGAGTTCTCTACACAACTCTAGACAATGAGAAGCTAGATTAGTCTAGAGCATTCTAGAGCATTCTAGCTTATAATTCTCGTATATAGATATATCTAGAATATTCCTTTTTGAGGAGGTGGGAATTAAGTTTATAGAAAAATATCTAGAACTCTCCACAACCGTTAGATCGTTGCGACTTGGCACGATCCTAGCCATTGATTGTAATTTAGATAGATCCATAGTTGCCTATAAATAGGGGAGGCCTCATTTAGCACTACGATCCAAGCATTGTAGCCTACAAAGTGTCGTAAAGTTTACTAAATGCAATACAAGTATACTTTCCACAAAAGTGTCTTACTTAAAGGTTCACGAATAGGGCGTGAAGTTTGAGTGCCGCATGGGTAGTGGGTTAAAACATCATGCTCGTGACACTAGGCCAAGAGAGAGTATGAGCCACGGAGTTGAGTCGTGCAGTAATGGGCGCGGTCAAAGGAGGAAGCTTGGAGAGAGATTTGGACGATTTGGTCAAGCAGCTAAGTGAGCTCAAAAGTGGAAGAGGTGTGATTAATTCACCCACCGGGGAGGTAACTGGGTTAACCCAATGAAATTTGAATGAATCACATTGGCACTTGGCGAGTGATGATTTGTTAGTCTTGTCATTATATGCATCAAAGTGAAATTTCATTAGCAAAGAAGTGGAATAGATGCCCTCTATTTTGGGTGATGGTGTGATGAGTATCCATTTTGGAGGTAACTTAGCCATGGCCGGTGATCGTGGAAGACATGGTCCGTGAACAACTCTCATTCTCCCAACATTTACACGCTCCAAATAGTCTACACTCTTCAAACAGCAATTTTGGAGACATCTCCCTGATTTCCCTTTCTTTTTGGATTGGGTTAGTGGTGCGCCGTACGCTGAAGGAGCAGCACTTTCTCGAGGCCATCGAACACTTCCTGGCAGAGGTTGCAGTATCCGTTGGTATCAAAGAACCCGCCGTGATTGGGCAGAGGCATAAGCGGAGCAACCTCGTAATCATCCATAGTGTAGTGTGAGAAGTGAATGAGATAAAGAGAGAAGAGAGAAGAGAGAAGAGAGAAGAGAGAGAGAAGGGAAGGGTCTATACGCTCTGTGTGTTCTACTGCTCACAGAGATGATGAAAATCACATGACAGTTACCTGCTTAGGACGATTTTACCCCTTGCCCAATTTACAGCTGTTGGCCCATTCGAATTCTAATTCTAATGTCTAGCCAACTCCTCTTAAACCTTCTTTTATCGTTTGATGAAAATAAAAATAAAAACTCCTCTAAAAAACCATCCCCAACCACTCCCCATGCATGAAAAAAATAAAAAATAAGGGTAGTTAGGGTATTTATAAATAATAATGAAAAAATTCAGAAGTGCTGGATGAATATGTTGGACTAGTGAGTTATATGCATTTAACATGAAAGTTATCATCCAATAAGGGTAGTTAGGGTATTTTGAAAAATTTGAACATAATTTAACGGATTAATGGACTGGAAGTTAAATGGAAAGGTCTCTTTGTAGTTTATTTTGTAAAGTAAGGGGTGTTAATGTAATTTCAAAAACATGAGGAGTGTATCTGTAATAGATTAATTCTAGATGGGGTCTTAATGTAATTTACCCTAGAACGAAACTGTTGTGATGATTGAAGCTAGTGTGGTACAGATTGGGGCTTGGAGGAAGAGTTGCAGTGGGAGACTGGAGCAGGTACAGTCAACAAACCAATTTGAGTGTGAACTTTGTTGTTAGGCTTTTCTAAAGCAACTGCTTAATGTTTAAGTGTACATTTATACATTTGCAATTGTGAATTAAGGATGACCTATTTTACTTGTAAAGTTGTGTTCTCTTTAGTAATTGACACTGTTAGACTCCCACTCGTTGTAAGTGTGGAGCTTTTTTGTGCTATCCTAGTTTCATTTGTATATAAAAGGGTAAATTATCTGAGTTATCATATGTTCTTTCCGTCATTTCTATACATGTAAGTTCAGTGATTATGAGAATCTTCTCCAATTTTTACATGACTCTTCCTACCACTTGTCCAGTTGATAATCAATATTCTAATACAGGTTTTCCATTTGTTTTTTCCAAATTGTAAATCTATATACTAGCCTTACTTACTTAAATTTTTTTTAGTGCTTTTTTTTTTTTTTTGTGGTTAAAAGGATACTATATAAGCATTAAGAAGCAGCAAAAAGAAAGTCTCTAGGGTAACCAACGCCCCCACAATCGGCTTCTAATTGTTCAGCCAACCAAATTGGTGGCTCATTGTAGTTCCAAGTAATTAACCCTAGAGGGGGGTGAATAGGGTTATAGACCAAATTTAAACTAATTGCAAACTTAAAACCAAATTATTGCAAGTAAGAACAAATACACGAACAAGCTATAATAAAGAGATTAACAAAAAGAGAATGCAAACGATGTTAACGAGGTTCGGCCTCCCGCCTACGTTCTCGCCTCAAGAGCTCACTTGAGGACTCAAATCCACTATCTCAATCTTTTTCCAAGGTGAAGACAAAACCTTTACATAGCCACAAGTGTTCTTCCCAAACACTTGCACAAAGCCCTCTTCAAGGGTTTCAAAGCTAGGGTTCTCACAACCCTTTGATACAATATGATTTGTAGATTGTTTGTGTACAAGAAACTCTCTTCAAAGAGTAGATGACACAGTAGTAGTAGCTCACTCAACTATTGATTGAATCTCAATAAATGCTCACAAGTGAAATTAGTACTTATAAATGAATGATCTTCTTTTTGGCTCAATGAATGTTCATAAATGAGTTTAACACTTATATAAATAGCCCAAAGGGTCCATATAACCGTTTTATAGCAATAAATGTCAGGAAAGATGATTTGGTGGGCATTTAATGCTCAAAAGACCAGTTTAAAAAACTAGCCGTTATGTAACAACCCGAAGGTTTCAGTCGACTGAAATTATCATTTCAGTCGTCTAAAATGAGGCTACTGAAAATACCAGAGAGGGTGTAATTTGGGTCTTTTTGTATATGACTTTCAGTCGTCTCAAAGTCTCTTTCAATCATCTCAAATATCATTTTAGTCGATTTAAAAATTATTTCGGTTGACTCAAAAATTATTTCAGTCGACTCAAATGAGTCGTCTGAAATTTACAGAGAGATGGTTTGAGACTAGGTCATTTTTAATCTACCTAAAGGACTTTTCAGTCTGCTGAAATTCCATTTCAGTTGTTTGAAACTTCTTTCAGTCAGTCTGAAACAATGTTTCAATTGACTTAAAGCTGTTTTCAGTCATTTGAAATTTCCTTTTTATAGACATGAATAAAATTCTAAGCCATTTTGTTTTGGGATTAAAATCCCTTTTCTACTAATGATTATTATGGTCCATTTAGGACTTAAATGCATGAACCTAAGCCCTTGATTCATATATGAACAGAAATTGAGATTAAATCTTACAAATTTGATCCAAAGCCACTCAATAGATGCTAGATTCTTTACTTGATGTACGTTTGAGTGTAGGTCATTCTTGACTTATGTTCTTTGCTGCTTTTTGACTATTGACTTAAGCATATATGTCCTTGGTTGCTTGAATTCCTTAATTTACTGTCTCATACTGAATTAAAATGCTCATTAGGCCATTTAGTGCATTGTTATCATCAAAATCATGGGATTGAAACCTTTTAGGCTAACACTCATCAAAAATATTACAATTGCAATCAAAAGATACTCCTTTACGAGCTAGAATATCAGCACATTTGTTGGATTCTTTAAATTTATGTTGCAAATGTATCACCTCGAACCTATCCATGAGCCACCTACAGTCAAAAATCACAAAACTCCAAGGGTAAGCCTAGGAAATCTCGCTCCGCACAAGGGAAATGGCTGCACTTGCATTCATATCAACATAAAGCTTCTAGATCTTGCACTTGAGAGCAAGTTCTAAGCCATCCTGTAAACCCCAGATCTCAGCTTCAATGCTATTAGTTGTCTCTAGCTTTCGAACATAACCTTTTTATCCATTGACCCAAATGATCTTTGATTAGCCCCCTAGCACTTGTTTTCCCCGAATTACCCATAGAAGATCCATTCGTATTAAGCTTGTAGAAAGGGCTAGTAAGGGGTTCCCATTTCACCATAATCCGCCTAAGTTTGCTTGAAGATTTGAATTTCCCAGAAATATAGAAGTATTCAGAAGCTTTGTTAATCATGGCATCACAATTATCCTTAGGCATTAATATATTTTGTTCAAACACAAATTTGTTTCTGTTGTGCGACAACGCCCAACACACAAAAGGGAAAATGATAAAGTGAGGTATTTGTTTATCCGAATCCTTTATTTTGCTACTCACATTGTGGAGAATCCATGCATCTAGGGGTAAACGATTGTTAGATAGAGTATTCGGGTAGGACCTTAGCCCAAAATTCCCTAGCATACTCACAATCACGCAAAACATGCTCAACCGTTTCCGGTTCAATAAAACAGATGGGACAAAGGTTGGAGAAGGTGATATGTCTCTTAAAAAGGACCTCATTACAAGCAATTTTCTTTTGGTAGTAGAGCCATAAGAAATTTTTAATTTTGGGTAGGGTATTGAGATTCCAGATTTTAGCCCAAATATGATTAGAAGCTTCACAACTAGTAGAGTTTGAGACCAAATTGTAAGTAGATTTAGCACAAAAGTTTCCAGATTTGGATTCAACCCAAGAGATACAATCTTCCCCACTAGCAAAATGAAGGGTGTGGGGAGGACCAATCAAATCAAGAATAGTTAGAGGGAGCACTTGGGACAGCCCATTAAAATTCCAATCCCTATCTTCATTGATAAGCTCATAAATTTTAATAGTGTTGTAGACACCCCATTTTCATCCCCATGAGTTCATGATAGCATTTGGTTAGGTTTAGAAGCATCTAGGGGTCCCTAAGCATTAAATGACACTTTTGACCTTTTAAGCCTTAGGAGAATAGGTCATCATTGCATGCATATTTTTGTCTCTTTGTTGAGTTCCATCACTTGCATTTAGTTTCTGGGATCATTTTGAATATGTGTGTCAAATTTTGTTCAATTCCAGATAGGTTTGGATAGTTAATTAAAACTTTTGCGACTTGAAGGGCAATTTCGTCTTTTATTTCGTATATTTTTCAATTGACCTCCAAATTTGTTCTGGAGTGTTCCGTTGATCTTAGAATAATGAAATGAGTCTAATTGAAGTGCCAATTTAATTTATTGATAGGTTTTGGATTAGTTCACCACATTACCCTATCGTTAATTGACCTTTTGTCGAGTAATCGCCTCATGAAAACCCAGCCACCTGACCGTGGTCGGGGATTTTTTATTCGAGAATATTTTAGCTTATTATACATTGAATCCTTGAAATTTTGGCTTTTGAATCACTCAAATTGGAGTTAAAATGAAAAATTTGTGTCCGTTTGAAGTTCGGAGTCTGAAATGGGCTAGAATTTCAAAAACCGAGGGAACCTAAGATTGGTCTCAGGGTGACCGGTTCACCCCAACCGGTCACCTGAGGCCTCCGTCTTGATTTGTTTCTCTTTGAGTTTTTGACAGAATAGGACTCTATCACTCCAAATTTTAGCCTTCCAAAGGACTTCTAAGCCTATTGGGAGGTGGTTTTGAGTTGTTTAACATCCATGGGATTTAATTACAACCCTAGATTGGTTTTATGGTGAATTAATCTCAACCATTGGTTCACATGCTTGGTTGGTTATAAATAGAGGCTCATTCATCAGCATAAAGGACTTTTTGGTTGGACTTTTGGGCTTTTGACACATCATATTCATAAGAAAGCTAGGGAGAACGAGTTTGCACACACCCATATCACTTGGAGAAGGCTTTCTACTGTAATATCAAAGGAGAACTAGAAGGGAACCAAGCCAAAGAGAAGGAAGAACGCAGCAAAGACCTTTGCTTTGTTGTACGTCTCCTTTACATCCTTTTACGATTCCTTCTTCTTCTACTCTATTCTTTACATAGTTATGGCTTAGAATTGATTTAGGAATCATATATACTCTATATTTTAGAGTGTATATGATTCAAATATGATGGGAAAGCATGCTAGTGGAATAGGATTGCGAATTACTTGCTGTTAGGATAGTTTCTCTCTTAAGGATAGAGGTACATTTTGTACAGAAAATTAGTTGATGTGTTTAGGCCGTTTTCTCTTCCTGGTTCAATTATATGCATGATTTTAAGTATCTTTTGTATAGGACACTTGCTGTGTAAGACTCATCTTCATAGGTGTATGGATGATTATTCTTTTCGAAAATAATTATCGTCCTTAGAGGGCGAGGTTGTGCATAGGTGCTTTCTGGAGTGTGTTTAAGTGCACTATGAGTTTCTTTGCATTCTTAGGTATATATTTTACGTAGGATATGTGAAAAAATCATTCATGCGGAGTGGTTTCTACATAAAATTATCTCTGGATAATTTTACTTAAGAAAAGCTCGCCGTAAAGATGATTATTTCACATTTTTACATAAAATACTTACTTAAGGCATCATGTTAGGTTTTCTTTTCATGTTTTGGATTGTTATATGATATTTTCATCATGGTAATTCATATTTAGCATTTTTTTTTTTTTTTATAGTTTTATGCATGTTAGGGTGTTTAGAACATATAGGAGCATATTAGGATTTTGTTTCTCTTTTGATTTTTGTTATTTGCATGAGTATTAGGTCATTATATGCATGTTTAGCATTCTGTCTAGATTTGAATTACGTCTTCTAATGATGATTTGAGCATGAATATGGTTGGTTTGAGCTTAATAATTGCCCTATAGAATACATGGGGTGATTAATTGGTGTTTTCTCGATGTTTCGGGATAATTTGCATATGGTAAGTGGTTCATGGTAAATTTGTTTTGATTTGTTCTCCTCTCCCCCTCTTTGGGTTATTCTTTTTACTTTGGACTGTAATTCTTAAGTTTCCATGTTTTCTAAAACTCCTTTTTGAATAAGAGTTCTATCTCTTTTAGAACTCTACTTTCATTAAAATTCTGTTTTATCTAGAGTTTTATCTCTTTTAGAATTCTACTTTTCTTAAACTTCTTTTTCAATTAGAGTTCTATCTCTCTTAGAATTCTATTTTTCTTAAACTTCTTTTTGGGTAAGAGTTCTATCTCTTCTTGAATCCTATCTTTTTTCAAATTCTTTTTTTGGAAATCCTTCTTCTTTTAAAACTCTTCTTTCCTTTTAATGGAAACTTAGGGTTTATAGTTCATTGTAAAGGGAGTAACCCCTTCTCGATCGAACTACGTAAACTTTGATTCTTACATCTTTGTATGCAAGGTACGTAGGTGCTCATTTGATGTTCAAGTCCGTCCTAAGATACTAAGTATCCTAGGTTTTCTTTTTCTTTTTATCCATTTGTCCATCACATATATGCTAGAGGAGTAGGATAGATCCATGCTTATTCATTTACCCATCACATATTTGCTAAAGGAGTAGGATAGATCTGTTTCTTATGCTCTGTCTCTCTTACTGCTTTCCATATCTCTCCTATTTGTTCATGGATGTTTACATGATTTATGGATGTTTATATACTTCATGGATGTTCATGGATGAATGTGGATGATTTATGGATGATTCTTTACATATGCATGGTAACTAATTAGGAAGTGATTGAAATAGCCCATATAAATTCAGAGACCCATTTTGGGGCGATGTGGGTGCGTATAGGATGTTTCCTAAACCTTCTCACATCGTAACTTAGTCTCCGAATCCTCTCTTGTTTTGATTAGACCTGCTGTTCCTTAATCGGAGTCATGTATTTGGTTTTTTAAAGGTTTCTTTTTAAAACTATTTTCATGGTTTTCCTTTTCTCCTTTAAAATGATGTGGCGACTCCTTGTTTGTTATGTTTTTATGAACCTTTTAAAAACCAAATTTTTATTAATTTAAATTTCTACAAGTCTTTTTAAAAGAAGGGTTTTCTTTCCCCCGGATCGAAACCTGTGGTTCACAAATGTCTTCCCCTATATTAATTAAGAGGCCCCTCAATAGTGTTTCTAATAAGTAATAACCCCATGGCTATTCCATTTATCACTCCAAAAGTTTACATTCTACCCATTTTTAACATTCCATTTTGTGCCTTTTTGGAAAGTGTCAAAACCTTTTTTAACCCCTCCCCAAACACAAGAACCCTTACATGTAAGCATATTATGGTCTCTCCTTTCCTAATGATATTTAGCCTTCAAAAGTTGAGCCCAAGGTTTGGCCTCATGGGCAATGTTCCAATTAAGTTTGGCCAAACAAACTTCGTTCATAGACTCAGTACACCTGACACCCAGTCCACCATTTTTCCTAAGTTTGGTCACTTTATCCCATCCAACCAAATGAAGTTTTCCCTGGTCTGCAGTGGACCCCAAATAAAATCACGACTCATTTTATCCAAGTTATTACATGTGGCTACCGGTAAGGCAGTGGTTTGCACTAATAATTAGGAATAGCAGCCAAAACAGAGGTGATAAGGGTAGTCCAGCCAGCCATCGAAAGGAGACTTGCTTTCTAACCCTGCAAGCTTTTTTTTAGCTTTTTCTTCAATAAATCTATACTCTGCTTTGGTTTTGCGACCATCACTTAATTGCATTTTCCCCCCTCTTAATTGACACTTCTATTGATGCAGGAAGAATGGGAGAAACAAAATTCTTCTTGGAATAGGTGGCGGACATTATGTACCCCGGCACATGGATATCATTTTGTAAGTAACTATTATTCCAAGATTCCTACTGTTGTGTTAATTTCAGTGGGTTTTTGTTTACTACACTTACTAAACGATAGGCGTTAACAATATGGATTCCTTGGATCAGCTAGACTGTATTGACAGTAGACAGTCAATAGATCATATATAACAAGAGACCTTGTGCATGACACATGCCTAGATTTCGTAAGGATTTAAGATTCTAATTAATATGGCAGAGCCCCTTGCTAGTTTATTTTACACTGATATCCATTGACGCTTCAGTTAAGTCAATAAAAATCCTATTCTGACTAAAAAAAAGGTAATGTTTCAGTCCTCATCTAAAAGCTGATTTTAAGTTTGTGGTGGCACCTAGTGCTGATATCTATCGGAAATCTTTCCAAATCACAACTAATACAGGCTTATGTTTAAATTGCATTCTCTTGTTGTAACTTTGATGTGCACTAATGCCAACCTGGTCCTTTCCTGATGTTTTGATAGAACCTTTGCCAAATTCGACATTATAAAAATTTGTGCTCTATGTATAAGAAACCAGCTGATATTTCAGGAATGATGGTGTTTGGGTGGGCCATCTGCTGTCCGGGTACTCTCTGCCTATGGAGGATCCTGGCCAATCATAAGGACGTGCAAATGCAGAGAATGTTGGTGGAGCATGGAGAGAAGCCATTCAAGTTTCATACGAGACTACGAAATCAGCCTTTCCTGGCGGAGAAGTTCTAGCACATCTTGATCACAAGTTTGTCTTACGTCATCTTGTAGATATTGTAGTAGATATTGACTACTTATTTATACTTATTTTTTTTACGCACATAACTAAATCACTCATACAGGTCATACCCACCACATAAATGAGGAAGGCACAAGCCAAAGAAGACATTTGACTACTCAACTATTTAAGTAAAATAGTTTTTGTGCATGCTTACTATCTTTCTATGAAAATAAGAAGGAAGCCAATTAGATTTAACTATGGAAACTTTGCCACTGATGATGAATTTTGAAGGCTTAAAAACAGGAAATTAGAACTAGAAATTAACTTAAATGATATATTGATGCATCCCACAGATTATATTCTATAGTTAGAGAAATATGCACTTGTACACAAAATGCTACATGGTTTCTTTCTGATAGGAGGAATTTGGAATAGATCATGATTTTATATTTTGTCTATATAGTCTAGACTAATGAGCAGTGCAGTGAAACATTATGAACTTTCACTTTCAATGTCTAGTATGAAGAAACAAGTGCTTTTAATTCATGGAAATGATAAAAAATTGTTATTCATACTCCTTTTCTAACTCTTTCTATAAGAAATAAAACTTTATTATAATTTGTCCTATTTTCTCTTATCACTTTGATTTTTTCTTTTTTTTAATAACCGAATGACAAAATACAGACACGCATTCAAACGGAATCGAAACCAATGCCTCCGCTAACCTCACTCCTATTGGGATAGGACATACCATTAGATCCAAAGCCATTGGCATTTGATCACTATACTAAGGCAATGCATTAAGTCATCCAATTTTTTTTTAACTTTCCAATTCCACCCCTCTTATGATAAATGACACTTAATGTGATGGTGGATATAATAATGATGATTTTAAGTATGGTAAAGTTATTTTGGAAAAATAATATAATAATTTGTTTTGATTTTTGAAAGTGATCAAATTTTTTGGGACATTCAAAAATGAAAAGATGATAAAATAAAATGGAATGGAGGTAGTTAAAAAATAAAAATACACCAACGAGGAGTCCCTAAAAGAAACATACTAGGAACTAAGGAAACAAATGCAGAAACAGACACCAATACAAACTGAAGGCAATCAAATGTTACTACCAAAGCTCATGGAGGGTGAAAATTGCCTCTACAATGCTGAAAAGTACTAGCCCCCTTGATTACAAGAGATTCTGCCGTCCCATGGCAAATGTAAAAGTGAGATTTCTTTAGTTTTAAGTGTATTTTATGATGGACGACTATGCCCCGTAGGCCGTATCCTACTACACTTCCTTAGCAAAATAATACGGAATAATAATAATAAATAAATAAAAATCATCCTACAGCACACATGATCCAGAGATGACATAAATAATCAATACAGAATACAAAAACCAATACGTGATACATTTCACGAAATTGACAACTATGGCTGAAAAGTGAAAAATTATATGAAGGCACAAATTTTTATTTGATGATGATGTGATTTTAATTCCTTTAATAGTTGTAATCAAATTTGTGGGCACTGGCATACCAAGCATCCCGTAAAAGACTATTGGAATAGCCTGTGAGTGACAAGAAGTAATATATTGTCCACTGTAAAACATTCAAAAAATTCGAGTAGAGAGGTTGGTGAAATAAGTTTTTTTTTTTTTTTTTTTTTTTTTTTTTTTTTTTTTTTTTTTTTTTTTATGACTAAAGGCATCCTAAGTCTTTAGGCCTAAATTAATTCTCATGATATACAAACCATCCACAACCCTAGCTCATACATCCAACAATGAGCGAATATATGAAAACATATAAATTTGATATTTATTCGATGTGGGATGTGAAACTTCCCAACGGACATCAAGATAAAAATTAATAGTACACACCCAAAATAATCACTGAGTGACATTGTATGATTAAATAATCACACCCCCATAATGCAATTAATCCGCTCTAGAGCAGCATTTCCTAGAGGTTGAAAGTGAATCATTGACAAAAACATTATGACATAGGGTAGATTCTATGGATCGTCCAAAAAAAAAAAAAAGAAAAAAAAAACATGCACTTAGCTCAATCGGGCCACTGAGTGACATTGTATGATTAAATAGAGAAGGAATAGAAATCACTCACTTGCACTTACTACTAAATACTACTTACTAGTAGTCATAATTCCACCTACTAATTGGGTTGTCTACGGACCACATAATTATTGTTAGTAGTCATTTATAGTTAAATTAGTAGTCATTTACTATGAAGTTAATAATTATTTTTATCGAACTATAATTATTTACCCATAGTGGACCAATCTATAATTCCCCTTCATTTTTTCTTTTCTTTTTTTTATTTATAATTTTGGCAAATTAGCCCTGTCAAGAACCATAAGATTTACACCTAAATACTTTACCGGTTGACACTGATCCCTTTTCCTTGTCATCCTAATTGAGTCCAGATCTTCTGGCCCCATTCCCTGTCCATGTTCTGCTCGCCTTCTTGGGCGAGGATCGAAGACGACAACCCCATCATCTCATCGGCAATCCCACCAGCAAAATCAACCTCACCACCTTCATGCCGGAGCTTGGTTTTGGGAATCGACAGTTTCAAAATATGAAAAGAGCATAAGCTCTTGAATCTCAGCCCTGCAAAATTCCAAATGCCACCAAATTGCCAATGCACCGACGCTATGGGGACGTCCCATGGCTGTGTTTGATTTTCGCATTTTTTTCACCAGAGCAAAATACGACGGTCGAGAGTTGGTTCGGTAGTGTTTCTCACAACTTTGCTGAGTGGCTAAGATATCCATTTTAGAAGGAGACAGATGACAGATCGTCAAACTCCTTTACCCACTTCCTACTAGTCCATGAGCAGGGGCGGAGGCAAGTGAGGACCTTTGTGGGCACGTGCCGCCATTTACTCAAATATTTTTTTTTTTTTTTTTTTGTAGAATTACGTTTTTGTAACGACTTCCCAATGTAATACCAAAACAAGGAACTTGGTAGTCGATTTGAAACATATATACCATCAATTTGTATTAAGTTGATAGACAATATCCTTTGTTTGGTATTACATTGGGAAGTGATTACTAAAAGGTAATTTCCCGAAAGAAAGGGACGGTCGGCCGACAACGTCAATGGCTCATGGTGCCCTCATTGGAGATAACTCTTGACTTTGCCCCCTATCCATGAGAGTTGAGTTGAAAAGAAAAATGAGAAGGATAAGAAATAAGAAGAGGAAAGAGAAAAAAAGTGAGAGAACCCATTTGAGCAAACCTTAAGCTCGAAAATCCCTCTTCCTTCCTTTTCCATGTTTCATTAAAGAAGGAAGAGAAGGGAAAAAAAAAAAAAAAAAAAAGAGTGAGATGAAGTTGGTGTTGACGCCTTGATCGGGACTGTATATATACTAGTAAATTAGGTGAGTATATGCTCACTTGATCGGGACTATATATATGTATATACACATGTTTGTGCATGTGTGTGTGTAAACTAGTCAAGTAATGATGCAAAATCAACCAGGTTTGATAAATATGTATATAAACACACTAGAAACAAATTCTTAGAGAAAATCAAACAGATATATTGGAAAAATTACTTAACATGCAGAGTCATCCAACTATCAAATATCCAAAGACAAACCAAACAATACTTATCCGGAAAAAAAGCAGCAGCCAAAAGTGGAAAACTCATCGTTCAAACCCCAACCCACCATGATCTATAGCTTGTTCTGCCTCCTCCTCTTGAGACTAGGGTGGTGTCGGTCACAATGGCATCTCATGTCACCCTTGGTCTTAAACCTTCTCCTATAGGAACCGCCGCAAAATACTTGTTATGCCTCCTCCTCTTGAGACTAGGGTGGCGTCAGGTCACAATGGCATCTCATGTCACCCTTGGTCTTGAACCTTCTCCCATAGGAACTGCCGCAAAATACTTTGCAACATCGGTGCAAGGCAGCCTGGTGGATCTTCTCCGTGCTCTCGAATGTATTCCCGCAGATATTGCAATGGCCGTTCGTATTCAAAAATCCACTTGGATGACGTTTGTTACATTATTACACTGATGATTATGACATCTCAACTACATACAAGTTTTGGACTAAATTATAAGCCAGATCCTTCTTAATTGCGCATGCCGTCTCCATTATGGATTGTGCTATGCAAGTCTAATTCCATACGAATGTTTTAATTGGAAAAATTATTTACTAGTCATCCAAATATTATATGGTCCAAAGATAAGCCAAACAGTATTAAAACAAAAACAATGGAAAACTCGTTCAAACCCTACACATGATCTGATCATTGCATCTTCCACTTCTTCAGATGGGGACCGCGACAGTTGTAGTGAGACCTTATGTCTCCTTTGTTCTTGAACCGCCTCCCACAGGAACCACCGCAGATCACCTTGCAAGACAGGTGCCTAACACGCTGATGGAGCAGCATTTTCTTGAAGCAATCGAATTCTTCCTGGAGATATTGCACTGTCTGTTTGTGTCAAAGAACCAATTGTGATCTGGCACAGGTGCCGGTGGAGCAACAGTTGTAATCCTCCATGGAAAGTGTGAGAGGGAAAAAGTGAAGAGAAAAAAAACTTACTACAAAACACACGCCAAATTTTCTCGAAATTTTCTCAACAACCAAACAATAATGAAAAGAGAAAAAAAAAATGAAAAGAAAAGAAAGAAGAGAGAAATGCACAAGAGGGATACATACGCACTCATCTCTCTTGAAAAAACTCACTACCAAACACAAGCCAAATTTTCTTAAATTAATTGACAACAACTTCAAATTTTTTATTTTTTTTTCCGACTTCAATCGAACCTTCCTACCTTTTTTAGTGTTGTGGCATTTCTTCATTTCAGTTGTTTAGTCACGTTAAAGGTGGTAGCATTGTAGCCATTTCCTCCTTTCTTAATCGTGTCTATCTTGCAACATAACTCTAATACTGAGGGCTTGATGTTTCAACCCACTACCCATATGATAGTTAAGCTTCATGCCCTACTTGTGAACCGTTAAGCAAACCTTCAAGCACACTACTATTGATGCATTCTATGACATTTAAATCTGACAATAATGACATAGTCCCACCACTCTAATTTGGATTGAAAAAAAAACAAAGAAAGGGTAAAGTGAAATAGTCTTCTTTACGTGCAATATATATACTCTAAAGTCTAAACTAGGAATGAAGAAAACACACAAGCATTTGTGAAAAAGTTCACTTGTATTACTAAGAGAATTCATTACAATGTTTGTCAGCTTGGAAGCTTTGGATTGCTTGGATAATTTGGCCAAATGAGGCCATTTTCCTTATATAAGCTCCTATGGTGCATTCTAGAATCACAACAATGATTAAGATATGTACAAGTGTCGTGTTTCAAAACTTTCATTTATTGATCTGAAGTCATATTTAAGTATAAATATAAATAAACAAAAACACCCACCCTTATTATAAATGAAACCTCTCTAGGCCACCAATAAATAAATAAATAAATAAATAGAAAGCCCTAAAGGAGAGCCAAAAAAAGAGGGGGAGCAAATTTGTGATAAGCAAAAATAAATATGTATAAAATAAATAAAATAAAGTAAAAATTTGAGATGGGTCAGTGACCCTTCGGTCCCACTTGGCTCCACCCATGCATGACACCCTAGTGGAACAGTACTTTCCTGATGTTCTCGAACGTGATCTTGTAGATATTGTAGTAGCCATTAGTGTCAAAGAAACCACTGTTGTAAGGACCCGAAATTATTGAATCATGATCAAAGGTAATAAAACAAGATTTAACTAATAAAGCATTTGATTTTTTTTTTGGACACATTGCACTTTGACTTTTCCAAACAAAACAAGTTTTATATCTATAAGTAAGTGAGAAATAAATTATTTTAACAATTATTTTAATAAAAATCCAGCATGACCCGTCTAAAAATAATTAAATAAATAAATAAGATAATTAGACCCTTAACACCAAGTTAAAGCAAAATTATTTAACCCCCAATTAGCAATTAATACCAATCGCTAATAGACCCAAAACAATATAATTACCAAAATTAGAGTAGGGATATTACAATCTACCCTCCTAAAAAAAATTTTCGTCCTCGAAATTTAAATAGCCTTAAATCAAAAACGTTATAACTACTGCGCTTCCGCTATATAACTCATATTTTAAAGAGCAGATTGATAAAACAATTTTTATTTTTTTTTTCAAGAAAGTACATTTCCAAGTATGGTGGAATAATCCACTACATATAATCAATTAACAACTTCCAATATATTCATACCCACAAATATATATATTCAAATCTTGAGTTTCTTGATTCTATGTAAACTAGACTCATAAAACAGTTTGGAAAAATATGCCTCGGGATGCAAAGCTTCTCTTTATAAAATAATTTAACGATTTTATCTGAAATTACTTTGCTGGAATTTCAAAACAATATTGACCAATGAATATGTTTGAATTTCTGGGAATAAACCACAAAGAATTTGATTTTGAAAATTTTTATACAAAAACTAGACATAACAATGGTATTTCTTGTAAACTTTCATAAAATTATAATATGGATAACCCCTTTAATAAATTTGTTCCAAAACACCCTTTCTGCTGAAAAAATGAAAAATACAGCATAACAGATCAATATACCATGCAATAGAGGTCACTAACCAATAAATTTAATATTCTAATAATCAACCAAAAATCCATGATCATCTCACATTTAACATATCATATTATCTATCACCCACACATATCACCCATGTGGATCTACTAGCCGCTTTGATACCAAAAAGAATTGTCACGACCCGAAATTATCAAGTCATTATCAAGGGTAATAAAACAGGATTTAATTAATAAAGCATTTTATTTTTTATTTTTTTTGGACACATTGCACTTTGACTTTTCCAAATAAAACAGGTTTTATATCCATAAGTAAGTGAGAAATAAATAATTTTAACCATTATTTTAATAAAAATCCGGCATGACCCATCTAAAAATAATTAAATAAATAAATAAGATAATTAGAGCCTTAACACCAAGTTAAAGCAAAATTATTTAACCCCCAATTAGCGATTAAAGCCAATCGCTAATGGATCTAAAATAATATAATTAACCCAAAATTAGAGTAGGGATATTACAATTGTGCTCTGGCATAAGAGCCGACAGAGCAACGTGGATATTTTCCATGGAAATGACAAGGGAAAAGAGAGTGAATAAGAGAGAGAGAGAGAGAGAAGAGAGGCAGTCAACTTAGCGCTCTAAGATGAAAATCACATCATTTGATGATACACAATCGATTCTTGGACTATTTTACCCCTACTTATGCCAGAAATCGTGTAATTTACGTTTCCAACCCTTGCTATTTCAGAAATTGTGTGAAAATTACATATTTCAAACATGGCTGAAGTGGGTCATTTTTAAGAAAAGAAAAATTACCTTTTAGGGACTACGTTTCAAATTAATACCTTATAAATAAATTTGGTAGTCAATTTGTGGCAAGTTGACAAATAACAATCTTTTTCTGACGTTAGTTTGAAAAATGGCCCCTAAAATGTAATTTTCCCTAACAAGAATCTCATGCCCTTCTGAGGGCTCACAAATCTTAATCAATTGTCTAAAGGGGGTGGTTATTGCCGGTACAAAAATTCCTGTGCACCTCCAATTACTGTACACTTTTTAATGTTTTGTGAAAAATATTAAAGGTTTTCATGAAAACTAATTGCAGTGTCTATTAGAAAACATCATTTTAAACAATTTTGTGAACTAAAGTTCTTCCAAAATCTATCATACAAATGGATTTTTTGGTCACTTGCATGAAAAAATCTGTAAAAATGAAATAGAAACTCTAAATGGCCAAAAATCCACTTAAATGAAAAACTTTCTTTTACAAAGTTGTTCAGAATCATGTTTTCTAGTGACATAGCTGTTAGTTTTTATAAAAACTTTTTATATTTTTTATAAAACCTTAAAAAACTAGAACTATGTGGGAGGTGCAAAGAATTTTTGTGATGGCAATAGCCAAGCTCTTGTCCAAAATATCATCCTAATCATTCCTTATGGTTTCGCCGAGAAATCGATGAATCTCCTACCCATCTCCAACGAGCTCTATATTTTCTAGCTAACTATAATTTCCGATAAACTCCTCTTACACCATCCCATTCCCACACAAATAAATTAATAAATATATATATATATATCAATCAGCACCATGCATTGAATGGCTATGGGTAGATTATATATATATACATATATATATGTATATTATATAATCTACCCATAGCCATTCTCAACCAAAGCAATCCCATCCTCAACACAAGGAAAAAAAATAGAGGGAAAATAACAAATTTTGACCCCTGAACTTTAAGCTATGATCATTTTTCACCTCTCGTTTTTAAAATCAGATAAATAACCCTTCGAAGTTTTGAATTTATATTTTGGACTAATGATGTTAGTGAAATACTTAAATGAGGCTCAATTTTTGTAATGGAAAATTCTAGAACTTGGAATTTTTTGTTTGTTTTCTTTCTCCTAAAGATTGTCTCGGCATCCAAACGAGTCTTTGAATTGAAAGAGAGATAGGAAAAATATATATATTCAAAGCCTTAACCCTTCTTCTTCATCTTCTTCTTCTTCTTCCCTCTTTTTTTTTCTTTTTTCTTTTTTTTTTTTTTGTGTTTTTTGATAGGAAAATTCGATAAGTATAAGAATTCTAGCTTCTTTTTTTTTATAATTTTTATTATAAATATTTTCTTAGCAACTAAATGAATAATCAGGGAGAGAGAAAGAGAGATAGTCTCCTTTTTATGATGTTAACCTAACCTAATTTTAAGTTAGATTACCCTCTAAAACTATATCTTTGATTTTTATTTTTCAAAACCAATCGTTAGATTAGATCTACTTCATGTGAAGGTCATGCATACCAAAAATCAAGTTGATCCAAAATTAAGAACTACTTCATTCATAAATGTCCAAAATGAGCTATTGTCATTAATTAAAAATGTAATTTTTGGATCGAATAACAATAAATCTCAGATCAACTTGATTTTTGGTATATATCACCTACATGATAAGGTTATTTAATCTAATGGTTGGTTTCATAAAATATGAATCACATATATAGTTTTGGAAGGTGACCTAATTTAGAGTTAGATTAGGTTAATCTCATAAGAAGAGGACTATATATATATCAAAAAGACATATATGTGAAAATCTCTACACATACATACAAAACCCTATTGGCACACCTCTCTCCTCTTTAAGGGTGAAATTTTTGTTTCAAGTCATTGTAATAATAGTTTGATATTAGTTGATGTTCTTACCTGTTATCCCAAAAAATAAAAAAAAATTAAAAAAATAAAAATACTATCAATAATATCCAATCAAACAGTCAATACAAAACGATTGTTTTAAATTCAAGTTGTCTAATTATTAGGTCTAACCTTTTTTAAGATCATTATAATTAATTCAAAAAAAAATTAGAGTGAGCTATTAAAAATCCATAATTCTTACAAAAACTACATGCCAGATTGCCAGATGAGAGTAGAAGACTAATGAATAGATTTGGTCGAGCACGTGATCGAATAAGAGAAGAACCAAGATTTGAACGATTATTACGGCCCTGTAGCCCATAGAGACTTCTTGGAGCAGAAAAAGGATCCTGTCCAAAAGCACGATGCTCAGGCTGAAGAGCCCAGTACCTGCATGGGCTCGCCTTGGTTACACCATCGGCAAATTAGCCATCACCACTAGCCTTTCTGCGTGTAGACACAAGGGCGGCGGTGCGTACATTAGAGAGATGGTGACGCTCGTGGTGGCGACCACCACTGATCCGGCCTCCATCGGCCCAGCCTCTGCTTTATTGGCCATGCCCGGCTGGCACCCTGGCCCCTCCGTGCAGGTTAGCACTCTCACCCCTTCCTTCATCAATCCGATACATTCATTTCTCTATATTGCGTCGATTGAGGCGCATACCACCTCATAATTCGTCAACGTTTGCACCCGTACAACCTTACCAGATTGAAGGAGGTGTGCAGATGATTGTGTCTGTGCACCCCTTAGGCGCATTTTAGACTACATCCCCTTCAATGTAAACGCACTGAAAGACCAAAGTGGGCCACTTTTTACAGAAAATGATTTCAAAAAGCAAAAACAAAACGGAATTGTTTCACAGTTGAAGTGATTTTGATGATTTTGTTTTGGAATTATTGGTTGGGTTAGGATATACCGAGTTTTGTGAATAAGGAAGTGAGGCTATTGAAACATAATAACAGCATTGTCAGAGAGGATCACTTGGACAAGCGATGGGAGGAGGCGACCGGCGAGTCGGTCGACGAGGTCATATTTCTCAGCAGGCACACCGCCGTTTCGAACCGGCCTGCGCTCACAGTTCATCCCATCGGTATAAGATTTTTTTTTCTATTTGACTCTTTCATTAATTTACTCTTATTGTGGATTGAAGGGATTTTATTTTATTTTTTTCCTAAATTAAAAATTAAAATTTGATAATAGGTGTACCGCATTTACGCGAAGGCGAGGTTCCACCGGCAGGTGGGAAGCCTGGATGGGCGGCTCCTCCAAACCCTAGGATTGGGCCATGGTTGAGGCTATTGAAGAATATTGCTGAATCGCATAATTTAATTCCTGAATTTGAGGTAATTTTCTATTATAGTAGCTTGTATTTTTTCTGATATGCATTTTGTCGATAGCATGGCGGCTATAGAAACGATTTTCATTTTGAGAGTTCGAAAGAAACTATAAGTTAATTGTAATTTTATTTGTAACGTGTGATGGAATATTGAATTTCTATAAGCATTGTAAGGTTCTCTACAATTTATTTATTTATTTATTTATTTTCATTTAATAGTTGTTGAAATATAGTGGCTTTGTTCTTCGATCATTCTTCCTTCGTGTAGGTGACATTGGAGGCTACTCATCATGGACCATTAATCGAGTCGCCAACTATGTTTGTAGAGATTGGTAAACATCAATTCTCTGCTTAAGCCTGCTTCATTGAATATATGGCATTGATGTTTTTATTTATTATATATCATTAAAATGTTGATTTCTATTATTTTTCTATTTTATTTTCCTTTTTTGAAGTTTGTTCTAATCTGATTTTTCACAAATAATCTGATTTTTCACAAATTGCCTCATATTTTGTTTTTATCTAGGTAGTACAGAAGAGTACTGGAAGAGGCAGGATGCTGCACAAGCCATTGCTTTAGTTGGGTATCTATTTACGAGCATTATAGAATTTTTACAACTCTCCTCTATTTTCATGCCACTTATTTACGTGTAATGTGTTCATATATCTTTAGGAGTGTTAATACGAAGGGCTTCCATTTGGGTCCCAAAAAAGTTAAGTTGGTGTCAAATTTCAAAATGTAGTTATATTCTCCTTTTCTCATCCCTGACAGAAAAAATGAAGACGTAGAAAATTACCTTGGACGTTCCAATAAGAAATATTTGGAGTTGGTTTGTTATGCTATGTTGTTTGGAAGAGAACAAAATCAAAATGTTGAAGATCAGTGTGGTTCTTGGGATGTGTTATGGAGATCAAAGCCTGGAATTTCCTTTACCTATCAATCATTGAATAGAATTCAAGGGAATCATTCCACTTCTTGTATCTCCAAATCAAAGCCACAATTCATGGCATTTCTCATTTTTATTCCCTCGTTTGCTTTACTTGGCTTACTGGTATATGGGTTTTGTATCCCCCTATATCTTATTAATAACAAGCATCTAATCTACTTAAACTTATTATTATACATAACCACATGTTATGTGTAGCTAGGTTCTATGTTACATGAACCTTGAGGGGTGGGCCGAGTGGTCCTAGGGCCTCTTGCCAAGCAAGAGCTCTTGGGTTCAACACTCACCACTCTACCTCAAGGCCACTCCCATGGACTTTGTCCTGTAATTGCATGTGGGACGGGGGGACTGCATGTGCCTAGGGGATTAGTCAGGTGCAATGCATCTGGAACCTCCTGATATCAACCGAAAAAAAAAAAAAAGGTTCTATGTTACATGGACTCGGTATGTTGATTGGGTGCAGGCATGTAGGTGTGGGATTGGTCTTTTCCCAAATGTTTTGGATTCAGGATCAGGCCTGAATTGTCAAAGTGTCCAATTATATTCTTTTAAACCCCTGTAAAATGATGTGTATATACGACTTAGTGTGTCCAGCATGGCTATTTCACCCATTTTGGAATAGGAACATCTTGAGAGAGTAATCTTTGACAGTATTCCTCTCCTCCTTTCTTGGCCATGTCTATCAAATACAATTCATCTGTAGGCATGTTGGACACATAGTATAGTATATACCAATACCCATGTCATGTCGGTCCAATGGTAGTGTCCATGTAACATAGGTGGGTCGACTGAACAACCCCTGTTCTAGAATTCCAGTTCATACAGTCATATATTTTGTTGAAGTACATGATTTCCATATTATTGCTCACATACTGAATCCAGGTATACACTAGTGTAACTCAGTTAGATTCTTCTTCATCTATAATGTGTGTATTCTTTTTTATTATATCTTGCAAGGTCCATGACTAACAAGGCAGCATGGGTAATATTAAAGGAAAAAAAAAAAAAAGGCAGCATGTGTAGTATGATGTGAGAATTTTTTTTTCCAAGTATTGAAGGTCTTTGCAATCATTTATTAAAACAAAACTGTTGTGGTGATTGAAGCTACTATGGGAAGGACTAGGGCTTGGGGGAGGAGTTGCAGTTGGAGACTGGAGCAGGTACAGTCAACAAACTAATTTGCAGTGTGAACTTTGTTGTTAGGCTTTTCCTAAAGCAACTGCTTGATGTTAAGTGCACATTTATACATTTGCAATTGTGAATTAAGGCTCACCTATTCTACTTGTAAAGTTGTGTTCTCTTTAGTAATTAAGACTGTTAGACTCCCACTCGTTAAGTGTGGAGCTTTTTTGTGCTTTCCTGGTTTCTTTTGTATGTAAAGGGGTAAATTATCTGAGTTATCATATGTTCTTTCCGTCATTTCTGTGCATGTAAGTTCAGTTATTCTGAGACACTTCTCCAATTTTTATGTGAATGACCCTTCCTACCACTTGTCCAGTTGATAATCACTATGCTAATACAGGTTTTCCATTTGTTCTTTTCAAATTGTAAAGCTATATACTAGCTTTACTTGCTGAAAATTTTTTTAGTGCTTTATATAAGGTCACTCTTCCTTCACTTAATTGCAGTTTCCTCCTCTTAATTGACACTTCTATTGATGCAGGAATAATGGGAGAAACAAAATTCTTCTTGGAATAGGTGGCGGACATTATGCACCCCGGCACATGGATATCATTTTGTAAGTAACTATTATTCCAAGATTCCTACAGTTGTGTTAATTTCAGTGGGGTTTGATTATTACACTTACTAAACGATAGGCGTTAACAGTATAGATTCCTTGGATCAGCTAGACTGTATTGACAGTAGACAGTCAATAGATCATATATAACAAGAGACCTTGTCCATGAGACATGCCTAGATTTCGTAAGGATTTAAGATTCTAATATGGCAGAGCACTGACTTGCTAGTTTGTTTTACACAGATATCCATTTACGCTTCAGTTAAGTCAATGGAAGTCCTATTCTGACTATAAAAATTAATGTTTCAGTCCTCATCTAAAAGTTGATTTTAAGTTTGTGGTGGCACCTAGTGCTGATATCTATCAGAAATCTTTCCAAATTACAACTAATGCAGGCTTATGTTTAAATTGCCTCCTCTTGTTGTAACTTTGATGGGCACTAATGCCAACCTGGTTCTTTATGATGTTTTGATGGAACCTTTGCTAAATTCGACATTATAAAAGTTTGTGCTCTATATATAAGAAACCAGCTGATATTTCAGGAATGATGGTGTTTGGGTGGGCCACCTGCTGTCCGGGTACTCTCTGCCCTATGGAGGATCCTGGCCAATCAAAAGGACGTGCAAATGCAGACGATGTTGGTGGAACATGGAGAGAAGCCATTAAAGTTTCATATTGAGACTACTAAATCAGCCTTTCCTGGCGGAGAAGTTTTAGCACATCTTGATCACAAGTTAGTCTTACACTACCTCAGCAAATAACAAATGGCATACACTGAAATCCAAGTTTACTTTAATGCTTTGTTTGATTGCAAGGATGTCATGAGAGGGAAAAAATTTAGAACTAAGGAGAGCTACCCAACCCCAATCTATTAAAAATTCCAGCATTCTGTTTTTTTTCTTATTACTGAATGGTGGAGATAAAATTAAATATAAATGCACTTATTAAAAGAAAATAGAAGAAGGAAAACAAAACAGCATTTCATAAATCTATATAAATTGATAATAGCTCAATAAGTTGATTTGAGGGGCAAGGCTTCCCACAATGCATGAAGTGATAAACTAGATAATTTCACCGACACAGTGGCTTGATAGGTAAAGCCATAATTGTTGGTATAAATCATAGGATCAATAAAGTAGCTTTCTGATTGGCCAAAATCTGCTGCTAAATCAGTAAGAGTTAGTATAAACGGAAAGTATGAATCATCTCTCTCATTTCAGCCCAGCAGACTGCTTCTGTTAAAGCTTGGGCTCAAATCAGTTTTAGGGGTGAAGGCTGCAGGGATAAAGCATCCTCACTGGCTGTACCTACTAGCTTTTTCTTGAAAATCAAACGATAGAATTGTAGAAGACCTACTCCAGCCCATTCTCTGTTACAGTGTTATGTTTCCAAGAACCAATCAAATTTTTTGTGGATAAATATTGTTTGTTGGAGCTTTTCTGTCACCTTTTAGCAAAGGAACTGAGGACAAGGAAGAGGCATCAGAAAATCATTCAAGCCTTAAACGCCTCATCATGACTAGCGAACAACTTGCCCCGCCTTAACCAAATCACAGAGCTTTCTCACCTGGCATGGGATTCCAATTAGGTTTTAAGATTGCCCTTACAGAAATGATTTCTCTCGAATGAGTAGAAGAATACCATGGCTACTATTTTTCCCCTACTATTTCCAGGTCTGGTTAGCAGCACAAGAAGATTGATACGCTATCATTATCCATAAATTAGGATAGTGGCTTGGCTTTAGTTTATTTTGGATGTTTATTTCTGGCACCTCAGTCTTCACTCATTATGCAAAGACTACAAAATGTAGCATACCCTAATGTTAATTCCAGTGCTTCCTCATTGAGAATAATTGTTGCATTCCCTTTGCTTGACTATATTTTTTCATTGAAACAATTGGAGTATAAAACAATAGATTTGCATTATTTTCAATGGGAAGAATCTGTGCCTGAACAAATGGTTCTACCTGACTGATTCAATTGTCTTGCAGGCCAGGAATGGTTTGTTTCTGTCACCATAGGCTGGATTTTATTTTATTTTATATTTTTGCTGGGAGTACAAGAAATTTTACATTGGCTGCCTGTTTTCTTATTTGTTTTGAAAATGTAACCACTCTAGCTCAAGCTCTTAGCTAATGCCATTAATCTTATTGCTGAATGCCAGGAGTTTCAAGAGCTGGCAGAAAAATGCCATTATAGGGTTCTTAGCACAGCAGAACATAAAGATTGGCAAGCCTGGTGACTTCTGCTGATTTTCCTGCTAGAAACTGGTGGTTGATTATTTTATCTATCTCGTTTAATTTTTGTACAGAATAATCATATTCTGTTGACTGAAGAGGGCATTACCAAATTCCTGGAATTACTCTTATCTTAGTTCATACTCTTTGTGATTTTTCAAATATAAAAGATGATTGTCCAATTTTATAGAAAATTGAGCTTACTGTATATGGTTAAATTGGGGGAATCAGAGTTGGTAGTTATTTGTATTGATGTGTAATTATTTGCCTGCAGCCAGACCAATTTGTAATTCCCCCAAAAGAAAATTCTAGGATCCATGAAAACACTTCTAGGAGTGCAGACTGTTTAGTTATTTCCATTATGCCTGAATGATCCTTGGTGTGGCCTTTTAGCCTTGTACTTTGTAATTTACGGTCATTTATCCAAAAAAGAAGAAAATTGAGCATACTGCTGATTATAGACATCTCAGCTTTTGCCCCATAAAAACTCTGTGGTTGAACTAAGTATTACACTTGCATGATTATTAGTATTCTAGACTATGTAGAGACGATAAAAATAACACACACATAAATATACGACCCAGTCCATAAGTTGGCCACATTACTTTGTAATTTATTTTATTTTGATATTCTTTAGTTTTTTTTCATTTGCGGAGGGATTGTTTGAGTATTATTATTTTCAAATATTTAATATTGACCATCATTTTCCAACCCCTCTCTTGGTTTCAAACGGGAATATAATTAAACAGCTTCTAAGAAGGGTTTTTGGATTGACTTCTTGTCTTTTTGTAATCTTTTCTGACATCTTTCAAAGATTTTGAACATGAGGGAAGGAGAATAACCTTCAATTCAATGGAAGACTTTGGAAACTTTGATAAACAGTCAATCTACTTTGCAACCTACGGCATGGCATGAGGGAAAAGTCTTATACACGGTAGCTGATCAGCCACTCTAACCTTGACAAGTGGCTAACCCTTCCAACAGGTTTGGGGTCATTTTGAGAGTATAGAACAATTTTCTATGCGTGTTTTACGGGGTGAACAATTTTTTCTAACTTCTACTTCTACTTTGAAAATCTAGCAAAGCTTGGGTCAACCAAAAACTTAATTAAATCTCCTATATATAAGGAAGGTTCTCCCTTCTCTTTAAACATCATTAGAGTCCTTGAAATGGCAATGGCAATGGCAATGGCAAGCAAACTTCTTCTTGTCCTTGCACTTCTTGTGGCCGCCTCCACCACTGAGGCCAAGATACCCAAGAGGACCAATATCCAATTCTATATGCACGATATCGTCGGAGGTCCAAAACCAACTGCCGTACGGGTTGCCGGCCGACCCGGAAACTTCTCCAGCCCCGACCCAATTGCTGCCATGTTCGGGTCCATCTTCGTGATGGACAACCCGCTCACGGTCTCGCCCGATCCGAATTCGACGGTGATTGGACGTGCCCAAGGGATTTACGCCATGTCGTCGCAGAAAGATGAGTTCAGCCTGCTAATGACACTTACATATGAGTTTATTAGTGGACGGCATAACGGCAGCTCATTTAGCGTGGTGGGTCGGAATCCGGTGATGAGGGAGGTGAGAGAAATGCCGATCGTCGGTGGCACCGGGGTTTTCCGGCTTGCTCGTGGGTATTGTTTTGCAAGGACTTACTCCATGGAGCAGATTAATGCGGTGATTGGATATAATGTTACTGTGTTACACGACTAAATCAGAGCCATTTGATTTTAAATTATCATACATGCTGTGTGTGTGTGTGTGTTTTTTTTTTTTTCCCCCACTTTTTCCAGTACTGTATTGGGCTATTATTGGCATATGCCATTTTTCAATTATGATATATGAGTTTGCAATTAGCGTATGTTAGTCAAATTTGTATGATTTAAAAGAACCAAAAAGAATGAAATATGAATAAAAATGATAATTTTGTTGGTTTATACTACATTCTTACTTTGCCTTACTATGTGCATTTAGGAAAATTTCAATTTTTAGGGTTTAATCATATTAATGGGTCTCACAACTTGATTCGCCCAAATGAACGTAGTAGGACAAAGTGTAGTGCAAAATAGCATTTTTCAATTTCGTTTTGCATGTACTCATGGAATTTGAAAGGGTTAGTCCAAGTGGCAAATTGAGCACTAGATAAACGTCTCGGGAAGTATAGGTTTTGTATTCGAAACTACTACTTTGTGCAATAATCTCTTTGGAGCCACTACCTAAATTCCGGAATGACTCGATAATTACCTGACAAATAAATAAATACGAAGACATGAGGCCATGGGGTATGTCTCAACCTAAAATAATGGGGATACCCATGCTAAGCTAAAAATTAAAATAAAATAAAAAATTTGTGTGTACACATGGACGGTTGGCAAATGCCAACCATGTCTCCACAATCTTCTCCCATTGTTACCATGTTTAGAATCATAACTGACTCATTAGTCATTATGGATGAACACTGTAACTTCCTTCTTCATGGAGTCCCTTTTTTCAAATTCAAATCACCATTCCCCCCTCCTACTTCTCTCTCCCTCCCTCCCTTCCCTCAGCCCTCCCCCCTCCTCTCTCTCTCTCTCTCTCTCTCTCTCATGAGAAAAAAAAAACTGTTGTAATTAAGAGAGGAGGAGAAGAGAAAAATGTGCACACCATGGACGATATCGAGGCTAGTAAGATGGCGAGTGAAGGATTGGGCATTGAGTTTCTTCGCTTGTGGGTTTCCTTTAGGTAACAAAAAACAACTATGATTTGTTAAATTCAAATCATTCCAATTCCATTTATGGCAGTTTCATGATTTTCGCCTAAGCTCAGTTGGCGGCAGCTTTACAAATTCATTAGCTTATCAAAGCTAAAAACCTACATAATTGCAATGAAACTACAATTTTCCATTCATTGAGTTTATTTTTATCCCCTTTTTCTTTTCGCAGACGAAGAAGAACGAGAGACACATCCACCTTCATCACCCCAAGTCTCAATCGCGAACATGGTTTTCGACACAAAGGATGGCACCAGAAAGAGTAAGAAGAAAAGCAAGAGGGGTTCTCGAGGAAATAAATGCAAGCAAGAGAAACAACGAGTAACAAGCGGTTCAGTGCAAGCAATAGACACTGGACTGGCCGAAAATAGGAGTATTACTGAGGACTCAAGCTGGCCTCATTTTGCAGACGAGGACTATATTGTATTTTGCTTTAGAGAGGATGGAGCATTCGATGTGGTGAAAGATTGCAAGTCGGAAGGTTCAGGTCATGTTGGATGCGCGATAAAAAGTCCAAGGCCTGTCAATCGAAAGGTGAGCTGATGAAAAGGTTTAAAAGATTTTGATACTGATCTAGTTTTTTTTTTTTTTTTCAATATTGTTATTGAACTTTCTTGGTATGAAGAGGACTAGATTTTCTTATCTTTCTTTTTCTTTTTCCCTTTTTGTTGAATGGAAAACAGCTCAATTATGCTGGGGATGCAGAAACAGTTTATAACCACAGCCATGAGGTTCTGTCAAAAGAAGATGGACATAATATTAACTCAACAAACAAGGGAGAGTCCATTTCTGATAAAGAGGTGAAGTGCTGCTCTAGTATTATCCTGTTTTTCTTTTTAATGCATATTCAAAGCAGAGTGATATTAATTTCTCTTGGAATATAATTCAAAGAGACAATATGGGTTTTTCCTCTTCTTCTTCTTCTTCTTCTTCTTCTTCTTCTTCTTCTTCTTCTTTTTAATAATTAATTTGCTTATAGGCTGATGAAGAAGATCGTGAAAGTGTCTACTTGGACACTGAGTCACCGTCCAGAGGAATGCGAAAGGGAGATCAGTTTGAGGAGAATATTGGAGATCAATGTAGGACAGTGTCCCTCGAATCAAACGATTCCAATCAATCGGAGGGTAGCACTGGTTCTTTTGCCTTCCCTGTGTATGTTTAGGATCTTGTGTTTTGTATGAATTCAAGTTCTGGGCTTTGGGTCTTATATAAAGAGATTATATATCACGGGGTTTTTGATAAAAACATGCAGGTTACGTTGGGAGTTGTCTAGCAGTCCAGCACAAATGCCAAAATCAGAAGGTCTGCGCCTGAGGAAGCACAAGGCACGGTGTGTGCTACTTCAATGTTGGAGATTTTGAAGGCTGCATGCATTTTCTCTCTGTCTCTCTCTCTCTCTCCTCTACCATTTTTTTGTTCTAGGAGATTCAATGGATTGAACATGAAAAAGTACCCATGTTGACTAATCATGATATGTAAAAAATGGTGTGCTAATGGTTCATGATTTATCTAACATTATTATGCCAGAAACCCCACCACTATTATTTGGGGGGAAAGAAAAGGTGGCTTCTTTCTTGTAGATGGGTTTCATTGCTTTTTTTGATCACCCTAAGTTCATAGCCAAAATAATTTATAGACGTGTCACGTGTGCAATTTGATGAGCAAGATTAGGAACCCAGTCATGGAATAGAGCAAAAAACTCAATGAACAACAATTATAGGACATGCCTAATGTGAGTGGATCAGCAATAATGCCACCAGTAGGTGGTAAAACCTCTTCCACAGAGTGGTATTGTAATTCATGTTAATTCACTAACAACTATTACTTAGAAAATAAATAAATAAAATGAAATTAAAAAAAAAATGTGTGTGTGGATGAGCGGGAACGAACTTGGAAATAGGTTAAACAAATAGGTTAAGTAGTATTTAAACTCCCAAATGCGTTTTAAATTTTATTTTGTATAACCGGCATATATATATATATATATATATATATATGCCCACAACTCACAACACCCCTATAATTTTCCCAAACTCAGGCCAAACCCATTTAATCGATCGCTTAGTTTGATTAATTTTATTAATGGAAATAATATTGAAATGTGTGGATTTAAACTAGAGGCAACTCTTCTATTTCAAGACAATTGCTATTTAGTTTGGACTGATGAAACCTGAATCATTTACATTACTGTAAATAGTGATTTTATGCAGGTAAATTTCAAAAGAGGATAGGAAATAAAGCACGCAGAGAGTTGAAATCTCATTAAAAAATTATATATCAGACAGGTTCAGGCATGTTGATTAGTCAAGTCAAAATGGACCCTTAGAAAGGTAAAGTTGCATTACTAAGATGAAATGGGACCTAAAAATTATGAAGGTAAAAACCTTTTCAGTCTATTCTATCTTTGCCATTGTGAATGGGGGAATTTCAATTCCTCTATTAAAACTTGGAAGCTGAACTAAGTTCTATTTCTTGCAATGGAATACAAAAATAAAGTACAGTATAATTTTCATGTTGTGCGATTAGGCTGCACTGTCTACCCTATTTCTTGGAAGATTGCATTCTATAAGGAAAAAAAATAAAAAGAAAAATAAAAAGAAAAAGAAAAAGAAAAAAAAGAAGCAACTATTTCGATTGTTTTGAAGAATTGCATGATTGTCATATACCTCTATTGTTTCTCTTTATTTTTGTTTGGTACCCATGGACAGTCCATTAATTTTTAAATTTAAAAATAAAAAATTATACGCAGCAATTGTAGTGCTCCAGGGAACAATAGAAAATTTTTAGGTTCCCTTTCTTTTCTTGTGTATGTGGGAGAAAAGAAAAAGAAAGAAATTCGCACGCGGTGGAAAATTTTTAGGTTTCCTTTCTTTTCAACCACTAATATTGTTAAATGAGTGAGTATCAAATTTTAATCAACACGTCTGATTAAATCACAAGGCATTTTAAAAAAATAAAAAAATTTGTAACCATGTATGTGATACCCTCTAGGGTCTTCTATCCAACAATATGGATCATGCAATTAGGATTCATGACATATTCTTGGGAAGCTTACCAATACACCCCTGAGGGTGTCCTCAATTAATGGAAAGTAGAGAAGGGTTAAAAACCCATCTATAATATCAAGGTTGGGCCACAAAATTGTCAAGTCACCACTCATCAGCAACAAATGGATGGGATGGGTGGTCCTGAGACAAAGCATATGCCTTTCGGTGAGGAAGTGAATGATTTCATTTTTTGGGGTTTAAGGACTGCTACATTAGGGTACAGAGTGGGGGAAAATGATGTAAAATTAAAAACGGTTCCAACCTTGTTCTCCAACATGCCCCTATTTTTATTTAGCAATCCTGAAATTAGGACTAAAAAGTTAAAAAATAAAATAAAATGTACAAGAACTCTTCTGCCAAATAAAGAAAATAAAACTGCTAGCAATGTTAGGTCATCTCCAAGGAATGGTGTCACTGTCTATTAATTTTAATGGCCTGAGGCCAGTAATTGTCTCTTGATGTTCAATGGTGAAACAGTGAATCACCTAGAAGGTAAAGGCATAATTGCCAATTAAGACAACAAGAACGTCCCGTGACCCAAAACTCTCTGTTGGTATCTATTGCTACTATTTTCTTCCTCCCTGAACGAGTCTTAGCCACTGAATTGACGGATCCTACAAACGTGCAAACTTCCTCATATTTGTTCACACTAAATATTCTAAAAATAAAAAGAAATGAAAGATGGAGCAACAGAAGGTCAAAGGATGGGTGAATCAAAATATAACTTATCATTAATATGTCACTCACAGCCACAATGTCAAGCATATTACATCAATACCTGAAGGATATAGTAAGCAAGTGCTTCCGCAGGAGCTCTTGGGGTCCCTACATTAGGACCTTCCTTGCAGTCATTCATACTTTCGGTTCTGAGAATACAAATGATTGAAGATGTTGCCTTGCACTGGCTGCAGCAGCAATAGATTCTTCGTCTTGCTTTTCTTTTGCAACAGCAACAGCAGCAATGTAAGCTTCTCTTGCCTCTTCCATATTCTGCATCTCCATCTCATCCAAATCATCCTGTCCAGACAAACATGGATGCTACAATTATAAATTGTACAACCAACAAACAGGAGATGTACAAATCAGCTGACCAAACAACTCTCATCAATATCGTGGAAAAAACTACTTATTTATTATTTATTTATTTGGATAAGTTTAGTTCTATTTATATCATAAAAGAGCAAAGCCCCTACACATGCAAGGTATATAAAAGAAAGCATTTAAAAATTTCAAAGGATATGAATCTGAAAAATTGACAAAAGACATCCAGTTTCCAAAACATTCTAGGCCTTCTCAAATAAAAATCCTTCTAGATAGTTTACACATTAACTTTACAATAAACAAATCTACTCCCTCAAAAAATTTCTCATTTCTCTCCTTCCAAAAAGTCCAAGAATAGCATGGGGCACCATCCGTCAAACCAAAAATCCAAAATAGAGTTCATGTAGTCAATCCCAACACCTTCTAAAAATAGCAAAATCAAAGACTCACAACTCAAAAACCACTTTATAATGCAAATAAAGAGAATCAAACAACTCAGCTGCCTCCTCAAACATAATGCACCAATTTGGAAACACAAAAATCCTTATTAAAATGTAAACCGACAAGCATTTATCCCACACACCACCACCACAGAGAGAGAGAGAGAGAGAGAGAGAAAGACATCTATATTCTATTTATTAATCTTTGTACTCTTTAAGGTTTCAAATCTATTTACTTATTTATAGCTAACCATGACCTCCAATCTTTAAGTTATTTTATTTATTTATATTTTGGTTAGAATCCCTTCAGAATATGAAGTACAAGAAACATGAAGCAATACAAGATTAAAATAACCATGAAACGAGAACATATCTAGTGACTAGTAATATTAAATATGTTTATATTGCTACCATATACTCTTAATATGTAACAACAGAGCAAGGAAAAAATTAAGACAGAAACACTGAGGGCCTATGAGCTTACTATTTGAGGAAGATGATCCACATAATATGGCATAATATCATAATCTTCAGCATATACAGTAGAATCTTTCTTTGCCAAGTTATCAAATAAGAGCATAAATGATGAAATCACTCCTTGCATGGAATCTAGATCTTCCTGGAGCTTCTCTACTTTCCTGTTGGATGTCATTGCTTCCCACTGTATCTTTTCCAGGGCTGCTTGTTTGTCCTGCAAGTTTGATCTGTGGGAAATGACAGGTATTAACAATGATGAGAGATGGCTTAGCAAAGAAACAGATCAACTTAAAAATGGAAAAAAATAAAGAACAACCGCTCCCCATGGAAACCACCTTGCGTATATATTATGATAGTAAAACCTTTTTCTCTTCTTTTGTTAAAAAGTTCCAATTGTAAAAGCCAATTGAAGCTATAAAGATGATGACACATAATTTTACAGGCATAAAAGGAAAGCAACTCTTTAACATGCAGGTAAGATTCATTGATGCTCAAGTAATCAAATTCATGCTCAATCAAATGTCAAGGTGCATAAAGCCGTAAAATACTCTTAGAGGAGCAATTGGAAGCTATGTAATATCATTCTGAGCGCTAACTTATTGTTCTTGCTGTGCCTACGCCCAGGCTTTGTAATGTCAATGTAACCAGAATCATTTCAAACAGTATGCACCCTGCATATCTGATGCATATCGACTCCAATACAAATATACTATGGGCACGCTGGGGGCTCAAAGGATCTATGCCTTCCCAGAATATCTGTAATAGTCAGTAATTTACCAACAGTAATGCAATAACTCTTGTGTGAAAGATTAAACATGACATGTAATTCAGATTACCATAACCAGCAAGCTCAACTCCAGGGCTTAACTAGGTGGACTAACAACAATCATACATGGCACACATATAGCGAATAAATCAATCCTGTGGAATTAATTATCCACTATCAAAGAAGGATCCACTAATAGAAGTGAAGATCCTCCAAGCTAGCACTTCAAAAACTAAATATGACTAGCCCTCACGTCAGTAGCCAATGGGGGCCAGACTAATGTACATAAATTCTCTGACACATTACCAATGAGCTATAGTTCAGATGGTATCCAGGTGAGGTGGATTATGAGAGGTCTAGGGTTTGAGTCCCTACCGTGGCAGAGGGGGGGGGTACTCATAAGTCTTAACACACTATTATTTTTTTTAAATAGCCATTTCTATTATGATAAACTTTTATTATTGGTTAATATGTATATCAACTTTCCAGACTGTCTATTCCATTAAAACATTCTACTTTTGGCATCACAAAAAGAGAGAGTGAATAGGATATTCGAACAATAGACCAGCCCCTTTCACAGTTCGCCACTAATCCGGATTTACAAACACTAATTATAATAGAGAGTTTCTCAACCAGTACTTATGTCTAGGTGCAACATCCCAACAGCGTACCCTTCAAAAAAAATCTCGAATGGATTGATGTCACAAGCATAGCTACAATGCAGTTCATCCATCAAACTGCTCAAGCATCATGTTTTATGTATATATATTAATAAAAAATTGTTTAACACTAGAAATGAAAAATCAAGACAACTAAAAATGAAAAATAAAAGAAAAAAGGTTTTTACCTACAAATCAAACAACCAAAAAATGCATTAGAAGACATGACTAATTTAATGCCAACACCACACCAATAGCACAAAGCACAGTATAGATTGACCCACGGTCACAAAGACATCAGAAAAAAAAAAACAAGGTCCAGCAATAACATTTCTTTCATAAACCAACTATTACTATACATAGATCCTACAAGGCCTTCCTGTCTAAGATAACCTATATCTTTAATTGAAGTTTGAAAATGGAAATTCTTGTTTCTCTGGTAACTGCTTCATCCTCGTTTCCCAGTTTAATATCTTAAATTATATGTTTGATGTTGTATCCATCTTTTAAACAATCATTTCCTACCAAATTGAATTTCCCACTGATGCCGTTATTGCTCTTCTTTGCACATATCTGAGCCATATCAACCAAAGCTCCCAAATTTATTTATTCAGTGATGTTTAACCTCATGTGTGTCTTCTTCTTTTTTTCTTTTTTTCTTTTTTTTTTTTAAAAAAATTTAAATTAACATCAGGAATGTCAGTACACTGACAACAGAAAAGCAACTAAAAAATATAAGAATAATCCCTTAAAAAAAACATTCAAAAATGAATCCTACAAATCAAGATGAAGAGGTAAGATGATGATCCATCTTTACAATGACAATATATTGGGATTTCATCTCAATACTCAGCAGGACCAAAATTAATGCTTAAACCTAAAAATTATAACTTGCCAAGTATAGCACTCAAATAACTCCAACTGAACCTATCAAAATTTTAAATTCTATGACAATTAAAAATGTCAGTAGGTATCATAATGCAATGACATAGTGTGATTTTACCACGGACAACATAAGAATGGACACATACCTTTGCATCAGAGAGTTGTAGTTGAGTAGACTTTATCAAAGAGTCCTTTTCTGCAGCTTGGTGTTTCAGTTCGTCAAGTTTTGCATGAACAGCAGTTATCTGGTTCTTTGTAACCTCGGCTGATTTTAGGAGTTCATCTTTCTCTAATAATTTTCTTTGTAGGTCCTCCACTTGTTCCCTCAATGCAATCAACTCTTCTTTGTCCTTTTCTGCTGCCAAGGCCCTTGAGGAGAAAATTGAGAAGCTGTCTCCACCTCCATCTTGGTTATTGCGAGCACTCTTACCTTGGTCCTTGTCTCCATGGTCCCTTTGCCTTTTTGTAGGAATAGATTGAGCTGCATTCCTCCCTTTCGGATCAAGTATCTTCAATAGGGGAAAAAGGTCAGAAATCAGCATGAATTTGATGGTCCAAGCACAGCAATTAAATTACCTCGCATGAAACCATTTTATAAAGAACAGAACATCTTAAAACTTCAAATCTTAGAATTTCAAATGCAAATGTCAAATAGAGAACTAAGAGTCAAACTAAATGTCAAAAATGTCAATATAAAGTCTTAGGGTAATAGCAACAAGAAGAACTTCCATGCAACTGTGACACTGGCCACGTGGTGTCACGGGCCAATGAGAGCCAAGCAAAGTGGGATTGTCAGAGTACTTTTTGGCCTCACAATCCCTTTGCTTGGCTCTCATTAGTCCATGACACCACGTGACCCGTGTCATAGTTGCATGGAAGTTCTTCTCTAATAGCAACACTTCCAACTGTAAATGGAGCTTATTTGTGTCGTGAACAAAAGCACTACATTTTTTTCTCTTACTTTCAATCAACATCTTATGAGCCTCGATATTACTATGAAGATTTACATTTCAATTCGTATTTGTTTCTCTTTCTACGAGTAAGTGATTTACTTTATTCCATGTTTTCCTATATGTAGGGATAATAGTTGAAAATGAATAACGAGCATTCTTCAATCCAGACATTAATTGGTCACTTAATACCACTTCTTATATTCTTAATTAAGGTCATTGGATAAATAGTTATAATTATAATGATAAAATTACACAGAAAAGTTTCACCTATTCATTGCTTTGCCCATGCTTTATCGCCTATATGGTTCGACTACAATAAATTTAACACAACAGGAGTCGAAAAGGAAACACGACCACTAGTGAATTTTATCTTACATCATTAATATCCGAATGCACATAATAATATGTCATAATCCACACTTACATTGTGCCACAGTTAAGAGAACACATATAGAAGGCAACATTTCATACTCGAAACCATTCTCAAAAACATCATATAAAAGCATAATTCACCACATTCAATATATAAACCCCAAGTTCTCCATAATTCTTCAACAAGAAAGAACAGAAAACAATCTGACCCGTCAAAATTGCAGATGGAACACTCTTACCTTCTTCGACAATGATTCTCTCGCAGGGGTCTTGGTGTAGATCATCGAACCACGGCGCGTAAACGAACTGCTTGCTTTCCGATCCTATCAAAATTCAAATAAAATTCGAAAAATAAAAATTTCAAGTGACAAAATTTCCGTTTGGTGGCTGAGAAAAATTCGGTAAAAAATATCAGGTACTCATCTTTAGTAGTGAAAGCAACAGAAAATAAAAAGATCCAAAATTTTCTTTTCTTTTCTTCCTGTTTCTCAGTAACCAAACCGACAGAGAAAGTTATAGACAAGAAAACGAAATTGGTAAAGATAAACCCTAGAAGAATTGAGGGGGAGAGAGGGAAATTACAATAAGAGATTGTACGAGAGGGACGATCTCGACGAGGTCCTTGAAGAGGACTCGATCGACATTGCCGGCCGTTCCGGTAGGCAGTGTTAGAGAGAGAAGAGTGAGTTTGTGGGTGAGTCGGGGACGAGTGATCTTCGCCGGAGAGCCATGACTTTGGGTCTCCGAAACCTGAATTTTCTTGTAAATCCAAGAAGTGTTGTGGTTCGAACATTGTTGTGAAAAAACAGTTTCGAAATTTGAAAAAACAGAGAAAGCAAAAGAGTGTGCTGAGAAATGAGGAAGAGAGGAAGAGAGGTGGCAGTGACTCAGTGGAGACTTGTTTTTTAAAATTGTTTCTGTTTTTGGACACGGATGTTTCAACGGGGATATTATGAGCTTACAGAAATGCCCCTCTATTTTTGATTAACCACTATACAACCCTTCTTCTTACATTGACCGACTTTTCTTTTTATTTCCGCTTTTATTCCCTCATGAAAAGTGAAAGCATCCGTTTTTTATGAAGGCAGGGTCATTATTATTTGAATGAGCTTTCCTACCATAAGTATTAGTCTAAACTTAATGATTTAAAATATTTCTTATATAAGAAAAGAAAAAAAAAAAAATATATATATATATATATATATATATATATATATATGGGAGGGATCCATTTACATCTAAGACATTTAAGTGAGAGTGAGGTTATTGCCACCACATAAAATATTCAAAATCCCCCATTAGTTTATACTTTTTAAGTTTTATGAAAAATATAAAAGGTTTTTACGAGAACTAATAGCATTGTTCACTAGAAAACATCATTCTGAACAACTTTGTAGAAAATTTTTTTTCCAAAATCTATCATTTAAGCAAACTTTTTAACCATTTACAATCTCTATTTCATTTTTCATGAAAAATTGCCAAAAAGTCTACTTAAATGATAGATTTTGGAAAAACTCTCTTCTACAAAGTTGTCCAGAATGATGTTTTCTAGTAAACTATGTGATTAGTTTTCATAAATTTTTTTTTATATTTTTCATAAAACCTTAAAAATGTAAATTAAATGTGGGGTTTAGAGTATTTTATGTGGTGGCAATAGCCTAGCCCTTTAAGTAAATCTCTACACTATTTTTGAGCCTTAGATGTCTTTCCATCCAATGGCTCTCTTTCATCTCTACTTCATACCTTTTCAAACACAAAACTGGGTTGGATACGAATCGGGTTGGATTAGAAATAACCCAAAACCCATTCTAGTCACCATTCCTGCATCTCTCTCTCTCTCTCACCCTATCCCCATTCCAATTACTCAATCTCTCTTTCTCAATAGTGGGAAACGCTCGCCCATTGTTAGGGTGCAAATGAAATCTCTTCAACTAAGATACTTTCTGTGGCCCATTGGCACTTCTTTGATGGTCTGTCCTTATGATGTATTTTGTGATTGGAATCCGTAACCCCCCCCCCCCCCCCCTCTTCTCTCTTAAGTTTTCTCATCATTTTCTCTTTTCAAGCTTCTTTGCTTTTTTTCCCCATTAATGGCTTAAATTTTTTTTTTCTTCAAGAAAAACCATATTGGAATAAGATTTAAAGATTAAAAAGCCATATCAGCACTCGTTGTAAACTGGGTATTTATTTCACGATCGAATCTAGCTAAAGCGCCACCAAATTATTTGAAGTTGCAATGAAAACTAACTGGGGTTGCTTTAATGGGTTATTGGGCTTGAATGTTCTTTCAAAATATGATTTTTTTTTATTACTTTTTAAAATTTTTTACATTATCAAACTGAAATGGGATATTAGTGGTCTTGTAATTAGAATTTTGTTGGATTGGTATTCTTGTTAAAATACTTTTAAAAAATTTTGTTATTTTCTTGAACAAATTTCCAAGTAGTAGCCAAACAAAAAGCTTTAAGTTGTAAACCGTTTGGGTTTTGGGTTTAATTCCAACCCAATCCGTAAATTTGACCCAGTTTTGTGTTTAAAAAGTTATGAAATGGGGATGAAGGAGAGCCATCGGATGAAAAGACATCTAAAGCTCAAAAAAGGTATAAGAGATTTACTTTTACACTGGGTGTAAACGGATCTCTCCCCTATATATATATATATATATACACACACAATTAATATACATGTTACGTCATTATATTTATTTCATTAAACGTGTCCTACACTCCTACTAATATGATTTTAATAGAAAAATTGTCAAAATAAACTCACATATAATACAATCAAAATTAATAGACAATTTTAGTCAAATATTGTGGAACATCAAATTTTGATCATACGTATGAATTTTATAAGTAAAATTTTATATTGTGAAAATGACTTATATGATAATTGAATTCAAACTGTTGGAGATAGTTATACCTAGGTATTAGACAATAGTTTATTCAAATATTGTGGAACATCAAATTTTGATTGTACCTATGAATTTTATAAATAAAATTTTATATTGTGAAAAAGACTACTATGATAGTTAAACTCCAACTATTGAAAGGGTGCTATACCTTTTGAAAGGGTGGCACTTATTTTTGAAGTTACAAAAAATGACTTGACTGTAAAAGGGTGCTATACCTTTTGAAAGGACAATTTTGTGTTTACAAAATGGCCAAAAATTTGGCCATTACAAAACACGAGCAATCTTTATATCTCCATATCTTTCCCAAAGGCAATAAAACTTCCAAATGTGTTTTCATTATATCTTAGAGGCAAATTTGTCAGAATTCTCTACACACTTACTTACATGGACGGATTCTGGTAAGAGCCTTTGGGACACATAACTCCTCTATTTTATTTTTTATTTTTACATATACACTAAAAATAATAAATGTCTTGTTTTGTTCCTTTATAAAAATATTATTAATGAATGTTTAAGTTTTTGAAAGCTTCCATCAATTCAAATAGTCTTGATTTGTTGACATTATTGTCAATTAAATTTTGTGAAATATTGTAAATTTGTAGTCAACTAATTTACTTTATTCTATTTAATTTAACATCAAGAGATGAATTAGTGGTTCTTGAAGTATCGTTTGGAGACCTCTTAGACAAAATAATAATGCTAACAATATATTTCATTTATAAAATTAAGATAAAACCAACTAAAAAATGCCCCCATTAAAGTGAACTCTTGGCTCCTTTTCAGAATTAGTGGGGAGAAGTATGATCTCAAATAAAGCGATTACGTGCCTTGAAGTATCGTTTCTTCTTCTTGTTTCTATAGATTTGCACCGACACTTTCCCAATCGTTGAGTTGACGTGCACTCATTGCATAATATGTGCAATATTCACAGATATATATTGAGATAGCTCAAGGGGAGTGTAGTTTTAAGATTCTTTTGGCCGGAAACATGGTCGTCGGGCGCCAGCATACACAGAGGATGCTATTTAACAGTAGTGGCAAGCTCGACCTCAGGTGCAACCAAACTTTAATGGTGTATTTGGATGAGAGATTTGCAGTGAAAATTTGGACTACATTGGGATTAATTCAATGCCAAATTATGACTACGGTAGTACATATAATTGATCGAGAGTACATATAATTGAGATTGAATCTCACCTTAGTCTAAATCTCTCATCCAAACATATTATTAATCTTTCATTAGTTGATCTTATTCATGAACCATTCCAACAAGTGGAGCGAAGGCTTGAGTGAACAAGCGAATGATGCCATGAGGAAAAGACCCCTTTGGAAATGGATTTTTCTCTTTGGAAAGGTTCCAAATTTCTTCTCCTAAGAAGGAATGACCTAGCTAGCCAGTAGCTAGTGAACATCAGCTTTATCTTCATAATATTCAATGGACAAGGTCTTGGTAGGTCTAAACCAATAAGCCATAACTATCCAAAGCCATTGGACATCAGTTTAATTTGTTTCGGACTCCTGGCGTGACCCCACCTAAAAATAAAAAGTTAAAAACCAACAGACTAGAAAAAGCCAATGAGCCGTTAATCATATGACGTTTGGGTGGGTGTGGTTAGGGTAGGTTTAGACGTTTAACTTCCCTCCACCGAAAAACAAGAAACTAAAATGACTAGAAATAAAGGTATCTAACTACTCCATTAATCACTAAACCTTCATTAGAGGAGAAAAAGGGCACATAGATAGGTGACTGCACATACTTGTTAGGAAGCATTTCCTCTTAACAATCCACAATTAATCTGTAGGGACCTCACCACACTTATGTCGGGGCCAAAGTTTAAGTCCCACTGCAAGCACTTTATGTTAAAGAGTAGATTTAACCCTATCAAACGGTTATGAAGACTCGAATCTAAGCATTGAGTAAGAAAATCCGAATACTAACCACTTTAACTTAACCTCCACCTAAAAGATATAAATACGAATTTCTAAATGCTCCATTAATAACTTAACCTCTACTTAAAAGATATAGTACTGACTTCTACTCGTACATTGATTACGTTTACACTATAGTCAATTTATGACGAGGACACATGTTTGAGTCTTCAAATTGGTAAATTCAGGTACAAGAACATCAAGTGCTAATTTATGGCGTGTACTTGTTTAGAAAATGAAGTTCCACCACTCAGACAAATATTGTAACTATTTACTGTATATTGTCTCCTGAAATGCCTGAAAATGATAAGAGTAATGCTACTTTGTCTCACACTTTATCTTATTATGTGCATTTGAAGTGTAAAGTTGTAGGATCCACTGATATGATTAAACCCTAAAAATTAAAATCCTCCCAAATGCATATAGTATGGCAAATTATGGGGGCAAAGTAACATTACCCAAAAGATAATGCATATAAGGAGCAAGTCTCTTTTTTGGATACATTGAAGGGACTTTAAACCCTAAATTCTACCCACACCCCAACTCCATTTGAATACCATTAGGTCACAAGGGCTGATATGATGGCAGCTTTCTCTTGCCTACTGACTAATTCTTGACAGGAAATATAACATAATATGGATTTGGATTTCAAGTGGGACGGATTGCCCTGATCCATCTGATCAACCACAATCAACATGAATTGATTTTTTTATTTTTTTATTTTTCTAATTTTTGATAGAGAAACATGAATTGAATTTGAACACTTATTTTCCTAATTATACCAATCTAAAAATAAAAAATAATAAAAAATGATTGTTCAAGCTCGCCCGAAGTTCGAGATAAGCTCAGATTGGATGGGTTAATCCCACCCAAGTTGCCCCCAACTCGGGTTAGGCCGAAGAAGGAAGGACTGGTTTTGCTGGTGGAGAGGAAGTTTCCATTCCCCCATGTGCTATCCAAGAGGCCAAGGGCATCATCATGCTTTTGGTGTGAGAGTGAGTCCCTCTACCTTCTCAAGGATTGAGACAACATTTATTGAGGAGGTCTATTATGAGGCATTTCTCAACAAAAAAAAAAAAATTATTTTAAATTAATTTCTACACATAATTTAAAAACACATTATATCATCATATTTATCACATTGACAAAAATAAATGAAATAAAAAATATTTCGAAATAAATTCACATATACCTATCAAATTTAATGTGAAGTTTTTATAAAATATTATACGAAAAGAGAAACCCATTGATATTTTATAATGAATTTTTGTAATTGAGACTCCAATAGTAAAACAAATGCCCATGAATACACATAGGCCATGTTTGTTTGGTTAGAATGGAATGGATAGAATGAAATCACATTTCATTTCATTCCAAACAATGTGTTTGGATGAGATAATTAAATGAAAATGGAATCAAACAATAATAGTGAATTATAATGATATTTATTTAATAATGTTTATTTCAATCTCATTCCATTCCAAACTATTTTAAGCATGGAATCAGATTCCATTCCCACTCATTCCATTCCAACCAAACAAACATTGCCAGATATATTTCAAATGTAGGGGAAAACTATTCAATACCCCAAGAAGGAATCATCTTTTCTCATACTTGCTATATAAGAATGTGTTACCTAATTTGCCCATAAAAATACAACCTTTAACATCAAATGTGACTTCCCTTACACGAAAGAATTACATATCATGAGAAGATTAGTGTCCTTTGCCAGCAATGGGTCATCGTGCTCTTCATTGCAAATGTGTTTTATGCACAAGAAAATTTTTAACATTTTGTAGGACCCATTCCCTTTTAGAGTCAAGACACATATTTAAAAGAAAGGACACATGCCGTAGTCCTTCAGCCATAACCCATTAATGAGAAAGGATGTTGTCACTCCCCTAAATACCATTGTTGGGTGGAACTCTGGCATGACTTTATCCCACCTATAAGTTAGGTTATAGGTGTATGGTATATTCATTATTCCTTTCAAATCAAAGTGGACACCATTAAATATTTTTATATATTAATATAATTTTTTTTTTATTTTTGTTTTTTTGTCATTGGAATTGTCTGTAACGGTGAGTTGCACCCAGAGAGTTAGGAAGTCGTCAAAAGGGGCGACCAATTGTGTAGTTGCACGTGTTGCAAATAAACGTCGATGTATGGAAATTCCATGACACAGCCAGTGCCTACACGTCTTCTACATCAAACCTGGTACCGTTTATATTCACCGAAGAATTTTTCTCGTGCTGTAAGTCTAGCCGATAAAATTTCCCGGTGAAGGACACGAACTTTTCCGGGAAAACTCAGCAAAGTTCTACTAATCTAATATCATCAATCGATAATCGATTTCTTCAGAAAAAACCCAATTGCTCTGTTTGGTTCCTGAGAAAAAAAAAAGGATGAAATTCAAGTTAACACTGAATTTTGAATTGTCAACTTTCGTTTCATTTTCTTTCGGTTTCTCATCAACCAAACAGACTGTATATACAAAGGTAGAAGGTGTTTGATGCGAGTAGGATGTTATTTTGGATATTTAATGCATTGAACTGTCAATTTATTACAACTAACGTTTCTGGAGGAACCGCCCCTTAACTCCCATCCTATGACTCTTCATTTTCCCAAATACAAAATGACTAATATATATATATATATATATATATATATATATATATATATAAATGTTTTTTGTTGTTGGAGCTAAGGAGTTTGATTCTATGTGGTTGTACTTTGTTCGCCTTTTCTTATTATTATACATGTTGGCAGGAGATTTTCAAGAACTAGTTTGAGATGTTTCTGGACTGATCAGAAGGTACCTTTTATTTATTTGTTTATTTTAATTTATTTTATTTTTTGTTGTTGTTGGTTTTATATTGAGGTTAAGAACTTGTTTTGTTTATTTTATTTTTTGTTGTCGTTGGTTTTATATCGAGGTTAAGAACTTGTTGGGATCTGGGTCGGGTCTCTTTTGAACTTTTGTTATTACTTTGGAGTTTCCTGTGCTTTATGTTTGAAAATTGGTTACGAGTATAACGTTGTGTCCTCTGTTTGGTTGCTGAGAAAGTTAAGGAAAACAAATGGAAATTAAATTTTGAATCCTATGTTTATGTTGTTTTTGCTTTTATGCCCAAATGAATAACGTAATAAAGAGAAAGAAAAGGTAAAAGAAATCTCATCTCAACTAAGCCAAATAATTGTATGAGGCTAAGTTGAGTGGAGGTTCTTATTACATTGGATCCAAAATGATTATAAACTTTTAAGACTATATATATATATAATATTACCTTAGCAGTCAACAAAAAGAAAATTACCTGTGAATGGCTTAAAACTTAGTTTAAACTAGAAATGCAAAGGAATTACCTATACGGATCACTGCTTAAGAGTTCAAGCTAATTGGTTTTATCATGAATTGAAGAAATCCCGGTGACCCAAACGGCGAAAAGTTTCAAATCAAACCACTAATGTGGAGGAATTATCTATACAGATAAATATTCCAACTGTTAAGCTGACTGCCTTTAACTTGAATTGAAGGAATCTTGGTGACCCAAATGGTGAAAATGTCAAGGAATTTTGAATGAAACCCCAAAAAAAAAAAGAAAAAAAGAAAAAAAAAAAAGGGTCCAATTTGTCTAGTTTGTTAGATCTCCTTTTCATGGATTTCCTTTTCTTTTATGTACTAATTATGGTTGTTTGGTGAAAGATAGATTAATGATTCTCATTACTCACTCGGCTACTTTTTCATTTCATTTTTCCCATCCTTCGATGTTTTGAGGTCATTTTCTTTCACTTTCTTTGTGGTACTTGAGTATTGCTTTTACCTTTTCCTTGACTTTAGTTGTAGAAAGCTTATAGGCAGCATGTTATTGTCCAATGATAAGTTTGGCTATTCCTATTCAAGTGGGATTTTGGTGCTGAGCCCTCACCTCACCTTTATCGGTACTTTCTTTCATAAGCAAGGGTTTGTTCTTGTTGATCCTAGCTTGCTTGTCAAAATAATAAGATAAGAAGAGTTTTGAACCTCCCGTCCTGCATTGCCTCTACGCTTGTAAGGTGGACATTCTATAATTGCAATAGCTTCATAGATTTCTTGTTTTTCCTCCTCACTGTTTCCTACTTCCATTTTATGCCAAGTATAACAACTTTTCTATATTGCTTATTCAATTTTAATGAGTGTTTAGGTTGTGATTTAGTCCCCGCTGAATTACTAAAATATATGCAAGTTTATCTTTCCTGCAATATATTCTGCAATTATGTGTTTGATTTCCCATAAAAATTTACTGGGGCCCTTTGATTTGTTATGAATACTCACACATGCAAGATTCTAAATAAGAGAATTACATGACTGGTTATTCTTTGTTGGTTACTCTTAATTAGTTAGTTTAATTCAGTGCCTGATTGTTATCTGGGTTCATGCAATAAAAGTGCTGACTAAATATCTGAAGAAAATGTTCTCATATTTTCTTAAGCTTTTTCAACTGTTCTGTAATTCGCTGATTTATACTTTTCTTTGGAAGCCTTGCAAGGTAATTACGCGGATCACCATAGTTCACAAATGTCTGGCTTCTTGAGGGTTACAAATGAAGAAACTGACCTCTTCATCGAGTCACACCGCACTTTGATTGGTATTATCACAAACCAGATGAATCTGCACATTGGAAGTGATCTCTTGTCAACTTTGAACTAATTTATAACTCGATGGTTGTTTGTTCTACTACGTAGGTCAAGTAATCTGCAGACATCTGGTAGAACACTCTGTTTCTGGTGAAAAATATTGCCGGCAGTAGACATGGTTTAAGAATTGTCCAATTTATGTAACCATGAGAAGTGGTAATCCTCTAATTTTCCGTTTATTTACTTTAAATTCTCTCTTTCCTTGACATTTCTTCCCACATTGCAGGCAGTCTTTGTTTTTCATACTTGCATTAGTTACCTACCTTTTCTTCCATCTCCCATCCTGTAACTTACATAAAGGGATGGGAAAAGAATAATAATGTGGCATGCATTCCACAACCACAGGTTTGCATTTTAATGGTTTATTGGATGTTGGCATCAACCAAAGAGATTTCTAAATTTGACCTGGAAACCCACTTCATCGAAAAAAAGAAAAAAAAAAGACCTGGAACCACACCAAATGGATCCATTTTCTGTGGTCTCAAAAAAAAAAAGACCAGACTAATGATATTTTGTACCATGGGTTTTTCTGTGGTCTCAAAAAACCAATTTTCTTGTACCATATTGTATACCTCTCCCAAAATTCCATGTACTCCTAGTCATTATGCATCACTCATCGAAGCACTGAGTAGTACCTATTCTTGAAAGACGGCACTAAATGCATGATGATGCAGATTATGTTTCCTTACTCTGACTCTGAATTGCATAATGCGCCCCTCTGTAATATGGGAAGATACAAAACAAAAGTGTGTCAGTATCTAGAATTTTCCTAGCGTTAGAGAAGAAGCTTCCACTGCATTTAAAGTAGCCTCCTACATTAATCTTTACATTGAGCTGTTTACGAGCACTTCGGAGTTTCTTGCATCCATATTTTATTTTCTACAGCTTTCGACCTTTTTGTCTGTCAAATTCTTTTCATTTTCCTCTTTGTTTATGTACATATACTTTTATGTTAAAGTTGCATCATACGATGAGAAATATCTTAGAAGCATTTATATATAAAATTTCTTTCAATAGTACTGAAAAAATTCATATACATGCCAGATAGTGAATCATTGTCTGGCCATACAACCCTGGCCAATAAGCCTGATTACAAGTCTTTCAAATTCAGTGACAGTCCTGAAGATAGTAGAGGATTCAAGGAAGACAGAAGGACCAATTTAAAAGATGAAAATATAGCAATTTGTGATTCAAAATGCCAAGATTGTGATGTTGATTCAGATCCGTTTCCAGATGATAAACCAAATGGAGATGGAGTAGTAAGGAATGTGTTGGGAGTTCATGGCTTCACGGTGAGGGAGGATTCAATGGAAAGAAGAGAGCGCATGACAAAATATACTACATCTCGCAGTGAATCAGAAGGGGGTGAGGAAAGAATATTCTTTTATACTGATGGCAATGTTATGGACAGTGAATTGCCGGAGCTGGTCACTTTTCTCCAAAAGAGCAATTATCAGGTTGTCAAGGACATTGGCATTGACAGAGGAGTATCTTCCCAGGAGAAGTGTTTGATAGAAAATTGTGAGTTGGACCATAATATTATCTCTTGCCTTCTGAACTCCGATGTGGACGGAAGTAATGAGTCAACAAATGAGGCGGTGCCATCCATTTCAAATGGGTCGAAATCTTCCATTGAACTTGACTATAATAAGTATGTATCCAAGCAATGTGGATCTAAGAACCTTATGAAGGAACGTGAAGAAGATATTGATGTCAGAGATGGTTCTACTGAGAAGTATAAGCCGCATCTGGTTATGGGGGTGGACACCATTCGCTACGATACGTACTTATCCAATCCTAATGGACATAGATGTGAACAAAAGTTTGATCAGGTACATCTTCTTCTAGATCTTTTGGCTATAATCCAGTTTAACTTTTTCTGAGTAGCTTAGATTCATCATTGTTTAAAGTGAAAGGTTCCCTGATTGAGGTAGAATTTATTCAGTGCCCCTGGTTTGGAGATTATGGGTCTGTTCCCATGAGGCTGTTTCGCCCAGTTTTATGGCAATACATTCTTTTTGAGACATTTACTGTATTGGGTATCTTCTTTGTTTGGCTATATAACTTCTTGTCAAGAGAAGGTTTCATTTGGTCCAGGATTCAGGCTCCACAAGAATACTAGGAACTAATAATGGAAGTTCTGAAATGATAAGAATCCTCATTTTTGTGTTAGGGGTACTAATGCTTTTCAGTTCTGGTTTCTGTAACTGGAGGGAGTGTTGGAGTGGGTGGCATCCCACTGAGGGGGACATGCCTTTATTCTTTGCACATGCACTGCAGTCATCATTTTGGTGGGGCACAACCAAAAGCCACATCTGGTGGCAAAAATTACCAACCAGTTTATGAAACCTAACTTGTGCTTTATATCTTATGCTTGTTGTGAACCATTTAAACTGTTCATTAGTTGGAAACTTACAACTTAGGATCCTTCCAATCTGCAATGTTGCGACACCATGATGTGCCAAATTTGGTTTGTCTGCCTATTGTGTCCAGAACCTCCAATCCTTAGTGCCAGTCTGCATATATATATATATATATATATATATATATAATGTGTAGAAAAGGGAAGCACATAAGAAATTTAGTGCCAATAGGACATACCTTATGAAATGTTTCATGGGCTTGGGGCCTAGTTTTGGCTTTAAACAATTAAAATACGACTATGGTACAAATTAAATACTAAAAAATGGCATAGTCTGTCCAAAATTTTTAACAGATTCGAAGTACTTCCGATACATATTGACAGAACAGGTAGAATAACTATATAAATAAATATGTGTGTGTGTGTGTGTGTGTGTGTGTGTGTGTGAGAGCAGGATATATTTGTATCATGGGGTTTCTTTGTTTTTATTTCTTAAGAATTCTCAGTGTTATTCAACAGAACCATTATTAATATTAATAAAATATTTGACGTATTATGGTTTCCAACTTAGCATGGAAAGGGTAAAATCGCAATCATTGCTTATAAAATGTTGCCTCATGTAAACTTTAATGCATCATTACACTCATCTATGTTACATCAAGTGCATCTATAGTAAGCTCTCCAACAACCATTATTAAGATAAAAATAGTATTTAATTATATATGTGACAAATTATATTGAAGCAGTCATTATGTCCACTTTCAGAAAGAACAAAAAAAGGGGTCATTCTGCACTGTATTGTGCCTTCTTTATAGAGCGCACATATTTACTAAATGCTTTAGATTGATGCTCTGTAAACAGCAGTACCAATTTTATTTTAATTATTTTAATGCAGTATCTTCTACAGACAACGGAAGAATGTTTATCAAACCCCATCTTCAATTCAAAACCCTTTAAAACCCCACAATTTGTCATATGAGACATTATACATCGAGTACTACCCCTTTCAATGTAATTTGAAACTTGAGCTATGGAAAATCCAAAGTTTAAACTAAACGTGTTTCGAATATTTGAAAATTCTAAGCTGTATGGAAAAATTGATATGTTAACACAAAAGATGCACTTTATGAGTGGGTATTCATAGCAGGGATGTTTTCTCCTTTTTTTTTTCTTTTTTTTTTTTTAAATCTTTTTATTAGTTGGGTATCCATTTCTATTGTTGATCTGCTGGAAAGTAGGCGTGCTTTGCAAGAAGTTGGTGGTCTGTGATGGGTCATAAGAGTCCTTTAATTTGTACTTTAATGACAATGTACATGAGTGTGTGGTTAAATATTTTATCTAATATACAAAATATATCCTTAGGATTATTAATTAGTAAATATTAGTAAATATTGATTATAAATCATGGAACCATGCTGGTTGTAGTAAAATATTATTAGATATTAGAGGCTATTTGTTTACAAAACATTAGTTATATGCCAGGCCTAATGTGAATTTAATGAACTGGCTTTAAAGCGAAAGGTGTTTTTGATTGTCATGTTCTTGCTCCAATGCTCCGTGATTAGTGCATTTATGACGTACCTACTTAGTGATCCACTAGTGGTTTGTATGTCACATTTGCCTTATTGTTCTAGTTAGAGATCATATGCAAGGGGATGGGTGGTTACTTCCTACTTCCCCAACCTTTAACTTGGAGTACATGCCTCAATATCCCAACTTGACTTCTATGAATGTCTAGAGAGTGGACAAAAATCTTTGGCATTCCTATACTAGAATGTTAAATCTTGATTTTCTTGAAATTCCAGGTCCCATGTAAGGAGGAAGTCTTGGAAAAATCTATGGTATTTTCTCCAAGTGAAGTAATTGAGAACAACGTCCATCCGTTTGTGGATTCTTCTAAAAGTGAGTTGAAGAGTGGAAGCATAATTCATGAGTTAGATTCATCTATAGTCACAATAAGCAGCAGAGAGGAGGAAGGGCCACAAAATGCAGACTGTAAACCACCTCTTGAAATTAAAGACATGCCCAAGCTTGAAGATATGTCAGAAAGTCCAGCCATTTCAAGCGAAAGCTCTGTTATGCAACATGGTTATGCAGAGTCCAGCATCTCTGCAGTGGGTTCCCTTTCGGGTCCAATAGCATACTCAGGGAGATCATATTCCGGTAGCATTTCTCTCAGGTCGAATAGCAGCACAACCAGCATCCAGTCCTTTGCTTTTCCCATGTAAATTTTGTTTACCTATGTTTTCCCTTGCTCTTTATTGTGGTTCTCTTTTTCAATTTAGTTGGTTACAATAACTTGGATTTACATGATCAGATTATCTACAGAATGGAATGGCAGCCCAGTAAAAATGGAGAAAGCTGACCCTAGACAATTGCGGAAGCATCGTCGTTGGAGGAAGTGTTTTCTCTGCTGTAAATTTTAAGTACTACAATCCATACTCCTATATTTTTGTGTGTTAATTATCATAGTTGTTTCTGCCCTCCTTAGATCAGGCAATGCTGTGTATTGTGTTATGCACAAAGGGTCCACAATGTCAGGCCTTGTATTCATCATTTAACAATTTATCATCATCATCATCATCATCATAATAATATTATTTTTTCCACTCTTGGGTTCTGATTTTTCTTCTTCTTCTTTTTTTTTTTTTTTTTTTTTTTTTTGTGCCCTGCATACCCAATTATAATTTGGCATTGGCAGAGGCGATCCCATCAGCACGTGTTGATGTAAGTTACATCAGTACTATGCATTGGGGGTTGTACCCCTTGCATTGATTCAATTCCCCTCACATCTCACTAATGCACAAGGTACAACTCCCAATGCAGGTTTTGATATAAGTTATATCAGCACGTGCTTACCTGATCATCATCCTTGGCATTGGCATGTTAATCTCAATTACGGGGGAATTCGCAAATGATGGAAATCTCATCAATTCGAAATCTGGTAAATTCTAAATCCCTCAACGTCTTTGCAAGTTGGCATCTTCTCAGCAAGCGCTCACCGAAGTAGCACAGGTAGATCAGCTCCACACGCGCAATGGCTTCGCATCTTCTTCGGCACCCCTCAATGCTCAATCCCACATTATCTTCTTCACCCCCTCAAACGTCAGTACCATTTTCTCCAGTTGAAACCCACATTTTATTCACATCTCACTTGGTGTGGTTGAAATCCAAATCTCACAATTTAGGATAGGACACTAGTTTTTTTTTTTACTGCTAAATTCTAGCTATTGCATGCTTTTTTTTCTTTTTTTTCTTGCTAAGAAGAATCTGTGATATCAACTCCTTTGAAGTTTCAAGCATTGGCCACCAATGGCATGTTGCGCAAGTTGTTTCTTTAATGGCCACATGACCTGCCTGCTGGGGGCCATAAGGACATAAAAATGCTTGACTTTGACCTTACAGCGCATTTGGTGCAAAAATTCAAGATGTATATATGGGCTAGTTGGGCTTGAGCTTTCATTAGGTACCGTTCAATCAGCCATGGCTTTTTGTTGGAATTGATCAAGCTCCTGCCAAAAGGCAAGGGATTCCACATCCTATTAATGAGAAGAAGAGAAAACACTAGCAAGGTTAGTGTCGATTATAAGATAGATTAAGACCCAATGATATGTTCTGCGTCGTCAATTCGCTGGCAGAAAATTGATGGTAACTCTTTGATGTCATAGTCACATTGGCCCATTTTTAGCAAAATTATGATTAATTCTAAACCCAGTTGACTTTGTTTGGGCAAAATAATTTTAAAAATCATACCATATGATCAGTTCAAATTGACCGTTGGGTTCAGTCTTTTTTGGATTCTTTCTCATGCCTCAATGAGAAGGACTTCAGATTTCATCAAAGTGATTAATTAAGAAAGACATGAAAATAAATATGAATGAAGTTAAAGAATAGGTACTAAGAAGCTAATGGAAAATAAACTACAATCCCCTTAAAAATAGAGACTAAAAATGGCTACAAGAATTACTAGCGGATTAGGCCCAAGAGATTTCAAGCCCAACTCCTTCAGCCGCCATCCCGTCTCCACGGGCCAACAGTCCGTACCATGAGCAACCACCGACGATCTTCCCAGCCGCATGAGGCCTGCCGGCCCAAAAAACCCCCATATGAGGAGGAGTTCAAAACATAATCCTCCTTGGTTAGGAACTTAGGATGCTAGCCATTGCTAGGTTATTTCTATGATGCTTCCACTATTTCTATATAATAAAAAAAAAAAAAAAAAACCTACGGATTACAAAAGGAAAAGCTATAGATAAATTATATTTCAAAAACGTGAAAAGACCTCTCTAGCATTGCAGAAATCGGGAAAAAATAATTTTCTTCATTGTATAACAATGGGCATATTAGAAATCTAACAAATATTTTTTATTAAAAAATTGAAATGATAGCACAGATTATTGTCTGAGGCATAAAAATCCGAAAAATTTAACAATTAGTAAAAAATATATATTGTCTCGGATTACAGAGGACCATCTCTATAAATGGATATAAAAAATGAGATAACACATCGCTGTTCTATCTACCGTGGAAAATTCTATGGTAGACCTACAAAATTTGGCCGGAGTACCGCTCCCAATGTCATGATGGGTACGGTACCCAAGAAGAGTTCCATAGAATTTTCAATCTATGATATAGATAAATTATTTGTGAAAACAAGACAAATGAAGCTAACCCCACTCTGGTTTGCCCCTTGTGTCTTCTTCCCCATGCTGCCACTAGACCTTGGTACCAAGGAAATTTCCCAAGTCCACCATCACTAGATCCCCATTATAACCTTCCCCGTAGACTGGGAAATTTGAGGCCTTAGGTGTTTGAATCTCCCCATACTTGTCTTGATAGTACAGTAGTGGGTCATTGGTACGTTACAATCACTCAAATGTGGACCACTAGTCCACTATGCCATACTCCAAACTCCCAACTTGAAAGGAAATTTGTTAATAACCAGATGTAAGGCAACTTGAATTTTTCGTTTGTACTTTTTTTTTTTTTTAATTAATAATATTATCATCTAACCAGCCCTATGGTGAAGGGTTTGCCGAGTTGAGTTCACAGGTTGGATATTGCTTCCTCTTTGCCCAAGTTTGAACTCAAATTTCAGGATTGAAATCTGAGGCCAAGCTTCACCTAACTTTCAGGGCAAACTGGCCTAGATTGGGCCAGCCTAGCCGAAACTGCCCCCTTGTGCTGTTTTCTAGTCAATGCAGTCATGTTTTTCTGGCGAAATCATGCCGACCTTTGCCCAAAATTGGACCATTGTTTTGTTCTCTAGTCAATGGAAACACGTAAGGTTTTCAAAATCAACCAATTCCTGAGTTGTGTACCAGTTTCTAAAAATTCTATACCGTGAATAGTGTATTTTCAAACACAAACCAAAAATCTTGGTTTGAAAATATCAGGTTCTTGAAATTTTATCGAGTCGCCCCCATTTTGTTTATCAAATTCTATTATTTAAATAAGGCCTGTTTGTTTTGTATCATGAAACTAAAAATATTTCATTTTAGTTCCAGTGAAAATTGAATTATTTCATTGTGTTGCTTAAAGTCAGTGAACATATTCACAATTGAGATTGGTACAAACTAAAAGAATGCCAGAAATTATAATTTTTTTAAAAAATTGACAATAGAAATTAAAAATGATCGGATTTCCAAATTGATCATATATCATTAATGATGGCGGCTGACAACGGATTTTTCTAAATTGAACAAGATGATGGACTTATAACCTCAACCGATTTGTGAAATCGCAATTTATGGGAACGCCTAACTAGGCCCCCTGGTTCTTTAAAAGATTAAATGGCCAGGCCAAATCGTTTGAAGACTTCCAAGTTCCAACCTTATGAAAAAAAATGCCCAAAATTTTGCCTCGCTACTTAATTTGGGTCCTATTATCAAACCTAACAAGTTGGCCAATTATAACGCCATTAGTGCAAGTTGGGGTCGCAGGCGAAAACTATACGTGTCACTGAAAACAAAGGGGCAATCACGGCGTCGAAACATCCACATGCACTATGAGCTTGAGCACTTTCGCCTATCTGCATTCAAATATAACAACACACCATTCCCCACACAAGTCTACAAAAAAACCAAAAAAAAAACAATATATATATATATATATATAAAATAATTTACAATAAAATAAAATAAAATAATGTACAGTTTTCTATTTTGCATAATAAAAATACCATGTACCCATTACTCTTACCCATTGGTCCGTGTTCTTATTTGACGGTCGTACCAGCTTCTGTGGCATGTTACATCAACTAATTTTGGCACACCATGTCAGCTAATTTGCCGGCATGGAACATGCACATCAGTTGAATTGGATGATAATAGAAGGATGGTTATGGCGTTAAATCAAATATTTAAAAAATAAAAAAAAAGTCTTTACTTTGGTACCATATTAGTTCAGATTTGATGATGGTTTAAAAGAATCCATCTCTGGGATGGTTCAATGTACCGAATAGGAATCTGGTGATGATTTCAAGTATTGGTCCAATGAGATCCCGATATGTGGACGAATGGACGGTCAAAAACAAAACCCTCCATTGTTGTCGAAACCAAATGAGTTTGGATTTCAGCTATCCATTTATTCACATGTCACGATCTCATTGAACCAGTGACGATAAAAAAAAAAAACTATCAGAAAATCCGAAATCGTACCAAATGGGTGCAAAACAAGTTTAATTTATCCCATATAATGAGCAAAATGGGCTAATAAAAGCAGCACTAGATATAAAAACACAAAAACAGGGACCCAGAGACAGTTCCTCAACAGTCTGAACTGAAACAATGGTCTGACATAGGGACTGCGCATTAAAACAGCCCCACCTCTGCTCCAAAACACACACTAAAAAACATTGTTATGTGCACATAACAGATGAATGAGTTAATGTTTGGTGGACCACCACCACCACCACATCCTCACATGTCCTAGTGGGACCCACTCCACCACCCCCTTTCAGTTTTTCACCAGCTACAGTCCCCACCACAGAAACTCTCCACGTCATCATCACATCATCACCATCACCTCACTATCTACCCTCGCAAGCACGCACTCAATTGCCAGTTCTAGAGAGAGAGAGAGAGAGAGAGAGAGGGGGGGCAAGGACAAACCGACCCTCTCCACACTTCCCCTATCACCTACACCCACGTGGCCCAGCGCATTCACACCGCCACGTGTAGTCATGATCGCGCATGGGACTCGTCACTACCTCTGTGGTCCCCACCACCTACCGACGCAACCCCACCCAGTAGCCCAGTACAAAGTGCAACTCCCTCAGCTTCCCCATACTTCCATTTCCGTACAATCCTCTTTCTTTTTCATTTTAATCAACGCCAATTATTACTACGTGGCGCCTTTCTAACTCATTCTTTAATTTCTCTTCACTCACCAATGAATCCATTAAATCATTAATTAAAAGCCTTAATCCACACACTTAACACTCTAATTAAAATAATTCAAGCAAACAAAGCACTCTCTATATTTTCTCTATATTTGATTAATTTAATTTAAATTACATTAAAAACCCAAGAAACAAAAAATTAACCCCAAAACAAAAACATCAAAAGCAAAAGCAAAAACAAAAACAAAAAAATTGGAAAACTAACATGAAGTTAGTTGCATCAACATTAAGATCAAAGCCAAACACCTTCCAAAATCACCCCAAAAAAAAAAAAAACAAAACAAAAGTTTACATATATAAAACAGTCGTCATATCTATATTAATCTCTCCTCTTCATTTTTTTTTTTTTTTTCCCCTTCTTTGAGGGTTTGGTTTTTTTGAGAGTTGTTGGGAGTTAATATTGGTGAGAGATTTTAAGGTAAATAGAGAGAGTGGTCGTTGTCTGACCACTGATGTTGACTCCAGTATGCTTGATCAACGGTCCCGGAAAGATCAAACATACCTTGATGATCTCCACCAGCTTGCCAATCCAACGGCGTGAATCCTCCCCCTCCTCCGTTGTTTGATTTGTTCTGCAACCCTGACAACTCAACCTGCACCGTCTGATCAAGGAATCCGGCAGTGATCTCCTGCATCTTCATTTCACCACTCATGTTCGTCATCTTCTGTACTTGCTGCTGCCACTGCTGGTTCTGTTGAACCTGCTCCTGATTTTGCTGATTCAATCTGAACGGTTGAATGTCCGACATATTGAAGCCTAGAACCGTTGGATCATTCGAGGCCGTCATCAGGCTCGTGAAGCTTCCGATCTCCGGGAAAATCCCACCGTCCGATGAATTCTCCAGCAACGAAGGCTCGAAATTAGGGTTAGCAGTTTGAGGGAGAAAGAACCTGTTCTCCGGAAATGTGAACAACGTCGACGTCGTTGCGGAACTCGAACACGTCGCCGACACCACTTCGGTGGTGGCTGTCGGTGTCGTTGCGGTTGTCGCGGTGGTTGTAGCGGTGAGGCTCGAGCTCTCGCTGCTGGAATGAGAGTTCGATTTCCGCTCGCGTTGAGCGTCCGAGGACTGCTTTGGCTTGGACCTCTTCGTTTTCCGGCAGCCTCCGCCGACGGGGACGTTACGGAGGACGCCGCCTTTGGTCCAGTAGCGGCGGCAGTTCTTGCAGAAGTGGCGAGGCTGAGAGAGGTTGTAGTTGTTGTAATAGCAGAATTTGGTGTTGAGCGAGTCGCAGCGCGGGCACTTCAATGCCTGGTTCTGGTGGTGCGGCCGCAACCGCCGGTCTCCTCCTCCGCTGCCGAATATTCGGCCGGTCCCGCTCCCTCCTCCTCCGCCTCCGCCTCCGCCTCCGATTGAATGGATATCTTGCATTTTGAAGAGTTGGCTTAATTCTCGCCTGCCGAAAAATAAAGAATCCGATAGTTTCTGATGCAGAATTGCCTAAATAGAGGATAAATCGAGTGACAGAAGCGAGTGAGAATTTTCGCTTACACTTTCCTGCGAATTTTCTTGAGAAAATATTCACATTCGTAGACTGTGATAGTTCTCACTCAGTTTGTGTATGTGACTGAGAGAGCTGAAGACCTTCTAAACTCTGACAAATATCCTCCTACATATCTTCCATCTATTAGTCTAACTAGTAATTTTGGTGAAAAACAAATTTTTTTTTCTAGAAAAAAATGTTAAATCCAAGTTACGAAATTAACCCTACAGCACAGACAAAATGACTACGGTTACCTCACTCATAACGAAATTACTGTATTATCCCTATCGAGTTAGGTCCTGTTTGGACATGAAGGTAGGTGTAAAATTGGAATCTGAGAGGGTTTCTATTGATAGTTGACGAGGCATCCTTGGACCGCCATTGACCGTACGACCCTGGCAGAGGATCGGACCGTCCGTGGAGAGCACGTGGACGGTTGAGAGGGTGGGGTTTTGTTGTCCACAGATCTGGTTGTCGCCTTGTCGGCCACCTAGTTATCTGCTGTGCTATCTTCGTGTCAGTTACAACTGGTCCTAGTATCGCCACGTCGCCTTCTCTGATTGGATCGTTGTCAATGATTTTGTGAATAACAGTGGAGACTGGAGTGGCTACTGTATGACGAACCAGACCCGACGCTGCGAAAACTGCCATGTAACTACTGTAATTTGGAGCCCAACTGCCCAAGTTTGAAGTTTCCACATATTGCTTTATTATTATTATTATTATTATTTAATTTTTTTGTTTTTCCAAATTATTGACACAACACTCTCTCTTTCTCTCTCTTACCCACACATGATTATATATGACAACATGTTTTATACCAAGCATCAATTTCAAAAGGGCATAATCTTTAGAGAAGCGATGATGCCTTAAGATTTCGTTCATATATTTCGCAAGCCGCCTCGTTTTTAATGAGGGATGAAAGGAGAAGTGACGTGAGATTGTTTATGTCATGAATGAGTTCAATTGAATCATGTTTGGTAACAAAATTTGAGCTGTGCGATTGATAAAATTGTGATTTAAGTTTAATTTTGGAACATAATGTTTTAGCCATGCACCATCATATGGTTGACGAGCTTAACTGCAAGGTATAATAATTCCTTTCGAATATATAAATGTTTCTTTATATCTAACATGCATCCGAATCATGTTCCATACTGGAGATGTATAATGGGGTGTGCACTGATCCAAGTTCATGGTCCCATTTCTATCCAATCTCGTGAGTTTTTGTGTGTGTATATATATATATATTATTAATAAGGGCTTTAAGATTTTTGGTCCTATTATTCTCCGAGGAACACTGGTAAAGTTATTACCAACTCCTCATCAATTAACGTCTAAGATTAATTTGATTGGTGGTTGATTATTAGAATAAATGTAATTCAAAATGGATAATTTGTCAAATTATTTTTTAGTTTTTATATGCATGTGATTATTGTCTCAAAATTAAAATTAAATATCGTAGATGAACAAACTCATGCAGATACATAATAAATCATTTCTCATCCCTAGCTTAAATAGTTAAACTAACTTAAACAAGTATAATACTTGGTTAAATCATCTTAATTTGTTGGAGACGTGTCAAATTTTGAACTTATTTCATATATTTGTTTTTTATTACTATTGAGAGCAACAGTCTTAGTATTTAATCCAAATATATGTAATGGAAAGTAAAGTTCTATCCCATTTGTGCACATGTACATATGCGGCAATGTCTTCGCTATTAAATATTTTTCAAAAAGTGTCGCTAAATAGACCTAAACTTTGACCATATTTCTACTCTTGTCATTTTGTGCCCATCTAAATCACTATTTTAAACCCCTTCATCTCTTTTCAAAAAAAAAAAAAAAAAAAAAAAAAAAAAGGAAGAAAAAGAAGTGCCAGGAAACTCTTCAAATTATGAATGTAGTAGTTTAATTTATTTTCATATTTTTAGGGTCTGTTGGAGAGTTTTAAAATTTTAATCAAACTGAGTTCATTCTACAATTATTATCTGTTTTTCAAATAAATAAATCAACTCACAATTGATTTAAAGAAGAAAAAAAAAAGTGCTTATATCTTGATTTTAGTAGAAAGTTGAACAAATTAGCAAGGAAAAATGACTTACCAAATTAAAGAATGTAAAATCAAAATTGGTCTAACTTTTTCCAGCTGGTCAGATTTTTAAGTTTTCCAAACACCACCTTAAGATATGTAACTGTTCTACAAATAAGGTAGCTCATCATGCTCTTACTTGCACATCCACAGCACTATAGAGAGGCTTCCTCACTCACAATCAACAAGATATTGTCCTTTAAACAGTGACTTCAATTTTTTCTCCTTTTCAGCATACAAGAAACAGTAGGATCCTGCAGATATTAACAAAAAATACTTGTTCATATTAAAGTAGTCATGCATGTAACAAACATATATAGCAGGAAAACAAAAAACAAAAAAACAAATACTGCATTTACACTACTTTTTCAAGACCGAGTATTTAGCTTTAACTGTTAGACTGCAAAAACCATTATAGATGAAAAAAATTTGGAAAAAATGTTGCATGGCAGGGGCTAAATCATGACCAGGAAAAAAAAGCTAAAACTATAAATTTCTCTCCTTTATGAGTGCCTTAAAGAGCTCACACTCTATTTTAATTTAAAGGATATTACCGAAAACTATCATGTGATTTGTTTATCTATGTGGATCAAAGTATGATGTTTTCTCTCATCCAATAATATTTAAATCAAACTTTCAGTTAACTTTCAGCATTCAGCGCATCTAAGTTGATCTTATCATATTTAATTTTGACTAAATGTATTTAATATGATATTTTAATGTGAAAAATTTGATGACGTGATATGTGCCTTGAATTACATACCCAAAATAGCTGAAAAGAGGGATGAGGGCACCCTCCTAGTAGCCTTACTTTCATATTCCTGCATAGACATGCACTACTCGGGCATAGCCAAAGAGTATTTCATAGTAATGAAGTAGGTTTAGTTGTAGTTAAAATTAATTTCTATCTCATGAAATAGGATTAGCTCCACTATCCACGTGCATAATTTTATGAAACAAAACTATACTATGCTTATTTTTCTAGTATATGACATGAAATTTATTCTTTGCATATAACTATTTTGGCTACTCCACAATTACTACTATAAACCAATTAACACATAAATCATCTACAAGTTAATGGTCTTGAGGACCTAATTACACTTCTTCCCGACATCAGAGGAGGTTCTAGGTCTGAGTATTAAATTAATTATATATAGATGTAATAAATTTTTAATCCATTTTTAGAGGGGAAAAATAAAGAATAAAAAAACAAAACATCAACCCCTACTGTAGTTTCATACAAGTTCAGCCCTATATATGAAAGGATGGTAGCAGGGCAGGTTTACTGAATAGCAATGTGGACCTATCATGGAACCAAAACCCTTGCAGGTCACATCTTTCATGTCCAACTACATCCCAACTTTGACAAAGAATGGGACAAGAACATTAAGAATTCTCTAATCTAGGAGTGGGGTTGCATAATTTGCACACCTTTCACACTGCCCACCCTTCTAGACAACCTAGCAGAGATGGACATTTGAGAGTGAATTCCACCTATCTACAAGATGATTTGTTCTACAGTAGACCCCAAAGCTGAAAAACATGACCCATTTCAGTAAAACACTGTTTTGGCATAGTCAAGGAGGGCTCACTTAGTGCTGTGATTTGGTGGCACATTCTTGGGCTGCAACCTTACTTCAACAAATTTATTAAAAATATATTAAAAATGTTTACATCTAAGAATAACAAGAGCTCCATCGTCTTATAAGCTGCTTTTTGGTTACATTTGTCTTAGTAGAAATGATTAGAAAACTAAAGAAAGCGAATTCTCAACCCAAATAATAAAATCCTAGAATCCACTAGGGGCCATTGAATCCACACTGAGAATAACAAGAAAAAATCTATAATAAATCCAAATAGTAAATCCTTTATTCGCAAGACCTCTTTCCCGAGTTCTTCTTTCGACTTTGAAATCTCATTATTCCAAATGAAAAGATATTTGAATATTTTAGCCGCTTCAATTTCTTTGTTCGATCTTCACAAATCAAGTAATCTTGCACATCTTTGCATCGGATTTCAATTTGTTGGCAAGATCTACCAAACAAGAATTGAAAACTGAATTAAAGTTTCAACTCCAATAAAATAAAAAAAAAATCTCTACAATGATTGGTGATTCAACTCAATTTTAGAGATTTATAAATCAAGTTCACCTTGATATTTACTAAGAACTATATCTTGATGAGTCTACGGAATCAAAAGGCTGATTAAAAATCTTTTCTTTAACTGACTTCTTCTTGAATTTCATGATTCTATTGTTGACTTTCATCTTCGAAACACTCACCATCATCTACAGAGATGGAGGTATGCTTATTTTCAATGATGGATTCATAATCAATAATCTCGCTAGTGTTCCTTAATTGAATTAGTGACATCTTGTTAACCTTAATGAATTATTTGGATATACTCTTCAATATTAGCAGCTAAAGCTAAAAAAACTACTTAAAATAAGCAAGTAAAACCTTCTATTAATAAATAAAAAAAATGAAAATTACAAAAATAATAATAAAATTTATCGACCAGTGGCGATTTGCACGGATGTCTTGTCATACATCAATGTATGATATCCATATATATTTTTTGTGACCATTCCCTCCTTTTGGATAATGCCATTTTGTGATCGAGTGACCATTTAAGTATTTATAACCCCACGTCTGGGTGCAAATTAATCAACTCCAATGCAACAAAAAATCTTCCACTTCCGTTGAAAATTTACTATATTCACATTTGCTTGAACTTCTATTACAATTGAATTGATGAGTGACTAAAATAAGTTGCGCCAACAAAATAAAATAAATAGAGTGACTAAAATAGGCACGGATTTTTTCAAAGTACTTTCTAGTATTGGACAAGATCAAAACAGTTCGCTACTAGTGGAGCTTACTTGGGACCCATTATTTGAACAATGTAGATCTTGTCTAATACTTAAAAACCTATTATTTGGACGATGTAAATCTTGTCTAGTACCAAAACGTATAGGGGAGACTCTTTATTAGAGAAAATCCCTTGGATTATAACTTTCTCAATTGAGGGATTATAGCTTCCTATGCAAAAGTGTCGTAAACGTGCATGTTGGATAAGGATCATCGATGATCCAATGAGATCCTAAACCGTTCATAACACATGAGATCACCAATTTATGTACGACCTATCAAATATGAAGGGTTCAAATTTCACTGGACCTCCCAGCTAATGGAGAAGAGTCTCACCCAAATGTGTCATGTGTCACTCAAAGGTGGTTTACATGCAAAAGCAAGCCCGGTCAAAATAATATGCATGACAAAGATAACATAATGTGGATGAGGGTACAATGTGATCAAACAATGGCTTGACAAACATGGGTCTTTGTCCCCTAGATGACAGAAAAAAAAAAATGAAAAGAAAAGAAAGAAAGAAAGAGTACGATGGGGTGGTACCTTCCTATCATTAATTGTTGTGATTTTTTGAACAATTTACCGTGGACCACACAAAACTTGAAGGTGCTAGCATGGTCATACGATATGTTGGGTGTACTGGAACATTATTTCTTTATAAAACCTATCTCTCATGTAGGGATTTTGGGTTAAGCAAAACCACTTAAAATGGTGAAAAACATTATTAGGAGGAGAAAAGTACAATGAGGTTGTTCATGTGGTTCTAGCATGAGCTCGCCCCAATTTTAGAAAATATAGGACAAATTCCAAGACGAGTGCCTAATGTTAGATGGAGCATTCAACAAGAGTCTTACGTACAAAATTTTATTACTCCATATAAAATAATGTACCGCTAAATTAATCTGATAATCAAAGTTTGATGGTCCTCTCCATTTTGTATATATATATTTGGACAATCAATAGTACCTTACCATACCCTTAATTCTTCCTTAATATCAACAGATAGGTATCAATACTTCTTCATAAGATTAAAACTAGGGATGTCGATGAGATGGTTTTTTCCGGGACGCCACCCCACCCCACTTTTATTGGGGAGGGTTTGGGACACTACTTAGTGGAGTCAAGGCAGGTTTGGGGATTTTTTTTAAAACCCGTTAGGGTTCGGGGCGGGGTTGGGATGTTCTCTAAAAATCCGTCCCAAACTTACCCCGATTAAGTTCTTGCTTTTTATCGAATATACATATATATAGTTGTTACAATGTGACCACTTTTTAGTTGTTACAATGTATTTTATTAATATTTATTTAGGACTTTTTATGGTTTTTTTAATTGAAATTGGTTTCATGAATCTAATTAATGAATGTGAATATTTCTTATTATAAATGTGGAAAATTAAAAGGATTATTTCCCACCTTTTTTTAATACCAAATCTAGATTACTGGACTATTGGGTTTTTCGTCCCAGCACGTCCTACTTTGTCTCATCCAGCCAAGTATAAATGAGACAAGATGGGGCAGGAATGGGATTTTCAAATTTAATTGGGAAGGGAATGAGAATTTAATGTCAAACCTAAAGTAGGTTTGAGACAAGGTTAGGGTGGGGTAATTCCCATTAAGGTTGGGGTTGGGAAGAGGTTCCCGTACCAAACCCACTCCGTTGACATTCCTAATTAAAACCGAAATCACTCACTTAACAATTAAAACAAATGTTACTAAACTATTTTGTTATTGGCAATATATGGTCCTCCATTTAACAATGTATGACCTAAACTCTTCCGTAATTTTTCACTGTTGTGTGTGTGTTCATTGACATACTTTGGATTGAATTTAAACCAGTGTGACGGACTCAAAAAAAAAAAAAAAAAAAAAAAAAAAAAATGGAAGTAACTCATAAGAAGAGTGGATTAGGGGTGCTGCAATAATAGACAGATGCAATTAAGAATGTGTAAAACTAAAACGATGGAAATTTTAGGGCACTGCAATGATGAAATTGGGTAGTGTGAAAGACCTTAAGGCACTCAAATTCAAGTGAAAAAATCTGAAAAATGATTTTGATATTTGCTTGAATGAACAGGTTTGTGATGGGAACGTGTTCACATGCACATGGGACGGTGGGGGCTCCAAATTAGGTCTTCTGGTATTTGTCCCCATCTCTCTCTCTCTCTCTCTCTCCAAATTTTTTCAACCAATATCTATATAAGTAGCAATCTCTTGTTTTGGAATTGAAACCATTAGGTTATATGGAGTCCTTTCCATGGATCTTTCTCTCTCCAATTAGCACAGCTTTCTCAATCCCTAAGATTGGAAAAGATATCGTGTTAGCTTGGGTCTTCTTGGTTGAGCATTTAATGGACGTCGCTATCCTACGCCACCAACTTTGGGCTCAGCTCCTATGGCCCAGTCGGTTGGAGTGGAGACATCCTCTCAGTTTGGGCCCCCACCACCTTCCCCCACCACACCCTCACCTATTATGTGGTAGTTGGGTCCCACCTCATCCTACCCCACAAGTACCCCCATGTATAGTGTGATTCTGTACTACGGTACCACCACCCCCCATGGTTTACTCTTTGTTTTCTTCCCATTTCTTTTTCTCTCTAACGAGGAAATCACTAGTTCACAACTTCACATGCAATGGAAGGGACTGGGGTAGGGATGTGGAAAATCCCATCTAATCCTTAAATCAAATCAATCTACTCAATTCCGTATTGATACAAGTGACTAGAGAAAATAATAAGTAGATTAGTTTGGATAGATTAGACAATAAATTTGATAATTCAGTTTGATTGGCGGTTAAATGTTTTTAAACCACCAATCAATCATCTCAATCCGTTTTTAATTGTATATATATAAACTTTCTTATAAAAAAAACATGTTAAGTCATTATAGGTTTTTTTTTTAAATTTTTTTAAGTTTTTATTTGATTGATCTATAATTATTTTGTAGACTTTGATATTATAGAATGTTAAATGATTTGTCGTTTTTTACCAAAAAAATAATGGTCTGTCTTTAAACATTTTCACTAAGAAATCAATAAACCATTATCAGAGAGATTATAAAAACACATTTTTTAATCATTTGACAATTCTTGTAAAAGTTATGAAGGGCATGATACAATCCGCTCAATTTACCTAAACCATTGGTTTAAAATAACCTAAAAGAAATCAACTAATCTGTCTGTTTTTAAAACCAACGTTTTAGGCGACGAGTTGAAAATTTTGCAAACTGTCTTTAACGGATTAGTCAATGATTTTTCTCATAATTGTCTCAAATTGACCCACGCACACTCCTAGATGGGGGATATTATTCCATTTTCACAATGATTTCTTTGGGATTATTATGCCTGATAATTATTCAACACTCGTAAAATGAATGCCATCCCAAAAAGATGGGAATACCCACTCTAAGTAAAAAATAAAAACAAAAGCAAAAAATCCTTATTACACCATTGAAAGTTTTTCTAAACTCATGCATTGATAGTACTGATCGGGATAACACCAACCAAACACAATATAAACGATGGAGTAGGATTTAGGATTGGTTAAGAGTTTCTTACAATACATGCAAAAATTGGTTTTGCATCGTGCAATGGTTGGGGTGTCCCTCGAGGGAGGGAAGAGAGTAAACATCGCCCGTTCCACAAAGTCAAATTCTGAACCTTTGGTTTCTTGACACGTGGGTGAAGAATCAATGTCCACCTAATTGATTCCTTATTAAGGTCATCATCCAATCTTATAATAGTAGAAATTTTAATAAATTTTGGATTTTGGAGTAGTCTGACCAAATAATAATTAAAAATTCAGGCCGCATAAATTTAGTGAATTTAATAAGAACGGAATCAACCAACGAAAGTTGATTTGGCGACAAAGAGGTGAATTGTGTAAATTCAGATATTTCAAGTTTAAAATCAGTTAATCTCTCTTGATCAACTACAACCTGAACGTTAAACGATCTCATGAGACGATAGCCCCCATGGAGAACAGGAATTAATCGAACTCTAATAATTCGAACACCTCGTTGCTTGGCAAAATAAAAAAATAGAAACACTAAAATGGAATCAGGCCGAAAAAAGCTCACTAAAATTAACAAATTAAAAACCATGCATCCGTTCTCACATGGTCATCCACTAGCATATAATATATATATATATATATATATACACACATGCACATTTACCAAGGGCATTGAGGTTGGGGACTTGGGGCTACCCCACACTTAACTGGATGCTACTAGCCCAACCCAACAAACTTATAAAATAAAATAAAATGAATTATTTAAATATTTTCCAATGTGGAAAATGTCACAAGAGTACTATAGAAATCAATAAAAAAATAATACAAAAAATATGATACAAAAATCTATATTGGATCATGTTCCCTAAAGACTTAGGGTGGAGGGAAGCACACACATGAGCTAATAATAGTTTGCTAGCTATTTGGGTTATATATAGTGCAAAGCTCCTTTATATATTGTATTTTACAGTGAGGATCTAAGGTTTGATTATTTTAGAATTAATTGAGAATGTCTGTGGTGGTGTGTGGCTTGGGTAGAATTTGATCAGCCCTGTGGCCCCCCAAACTCTTTGTATTATTTCTCCTCTGCCTACTGCTTCAAGTCTTCAACACGTCATATCGGGCGCTTTTGGAATTCAACAATTTGGGCCCCTTATCTCATATACACATACATTATTATATATATATATATATATATTTAATATTTCCGATCTTATCTATATATGATACAAATCACACATAACCTTTTGATTTAATGCTTTTATTATTATTATTATTATTATCAAACTATATCCGTTCAAATATCCAACATTTTGCATGCATGGCTGCTAATTATAAATAAAGGGGCCTGCAGTAGGAAATCAAAATGTTATAAAAAAATTATAATTGGTCATGATGATGTGCTCCTACTTTGAAAGATGAATATGTACCTTCAGATGCTATACATAACATATTTTAAATTCTATTCTTCCTCTTCTTCTTTCTTCTTCTTTTTTTTTTTTTTTTTTTTTTGTTGAGAAATTACTATATTTTTAATTAAATATCAACACATGCTTGGAATGATTTGCTTGGCTATTGGAGGAAAAAAATGCTGGAGATGAATATTTAAAATCTTATATTTCAGTTTATATATAAAGTTTGACTAGTATGACGATTCGTTATTATTTTTGATTTGTCTTTTGTTTTTGCAGATATACATATGTAATGTGAGTTCAATTATTTTTCATACATAAGTGTCTATGTGTCCTTCATTATTTTTATAAGCATGGACTATCATGTAAGTGTCTTCTTGGTGCATATTACAAGCAAAACATATAATTCAATATACGAACCAAAATCTCACATTAATTCTTTGTTCAACTGAGTTTCTCCCCATTCCATTATTCACAAATTACAATTGATAGGCATAGAAAGGACTTTTAGTTCATATATATATATATATATATATATATATATGTGTGTGTATATATATATATATGTGTGTGTATGAGAGAGAGAGAGAGAGAGAATACATACAAAGAAATGGATGGTGATATGATTGTAATGAGCTAATGGACACACAGCTTGTCCCCAATTGGTCCCCACCTGCCAGATGACAACAAAAACAAAATGATATTTCATTGTATTCTTGTGTAGGTCCTTCAAGCTTTGATGTTAATCGAAGATAGAGACTAGGAGCCTAGAGAGAACCTAGAGGAGCCCCTGCCTAAGATATCGTGGTCACGTCCAATTTGATACAATCGCTACATATACATCTCAATAAACCCTTTCTAACACACACACACACACACACACACACACACAAACACTACACAACACAACACACTGTCATATCCATCACTCTCACCCCACAACTAATCCTAAAGCTTAATATATTGTTTACTTGGCCGAATTTCTACAGCGCACACTGTTAATGTCGGGTTTAGTCATTGTAATCATGTTTAACAGCGCAATGATAATGGGCACGCAGTGTTTCTATTCTTTCATGGGTCCCACCAAGACTTGGGATTCCCTATCCTAGAGGGCTACCCTAGGGCCCTGGAAACAGATATCTTGATAGATGTTATAATTAGCCTCATTTACATAAATATATAAAAAACCTAGAGATCTAGTCACGAGCATGTATGTGAATGCCACACGTACAGCTCTGTATCATACAATCACTTACAGGATGTGGGTTATTGTTAGGGTGTTCATGATTTAGCTTAAAGCCGAAAGCCAAATCCAACCAAACTAAATCGGTCAGTCTGATTTGGTTTTTTTGTCCTTAGGTTTGGTTTTAGTTTTAATTTTAGAAAATCGAATTAAATTGGTTTGGTTTTGGTTTTCATGTTTAAAAAACAAAACCAAACCAAACCAAAAAAATATAATATAAATATATATAATTTTATATATATTATATATTAAACTTAGTTTGTAAATTTTCTATTCTAATAAGGGCATAATAGGTAATAGATTATAAATTTTCTTAATGTTTTTTTTTATTAGATTGACATGTATTAAACTAGCTATTATTGTTGTGTGACATATTGACACATATTAAATTGGAGATTTGAACTTGGATTGACATAAGTTAATACTTTTCCATTTTGACTACAATGTTTAATGTTTTTTTTAGTTGCTAATGTAAAGATTTTATTAAAAATGTTTTTATTTAGAGTTTGCCCTATCATTTTTCTATTTTTAATTATTTGTTGTTATTTGATAGGATAAAACCGAAACCGAACCGAACCGAACCGAAATTTTATGGTTGGTTTGGTTACTAGTATGGTTTGGTTTTGGTTTGAGAAAAGAAAAACCGAAGTATAATGGTTTGGTTCAAAATCTACCCTAAAACCGAACCACGAACACTCCTAATTATTGTTTTGTGAATGAGCAGCACAAGGTATGTGTACATATACATATACCTTTGAACACCTATAAACAAAAATATGATATTTTAAAGTCCATTTTGAGTGTCCAAATAAAAATTAATAATTCGATATGTTTTAGATAATATTGAAGGTATAAATTTATCATTTAGAATTAGAATATTTTAAAAAGTCAGAATCATCCCTATAGTTGATGTTGTAGGCCAGATTAATTTTTAAAAGCTCATGAAATGCAATTATTCTAAATTTATCTTATTGGAGATGATAGCTATCATTTTCTTGAATTTTCCGATTCGATATGATAGATTTGTGCTTTTAATACCATATAAAATATACTGGGGTAAATTACAGAAAAACCCCCTAAAGTATGGGAGGGTTAGCAGATAATCCCCCTTTATGTTTTAATTTTGTCAATGTTGGCACCTTAGTTCAATTAGAAGACAAAACCAATTATCGACGGTCACCCTAATTAGACATGATTTCGGCGAGGGTTCTAACAATTTTGGATAACATGGGTCCGTTAATGGTATTACGCGCGTAGCCACGTGACTAATTTTCGTCAATTTTCATTAACAGCGAGTGATGGTGAGACATATTGCCAAAAATTAAAACATAAGGAGGCACATTAGTAAAATTAAAACATAAGAGAGGTTATCTGCTGACCCCCCTATATTTCAAGAGGATTTTCTACAATTTACCCAATACATTGAATTATTTAATTTCCATTTAGACCCTCAAAGAGATCCTTCGCTAGTAATTAATCACACTCAAGTTTTTTTGTTTCTTTTGGGGGATGAGGTGGACCTCATTCAAAAGATTAATTATGGAAAAAAAATGTGCTTCGAAAGGGAAAGGGTCATGCTGTTATCATTTATAATTAGGAAATGATGCCTTAGCCTAGGAGGGAAGAAAGATTAATTAATTTAGGGTGGAAGTGGATATATATAAACGTTTGAAAATGACATAATGCTGTAATATGCATTTCATGATGTCACCACTTACATCTTGCTTGGACCATCCAATGTGGCATTACCACTCCTTGAGGCATGTTTAATGTTGAAGGACTTTGGTTAAAACTTTTTCAATTATTTGCATCGTGTGGAGCTAATCGAGAAATAAGTGCCACTACTATACCCTATTTGTTCTTTTGTTTTTCGGGCAAGAATGAAAATCAACACAATTTCGATCAATACCTATCAATCATATCTTCCCATAAGATTTTTAACAAGTTGGTCGGAAATCAAAATTCCAAGAGATACTAATTAATGTTTCTAACTTTCAACTTATGACCCAAATTAGTTAGAAAGTCTATTGCTTTATTTTCTTTTCTATAAATATTATCCAAACATACTTCTGTCATTATTTATTATTTATTTATTTATTTTTTATATCAGAAGGTTTTGAAATGATCGTACACTAGACTGATCTTGTTGAACACATGCAATCCCCTTATCCTGCATGCATTAGGCAATTGCAGGACAGTTCATTGGGAGTGACCCTGAAGGGGATTAGTGAGAGTTGAACCCAAAACCTCTTGTTTGGCAAGAGACTCCATGACCACTCAGTCTATCCTTTAGGGTTTGATTCAAATGTAAATTGACATACCTCAACAAATGGTATTTGCCTATCAACTTGTTACAAATTGACTGTCAACTTGCTACAAATTGACCACTAATTTCCTTTGTCAGGAAAAAGTGACAGAGAAAAACCTCATGACAAAACCTCATGATAACTAACTCAATTTCACTTCAAAGGTAAGGTACAAAAGAAGGTAGAATTTGAAGGATTGTAAGATATTATAGAGAAACAAATACATTTTTCTTGTTTCTCTATAATATCTCACACAAGGTTTTATGATTCCATGACTTTTAAATTTATTAGGTTTATATGAGTTGTAAGATATTATATTGCCTCGGGATTTGCCCCAACGTTTCCACGTCATAATAGAAATAAAAAATAAAAAAGAAAGGGAGAACTTTCCTTCGTTATGCTTAGAGACGGTACATTTTAAATTTCAATGAAGGGCCCAATTTCTACCTATGTCAGTGACTAGGCACACATTACAAGTTTCAAGGGAGGACCCAATTTTTACCTATTATTATTGTGATGGAACTGATTATGATGAATTGATGATGGATGTCTCTCCTTATCAAGCACTTGACACTACCATCAAAGTGCTTCAATGCCACGAATGGAAGTGGCCATTGATGTATGCCATTAGTGCATGTTATAATGACCCAACGGTTGCCCATGAAAGTGGTTGCACCATCTTCAACTCTTGGGGATCCCTCCAGTCTTATAAGAATGTGTTGATATAATTTACATCAATAGATATATTGAGAATATGTTATATCCCATATATGTGTGGGTTGTACAATACAACTCACTTATATATAGGGTTCAATTCTCAATACATGGTTTTGATATAAGAAAATCCAATACGTGTAACGTGTTGATAAGACCTGATCTATATTATATAAAATCTTATTAGGCTTAATTTCTTCTTAACGGGTAACGAGTAGAAGATATGGTCAGGACTTGGGAGCACACTTCATAAAGTAAAGATCTTGAGTTCAAATCATCTCGGTAATGAAGTCACAACCAAGGATTTGTCTCGGTAATTATTTGTGCATGCGTGTAGAATGGAAACTGCACTTGTATGTGAAAAATAATCAAGTGCTCTAAGAGACCTAAATAAATGAATAAAGGATTAAGCTCCAACAAAGTTCAGAATGAGACTGTCTTTAATTGAGTTGGAATTGGATTGGGGGCACTTCATGCCAACCCCTGGGGTCCACAGCAACCACAACTTGGCTAACCTAATAATTGGATTTATACCCAGCATATCTACCAAAGAAAACGCCTAAACAAACAAATTAATAATAATAAAAAAATATGATAAATTAAAACAAAGAGCAACAACTAAGTTGTAAGAATCAAAACATATTTTCAAAATTATATATGCATTCATTTTCTAGCTACTACAATTCAAAGAAGAGTATAATTAAACTTGCGAGTGTAGCTCAGATAGTAAAGGATTGCAGTTCAAGAACCATAAGTACCGAGTTTGAATCTCCGTTTCCTCACTATTGGATGCATAAGTTTGCGAAGTGCATGGTTTGTGCATCACAGAGGGATTAATCTGAACCTAATGACCTAGGATACCCTTCATTTGGCAAAAAAAAAAAAAAGTATAATTACATACGGAGTTCTTACGATATTGGAATAATGAAACGTCAAAATGGATGATGATTTTTTTATTAATCTACTAAATTAACGACTTATTCACAATGAATTACATTTTTGAGACACACAACACGACACCTCAATAATGATCAAGACCAGACACCCAAATTGATGTATCAATGTCTGCACATGCAGTAGGGCGACATGGGCTATTCAACAGCTAATCACAACCATTAGATATTAATTGAACTTTTAATAGCCATATATGCTGGTAGGAGCAAAATTAATCAATGTATAGTGATCTACCACATGGATGAAATCATAACATAATAAGCCATCGCTAAACCATTAAATCAATGTGTGTTAGGGTCATAGTATTGTGGTCATAAGCCTCGCCTACATATCCAAAACCTTGAATAAATGGAGATAAATTAACCACCGACCTTGTAGCCGTAGGGTAAGTTAGGGTTTCAAAACTCAATCTTGCTATATAGATTGAAGGTTTGGAAAAGACAATCCTATGGGGTAAGGTGCACAGTTGAGAGGAAGGGAGAGAGAGAGAGAGTAGTTTTAAGTGTAAAAATTTCCCCAAAAAAATCTAAAAATCTAAAAATTTTGCTCTTTTGATGATCATTTCCCAAATTAATACCAAGTAAAGGAAATTAGTAGTCATTTTGCAGTAGATATATAGTCAATTTGTAATAAGTGACATGCAAATCCTTTTTATGGTATTAAGTTAAAAATGGATCACTAAAACGTAATAAATTACAAAAACTTGCCTCACCTGAAGTAGTTTTCTGGCTTGGCCCTGGGTGTAACAAAGTCCCGTTTGGATTTGATCTGGGTTTTCTTTTTAATATATTCTCACTTGCTTATCAAAAAAGAAAAAAGAAAAAAGGTGTAAGAAAGTCCCAGATAACATTGCAGCTACTATCTCTCCACATGCATGTTTTGTGGATAGGTGCAATCATTCAATGATAATGATGTGAAAGACTTAGTAAGTAGAATAGCAAGGGCATCTTTAGAAAATCTTGAATTAATCATCAATGCTTGATGTTACACCTCAAAAGCATTACAAACCGATTTTGATAACATTAATTAGGTTGACAAAGCACAGAATTGGAAGACTATGTCTGACTCTATCTAGTTAATTCTATAACTAAAGTCATCATTCCTGTTTTTTTTTTACTACACTCTTAGGAGAAAAATGTAACGCTAGGGTTCAAAAACCAACCATAGAACCCACGAGAACCAAGACCATCATCACAGTGGGAAAAAAAACAAACAAAAACAAAAACAAAAAAACCAAAAACAAAAGGGCAAAAAGTCAAAAACAAAAACAAAAGCAAAATGAGTGGATCTTGAATGCAATGTATCTTTTAAAATCAGCTTAGTTGAATGATAATAGTCATTTGACATGGGATCAATGAAATGATTTGAAATTATGGTGAGGCTAACAGCAAAGAAAATAAGTTTCAATCAATTGACATGAATTATTTAGATGAGTTGATCTTTTAAAAGCGACGCACACTGAAAATGATGTGGTGTACTCACTATACAGGTGGGTCTAAAAGGAATTTTACATTTGGTTTACTCGTATAAAGAAGGCATGGAAGGAAGCATAAGTTACCCGATTTTATTAAAACACTTCCATGAAAAAAAAAAAAAACAAAACAAACAACTTGGGCGAGTCCCATTCTTCTTCTTCCTTTTTTTTTTTTTTTTTTTTTTTTTGGGTAAGTGGGGCAAATCCATATTCCCCTCATGACCAAAAAATTAAAGTAAACTGATAGTACTTTGAACTCAAAACACTCAAAAAGGGAAAATAAAAACAAGAGCAAGAGCAAAAGACAGAAAAGGATAAAAAAAACAATAAAATTAAAATTAAAAAAAAAAAAAAAAAAAGGGATTGGACCTATATGGGCCAGCAAACACTTCCATGGTATTAGTATCAGCCTAGCCCAACATCATCCCATAGCAAGTTGATGTGTTTTTTTACTAGTCGCACGACTTCAGGAGAGATTGCACGTCCTGCCCTGTTGGAACCTAAGATTTGTCTAGGGCCTTTTAGGCTTCATAATTTTCAAGAATGCTCTCTGCTTATTAAAGATATCATGATCCTTACTAAAGATATCATGATCCTACCCTCTGTTTGGATCATGGAAAGAGCAAGTGAAAGGAAAGGGAAATTAAGCATCATTATTTTCCTTTCCCCCAAAATTTCTAAGGTCCAAATGGAGCTCTAAAGAAAGAAATCGGCTTCCTTCTATATTTACTGGATCTTGGCCAGTGGAATTGTGGTCTAGTGGCACTTCTCTCCCTTATGCTGGGAGGAGGTCTTAGGTTCGAGTCGTAGTTTAGGTATTTGTTGATGTAATAAATTTTTTATCCATGTTACCAAAAATATATATATATATATATTGGATCTTGAATTCAGGGAAAATAGGACAGAAAAAAATGCCATAATTTCTTTGACTAAAGTAATCAGGATTGATGAATACAAGTATCACTGAGGAGCTGGCCATAAATCTCATTTTCTTTAAAAACCAACACAGCCTAATCTGGTTGGGTAGGTTTAGGTTACACTACATTACCTATAGGAATGGTACTGCATTATTTTGGTTTATCTGCTCGGACTTTATTACTTACAAATCATTGAAGTCTATCCAAATTCAGGATCTTGAAGCCTGAAGGCATACAAAGAGAGCTGGATTTCATGCAAAATGAAGCCTTTCATCAGGTTGACATGGCTGGACTGGGCTGGGCCAGGACACAAATTAATGTGAAGTGAGAGGTGAAGCATTTCATGGGCCAGCCAGCCCATGCCACCCATTAGAATTGAGATTTGAGTTGTGCTGCAGAAATCACATTGTTCCTACATTGCCTACATGGAGATAATTGGATATAAGACAAAACAGAAATTAGGTAATGCATCAATACTGCCTTTTCCATTTCAGAAGCCTTTAATATTATTATTATTATTATTTTTATTAATTCATCTATTTTTTGAGCATCAGCAATAGGGAAGCAAGCTGCATCCCCTCACAATGCATAATAAGGAATTCAGTGCAGGCCATTCATTGTAAATGTTGGTCTCATGGTTTCTTAATGAGTGTTCAGATGCACACATAAACCTTGTTCTTTTTCCAAATGGTAAACTTCAATAAACACACAAGTCTGTTTTGAATAACTCATGGTGTCATCCTAACACACTGCCTGAAGTAGAAATCACACATACAGCCACTAGGAAAATCAGCTCAGAGAAGGCGAAATTACCAGAAAATTCAAAATTTTCTCCCTTGTGCACAAGACAGAACCCTTATTTTTCCGAACCATAAATATGTAAGAGATACTAGAACTAATCATGGCAGCGAAAACCAGAGCCCACCTTTAAAATTTAAAACAGCTCTTACAACTGAACTCGGTTAATAATCAGAATAGAAAATCCCTAAACATAAACGACTGACTACCAAAGAATGCATAAACCCTAACATTCATCTTGCACTTTGAAAAAGCGCAAAATAATAACAATAATAAAATCCCCATCCCACCATGACACAAGATCTCTAAACACTAATCACTAACAGAGACAATCAAAAAGCATAGCATTCCTCCAGATGAAACTTCAATTAAGGAAACAAAGGGAGATTGTGGAGCCAATAAAAATAATAAGGCAGAGGTTGAAAGTTTGAAACCAGAATCAACATCACGAGCACAAAAACAAGAGCAAAGAATATGCATGTACAAAAGACAGGAGGAGGAGACACACACTCCCTTAGGAAGAACACTGCACCATACAGAAAGATGTAGTGGTTAGCCAGTAAACTCAGCATACTAGAAGAGAAGCGCCACTACGGAGGAGCTTTACTGATTCTTAAGTGTGTTTAAGACAATTTTTTGTCGAAAACATGTTCTACTGAAATATGCACTAAACAGTAAAATTCTGTCCAATTTTGCTGTTGCATCTAAGTTTTAAACACCACATAACAATTTAAGCATTAGTTCCATCAATGGGAAAATTTTTTTATTTTTTATTTGGTCTACTAGTACTAAATTTGGAATTTAGAAAAATGAAAGAAAACTTATCGGGGATGCTAAAGGGGAAGCTCATATCATAATACACTGATGGAAACCCTGCAACAGACATGAAAACAAAATTTGTAGAAAGGTGCAAACCATGGAATACTTGAGATTAAGAATCAATCGAGGCCGGCAATCAGTATAGTAGCTTATTAACAAGGGGTGGTGGTGGACTAAAAGACTAGAAGACTGGAAGCCAATATATTTAATATTTTATAGAAGTCTTAAGAATGTAAACTTCTCAAGGTATTGTCCCCACATTATGAGTAATAGATATCACAATACATCAAACGATTGTCCATAAAAATTCATGACATTACTGTTACAGTTTTATTTATTTTGTGTACCAACGGTCCCTTTAGATAACTCTAGGTATTGTTCATTATTAAACTCTTGTTGGGAGTACTGGGCAAGCCCATCATCATTTGGAGCACAATGAACAGGGCTCGATGGAAGTCTTTTTTCACATAACAACCTACAATTCAATTAGAACATAACTTCCTGATCTGGCAGCAAGTTTCAAACCAAAGACCCTTTCTAAAGATATTAGAATTTACTGAATCTTACAGATAAGGAAATGTCAATAAAAGTGACCTTTGATTTTCCGAAAATCAAGCAATCTAACTAAAATGAAATGGTAATTAAGATGATATGCCTTCCAATAAATCCATCAAGAGATTAGAACCAATTAACAGCATACAAGAATCGTCATTTTAGGTCACGAACAAGCAACCCCCTGTTTAGTCTATCGTATAACCCACAGTATCATAAGACTAGTATATTAGAAGAGTCAGAAAACAACAGTAAGAAAGATCCTACAGTTACAAAAATCTGAGTAGAACAGTTTATATTATCACATTGATGAAAACAAAGAACGAGCAAAACATGTTAGAGTTCCAAAACTAACAAATATATCTGTGAGTTTTTGCTCAACAAGAGCTGGTAGGAGCAAGTTTATATGTGCTGTTGAGGAATATATCAAGTGAAAATCCCTCCTTCTCTTACTTGTTGAATTGCAGTGTATAGCTTCCTTCGAGTTCCAACAGCAAGCACACCCATCTCTTTGAGGTCTTCAAAAGTAAGTAACGGCAAAGCTTCCTCATCCACCTCATGCATTTCGAATACACCAGCATACTTACCAAACCCTAGCTCTTCCAACCATCTCCCAACACTGTATACATCACTACCCACTACTCTCATACTAGTACATCCACCACCAGACTTAGGAAAGGCATTATTAACTCCATAACAAGCATCCTCTTTCCATAACTCATTCGAATTGCATTGCTGTTGTGCATCTAAAGTAGGTTCATCTATATCATCCTCATATACTTCTTTGCTCATAGCTGAAGTTTCACGATCCGAGAAATCCTTATATTCATTAACAGGGTAAAGATCTGAGCACGCATATGATTTGAACCCAACAAACTCCTTCTCTCCATACTCTTTCTCATCTTCTCTACTGCTTTCAGGACTAATTTTAGAATTCCAAGCACCACCAAAAACACTATAATTGCCTCTTCTGCTCTGGCCCCGTCGCTTCATAAGCCTACACTTTCGAGTTATGGTTCCAAAATTCAGTTTAGGCTTAGTAATATCAATCTCATCTGAACTCCCAAATTCAAAACCAGATTTCGAAGAGTTGGGGTCCTTATTCTCTCTGTTTTGTTGCATATCAGCTGCAATCCTTGGAGAGACACTGGGATCTGAAACCGTGAATTCAGACGACCTTTGCTTGGAAAACCCACAAATGGGATTGTATTCAGTACCTTCAGAATTCCCAAAATCAAGTTTCCATCTCTTATTACCTAAAGTTTCCTTAATTTTCTGAGAAGACCCACATGCAAAAGCTGCAGAAACATCTCCTATCTCTCCTAGCCTAACATTTGGGCGCCTCTGCCTTTTTGAATTCATGCTTAGTACCAACATTTCCACAAATTCTATAGCTCAAACCTGAACAAAACCCTAAAAACACAACCCCATAAATTTAAAATCTCAGCATAAATAAACCTCAATAATAAAAACACCCAACAAAACCCAGATAAAATTTACCTAAAAAGAACTATGAACTTCCCAATATTCAAGTAAATTACATTTCTCAAAACCAAAACACTAGATTACATAAACAAGCAGAAGTCATACACAAAAGATGCAAAAGCTAATAATTCCAAGAAACAGGCAAAGGAAAAGGGCAAGAGATAGAGATGGACCTTGTGAGAGAAAAACAGTTGCACCACAGTTTGAATTTTTGCATGTTTCCCAAATTACAATGTATTAGATGAAGTGAGGTTTCTTTTTCTTTGCTTCAAACTATGAGAGGTGTGGGGTTTATTGGTTTGGTGTGGTTTGGTGTTCTTTTTGAGGCTAAAACAGAAGGAATGAAAGAAAACAACAGGAGCTCTTCATACTTTCCTGTGTGCAAAGATAGATTTGGATGAGAATAGAGATAATATGGACAGGGATGGAGACATTTTTAAATGTAGGGTAGAGAGAGTCAAATGAAATTATAGGAATTTAGCCTTTTCTTTCACATGGAGGAGTGGGGCAAAAGAAAGGGGCGTTATTCGTGTACTTGGGCAGTAAGTTTTCTCGTGGACCGCTGATGACATGTGGAGAGAAGTGATGGTAGAGAAATTGCTAATTTATTTATATTTTTTATAAATAAAAAAAGGCAACAAGTTTTTGAGAAAAGCTTTCATATAATTGTGATATGATTAGGTGATATCACAAGTCAATAAAATTTAAATAAAGTGAAATTGTTAATATATTTTTTGACCTTACAATCCCTTTTTGTATGACCCTTATTGGTTTGTGACACCACGTGCCAGTGTCACAGTTACATGAAAGACTCACTCCAAGTTTTGGGTAATGTGGCATGTCCAAAAAAAACACAATAAAATTTTTAAATTTTAGAACAATCTGTATGAGTTTAAAAAACTTATGTTATCCATGTATGAAATGACAGTAATACCAAAATATAGTGATTAAAAAATATTATGGACCTCAACTCTTTATAATTCCAATTTCTCTACTCTTTTTGATATAACAGTAGGATTTGGCTCTAACTACACATAATTTTATCACATAAGGTGAGATTCATGTCCACTTGAGACAATTATTAGAGTCTAAAAGAATTGGAGGCCTCGAGCACATAACATTACTCATATAGTAATTTTATATTAATTCTTATTTTATTTTTTTCATTAAATAAGAGATACATGCATTCAAGATGAGTTGAACCCCCCAATCCTTGGGATAAGATATACTACCACAAATGCCACGTTTGAACAGATATATGGACTAGGGTAGTTGCACCCAATTACTCCCCAATTACAATATTCTTTTCCACAAGTCCTTTTTTCTTTTTTTTTTTTATTTATTAATAACGAGGAAACCATCCCACAATAGATCCTTTGAACCCATCCATGAAAACTAAACTCTCGGAGAGATTAACATAAAAACCCACCACCACGGTCCCTCATTTAAATTTTGGATTATTTTAACAAAGAATTGAATCCGTGATCATGCGCCTAATTATATAATCACAAATTCACTTTTACCAACTAAACTACCAAGGGTGATACTTTTTTCCATCTTCACTTTAACTGTGTTCCCACAATTTACATAGCTAAAGTTTTCTCGGAGACAGTGGGCTCAAGCAGTTTCTTTCTATTCTTTGTTGGGAGGGACAAAAAAAAAATAGAATAAATAAAAGTAAGAAAGAAGATTCCAGAAGAGGTAGGGTCTAAGATGGAATTTGTATGTCATATTGACTTTGCTGGCAAATCAAAACTGGATAGGGTAGAACACTGGAACTTTCTGGGGTGTCATGAGAAATAGAGCAAAGTTTTAGTGAGGGCCCTCTCACGAGTGTCCCAAGAAGCTTCTCTTTTAGGAATCTCTACTAAGCTCTTAAAAGCTGTGCCCTCTCAAGTATTGAAAAACCTACAAAAACCCTCCCCATAACTAGGGATGTGCAAAAAATCATTCAATTCATCAAATCAAATCAATCCGTATTAACTCAGGTGGTTTGAGAGATTAGGCAAGGCGGTTTAGATGTATTGAGTAATAAAATTGGTGGTTTGATTTGATTGGCGGATTAAACGTTGTCAAACCGTCAATAAACCAAACCAATCCACCTTTAACAACATATATATAAAATTATAAAAATCAAATATAGAAATCTTCTTATAACAATTATTGGTGGCCAAATTGATAACGTTAGGCCTTAGATTCCTAAATCGCCAAACGATGTACATCAACTCATTAAAATATGACAATATTTATATGAGTGAGGCTATTGTTACCACATAAAGTACTCAAAGCCCCCCATTAGTTTACACTTTTTGAGATTTTATGAAAAATATAAAAGGTTCTTATGAAAATTAATCACATTATTCATTAGAAAACATCATTCTGAATAACTTTGTAGAAGAAATTTTTTCCAAAATCTGTCATTTAAGCACACTTTTTGGCCATTTACAATCTCTATTTCATTTTCCATTAAAAATGCCAAAAAGTTTACTTAAATGACAGATTTTGGAAAAACTTTTTTCTACAAGGTTGTTCGGAATGATATTTTTTAGTAGACTATGTGATTAGTTTTCATAAATTTTTTATATATTTTTCATAAAACTTTAAAAATATAAATTTAATGGGGGGCTTAGAGTATTTTATGTAGTGGCAATAGCCTGGCCCTATTTATATACCCAAGTCCCCATTTTGAAACATAAAATTGGATTGTATATTAGTGTATTTTATTATTTCTTATTAATACTTTGTTAGGTTGCTATATTTTAGGTCTTCCAACAAGATCGGAAGCTAATTTAACATTAATTATATCTAATTTCATTTGCATTGATCCGGCATTTATTCTCACAAAGTCATAATTTATTTCTTTGGCATTAAGATATATGTATTGTGAATGTGTGTATCAAACTTTACATAACCAATTAATATAGTTAAATTTTCTAAATTAATTTACAACTCATCGATTTAGGCCCAATATATATTAGAAAATGCCCAATTAAAAATGACATGATAGAAACTGCCAAACTTGTCCCAACTGCTAGTGATAAACCGCCTAAAAAATCAAGCAACCCATCAATTTTTAACATATGCGGTTTGGTGGCGGGTTAGAAATTTTGTGACCCGCTATTAGAAGGTTGTTGATATTTTCCCTCCTAAATCACTCCAAACCAACCTGCGCACATCCCTACCCATAACATATTTTTACTACAAAATGGAATGTAGTTTAGTCCCACACGGAAATTTTGATAAATAGTTAACAAATGCATGTGTGATGTGTGCCCTAATTGACAATAGTTAACAAATGCATGTGTGCCCTAATTTGAAAATTTTGACCATCAAATTGACATAAGAGGCATGCTAGCGCCGGTTGGTAGCATCCTTTCATTTTTAAGGATTCGAAATGTGTCTGTTTTTAAATATTTAAATAAAAATCATCTTCAATGGTATGTACTAAATTTATCGTATCAATGCTATAATGTATAATGCTATAGTGCCATAATGTTATATTTTGACATGCTCAATTTCAAAATACTAAAATGGCACAACTATAATACGGCACATCATATGGTACTATTGATTTTTTTTCTTTCTTGTGTTAAGTTGTAGCATTAGCTTATTGTGTAACATGCCCATTGGAGATGCTCCAAGGAGATAATCAACTCACACACAAATAAAATTACTTCTTACAAAATAAGTACTCCTTTCGTTTCAATTTGACTGTTTTCTTTGAAAAAATAAGATTTTTTTTATAAAAAAAACTTTATTAAATAATTTAAAATCAACACTTAAGTTTTAAAATTTTAATTTCGCCCTTAAGTGTACAAAACATTAGAAAAAGAGAAAATACATTTTTAAGGATAATTTAGAAAATCAAACAAAAATAATCATTAACTTTAAGAACGTCACAATTATTTTGGAACATCCCAAAATAGAAAGGGTTAGGGAGCCCCTTAAATAGAATAAAGGGAGTAGGTGATATAGGGAATAATTGAGCCCATAGGTCATGATTTGTTTCCCATTTTACCCTTCTTCTTTTGGTTTTTTACCTCGAGGTAATGACGTGGACGCACGTAGCCACGCAGTAAGAAAGCTCAATGTTTATGGAAGCCTTTTCCATTCCGAATCCCGAATGAATGAACGGGATGGGTGGAGTCTCTGTCTTTCGCGAAACCGTGCCACGTGGATGCACGAGAACAAGACTTACCGTATCAAAACCTGGTGTTGACTCACCCAATCCCAGCTCACATTCCGTTCTCGTCATCATCCTTTTGTCATTTTCGTCTGCAAAAAAGGCCATAGGGATCTTCTCCTTCCATACTAACACAAGAACAATCATCAAACGATACAGAGAGAGCGACTGAGAGAGAAATGGATCTATGGCAGAGAGCTCGAAGCTTCGCCGAGGAAGCGGCGAAGCGATCACAAGAGCTGACCAAAGAAGCGGCGAAGCGATCCCAAGAGCTGACCAAAGAAGCGGCAAAGCGATCCCAAGAGCTCACCATCGGGTCCTCTAAAATCTCCGACATCGTCTCCGAAACCGCCAAGAGGTCCAAGGAGTTAGCCGCCGAGGCTTCCAAGCGAGCCGACCAGATCAAGGTCGAGGCCCTCAAGCGAGCCGACAAGATCAAGACGCTCGCCGAGGGGATCACTCCGGCCGCAGCCGTGCTCTCGCTCGTGGACTCCTCGACGACGGCGGCGGTGGCGCAGGATTCGGATCTGGAGAGGTTCGGTGTTACGGATGAATTGAGGGAGTTCGTTAAGGAAATCACCATGAATACGTTTCAGGATTTCCCTCTACAAGGTACTTGATCTGGTTTTTCTATGGCTTTTCTTCGCTTTGTTTGGTTGCTGAGAAAATGTGGGAAACGAAACGGATAGAAACCAGAGTATGCTAATTTTCTTTACATTCTGAAATTTGATGCAAATGTTGTTGAATTTTAAATTTGAATTTAATGAATTTGGCGTAAATTTATAACTACCAAAAAAAAAAAAATTATAATAATAATTTTACTTTGATTAGGGCTTAGCTTTGTGTTGTTGGTGAAGCTAAGTGTTTAGGATATTGAAAGTACTTTCTTGCTTAAACGATGTTTGTCCTTCTCCAAGTTGTTGGGATTATGGCTTTGCTGAGTTGAGTTGATTTTAGTTTGCCATTGCAACTCCATATAAATTAATTCCATTTATGATGTTAGTTAATTTCGCTGGAATTCACAATTTAAATTTGTGTTGCATAACGTGTAATTGAAGTTTATTTATTTTCAATCTTTACGCACTTTTGTTGAGAAATAGTACGTGTCTTCACAAAGGAAATTGCTATGGACAATGCCCCTTTTGAGGATTTATATAGGCTGTTTTAAAATTAGAGTATTTTTCAAAGCATTGTACCTTAAAGCCAGGGCACTGTAAAAACGCTAATTGTGTCAAGTGCGAAGGCACATGTTTGAGTGTTGAGAGCAGCTACTTCGTATTAAAAAACAAAGATTAGGACCTTATCCAACTCACCCCTCGTAGGACCTTGCTTTAGCGGGACCAACACTAGGTAATGGGATTTTCTCTGCTCCAACATTTCAACATTAGTTTTTAAAAAGTGTGCATTTTTTTTATAATAATAAAAAATAAAAATAAAAAAAATACCTTGTGTGCGTGTGTGGTTGGGGTGGGGGGTGGGGGTTGGTTTCAGATTTTATTTTTTATTTATTTGTTGTTACATCGTCTTTTCTATTTATTAGAATGTTTCTTTGCTTTGCAGATGATTCAGACATGTCCGATATTCCTACTGTCTCAAACGTTCGGCAGGATCTTACAGAATGGCAAGAAAGACATGCCAATCTTGTTCTCTTGACAGTCAAGGTAGCCTCCTCCTTGTTACAAATTTGCAAATGGGAAAAAAGGATGGCATGTTGGACCATGCTTATAGGGAATCCTTTATTTGTAGCTACCATACATAAACTTAACTAAAGAATACCTTTTCCCCTACTATTTGGGGTGAGTTACACGAATGTTCTTTCGCAATCCTGCTTTATCCTAGGCTCATATATTTTGTTAAATCATTAGCTACTATGTTTCTTGATTCTCTTCTCATGACATCTTCCTACATCCTCTTTAGTCTTCCTCTGGTCTCTGTGATACCTACACTATGAACCATATTACCTCATGTTGGTGTAGTCAATTGATCTTTGTTTCACATGGCCAAACCATATAAACCAAAATTATCTCTTCTTGTTCCCAGTTGTTGCTACAGCCTAGCACAATGATGGTGATCATGTTGCAACACTTCAAATGGGTAATGTTGCAATTTATGAGATCACAAATGTTTGGATTCATGAATGAATGTAAGGAATAATAATAATAATAAACTCAAACTGCAAGGAGGATAAGTTATAATTATCTTGTTACTGAGTATCTGGCTTTCATTGGTGGCCAAATTATCCCCATTCCTGCCTGTCAGCATTATTTTCATGAGTTTGTTCAAATTATGTGCCTCGTTGTAATAAATATATGTATAAAACTATGCATACATGTTTAGATTTTTTTTTCTTTTGTTATAATATAAATGGGTTATTATTATTATTTTTTATAGGTAAATGGATTATTATTGGAAAAAAAAAAAATTGATTGCTGAAAGTTTGATCTTCTAATTAATTTGCCAAGGTAGTTCAGTAGTTGTTGAAACCTATTAAAACAATTCTTCAACAATTATTTGGAATTATGAATAGTTTTTTTGGTTTTATGGTCGAATTTTAGGACATCATATCTATGGTATGATTCTCTCTTTTTCAATTAAAAATTGTTAATGGGATAATAGATGAGCGTATGGAGGGGACTAAGATATATGTACTTCTATACAATTGCAGAAAGCAATGTTGTCTGCTTAATGCATTTATGCAAAATCTTCCATGTGTAGTGAAATGGCATCATATCAAACTTTGGCTGCACTATTCGATATTCAATTATTTTAATTGTGCATGAAATTTTTTTCATTGTATTTATTTTTTGAGTACTCTGTTGCAGGAAATTTCAAAGTTAAGATATGAGTTATGCCCACGTGTCATGAAAGAAAGGAAGTTCTGGAGGATATATTTTATACTAGTGAACAGTCATGTGGCTCCGTAAGTAACTTATTGCTTGGTTAAGCCTCCATTTTTTGCTGTTACTGGCTGTAAACTTTTCATTGTTTTCACAATCAAGATTATTCTGTTCATATTGTTACAGCTAATCTCACAGCATTTAGATGGAAGAATAGGCAGCGCCTGTTTCATACTTTGATTTTATATACTCGAGGATCTTATAGTAATTAAAGGGATATACAGTGCTCTCACTCGTATTTGTTATACAGAGTTTGACAAGATTGGTTTTATTGATTAATTACTGTAAGAGGATCTTACAGTAATTAAAGGGATATACAGTGTTCTCACTCATATATGTTATACAGAGTTCGACAAGATTGGTTTTATTGATTAGATAGTGCAAAGGCAGAGGCCCTTTTTTACTTTTTCCTTCTCTCTCTCTCCTTTTTTTTTTTTTTTTTTGCCCCATTTTTTTTTTCTTTTCTGGATGGCAAATGACTAATGCTGAGCCTTTCATGTTCTAAATTTATTATTTGCTTAAAGTACAGGGTTTTTTATTTGGCTGTTTCCTAGAGTTTCTCATAGATGGCTTGTTTAGATGCTCTTGTATTCCTCATATTAGTAAGAAGAAACTTATCAACCTGGATTTTGTGCCCTCTTCTCTTTTTGGTTGGCTAGTTTTATTACCACAACTGGGTTTATGGGAAGATTGGAGCTTTCATAATTTTGCACAAAATAACGATTTTCCATGGGAAAAACCAGTTTTAAATTGTTTGTACTTTGTAGGAGTGTGACAAAATTTTGCATTTTGACCCATTGACTTGGAAATACCTTGTAAAGCTTCTGCGGATTGATGTAGCATTTGAAGGAGAGTATGTTGAGTCCTTTATCACAAGACTCTATATTCTCTCAAAAATGAGACTTTCTATTGTAGGGACATCTAATTCTTATTGAAATGGTAGGGTTTGAATTGTTCATGACAATGGACTATGCTCCTTCAAAAACACATGCTTTTTGACTTAAGAGACATCAAATTCATCGGATCACCATTTTTAGGTCCACTAAAATCTGAACTCTTAAGAAATTTGGACAGCCATCATGTAAGATGAGATCTAAGACACAAAATCCCAATTGGTGTGGGCTTGCCTAGCCATTTGACCAGCATTCCTGGAATGCCCGAAGTCAACTCCAAACAAGGTCCATACCCCCAACCTGCATAGCACGTGTGATGTATTTATATCCATCTCTTGTAGTGTTGAATTGGGCCACACATTTCATTCTTCCAATCACCTTGGAGTAGTAAATTATAGAATTCAACATGGTGGAATGGAGGTTTTGTGAAGAGGCATGTTCACTCTTATCCATCGTTATTCTTAGTTCTGAGTTCTAGTCTCAGTATGCAAATTATCCTACACTCACAGGCATTCCTGCACAGGCACTCCTGCACTCAATCCTCGAATTAGCACATTGGGAGCTAATCCTTACCATGTCTAGCTCCCATAAAAGCGCTCTCTCTCTCTCTCTCTCTCTCTCTCTCTCTCTCTCTCTCCAATGTTAAGTAATGCACTTTCAGAAGTGGGAATCTAAAAGGTCTATGTAATCCTACCAAGCTCTGTTCTAATTTATCAGTTATCGATAACCAAATCTTTTCTTTATTCACAGCCTTTCCCACTTTCAATTCCCAAGAGGTTCCTACCTTGTTTTGCCTATTTCATATATATTTTTCAATTAGGGGTAAAAAAAAATCACTAAAACATTGGCTGTTGGGAGTTCAACTTTGGATAACCAGAAGAGAGTTTAGATCAACTGTTAAGACATAGCATTTACCTCATTATAATTTGATTTCCTTCTAAACTGAACAGGTTCTTGAACAATATATACACGAATTTTGACCCATGAAAATATACCAATGTGTGCACATAAACATGTAGTCTTAATATGAATTCTTGCTTAGTTGCTTACGTACTTATTCATGTGCTCTGGACCCCAATTTTTTTTACAATTTCCTTGCTTTCACTGTCATTCTAAGCTGTTTTTGTCAGATTCAGTAATTCTTCCTATCCTATGGTCCTAATCAGGTATGAGAAGCGGTACATGGAGGATGTAAAACTAAAATCTGCAGAACAAGTAAAGGATGACAGTGGGAAGGCAAACTTTGAAAGTTGGAACAACTTCAACACCAGAAGTGAAGGAAACAAACCGGCTAAGTAAGACTTCATCATCAGCTACTGAGCAAGACTTGGATGTATTTCTTTTGGGAGATCTTGGAGACAGTGATGAGGGACCAGGTATATTATAATCATTTATTGACCCATTAACAGAGATGACCGTGATTCAGTAGAAAGATCGATGCATCTCTTGCCTGTGCAAACAATGATTTATTGGTTTCCTTCTAGATGACCATCGGTCTGTTTAAGTCTGTACGACGTTAGTCTGGCTGAACCATCTATTTATGCAACCAGACCATATTGTTTATGCCCATGCAAATATGCAATTGATGGACTGCTTCTCCCAGTTCAACCTTTGCCACCATTTAACTGCATGTCTAAATAATTTTTACTTGTCCACTAGACCAGTCGCCATTCTTTAACAGCATGAAGATATTCTAAAATGATTTCAATTGCTCAAAAGAATGAGGGAATTGAATTTTGAATTCATGTAATCTGTTATTATTGGGTTTTGAGTCTTGTAACCCTATTAAGGATACTGTTAATTGATTGTCTTGATGTAGGGGTCGCCATTTCTAAATTTGGTTAAGTTTTTTATGCATCATCTTAGTGTAGGATATGCAATCCAATGGGTTAGCATATGTTCTGATGGACTTTTACATGCTGCAAACTTTAAGTGTACTGATCATTCATCTGGTTTTTCAGATGATGGTGCTGAGGGATTTGATGATGATTTTGACAAGATGGCGGATAGTTCGGTAAGCACAATCCCCGCCCCCCCCCCCCCTTTTCTCTCTCTCACTCATCTTTTTTTGGCACCCTTGATTTTTGTACTAATCTCACTTTTCCCACTGTTGTATATGGTGGCACTCTGCTGCTTAACAGATTGGACTTTGATCAAAATCTCATTTTGAAATGGCAGTTTAGTTGTTTGCTGTTTCATGTGTATTTAAATTTTATGGATTGAATTGTCAGCTTATCTATTTTCTGCAATCGGATTTCTGTATATTCCTGCAGTTCTCTGCTTTTAAGATTGTACTATTGAAATAATATTATCATTTTCTTGAAATGAAGAACCTGCAACAACCAAGTATAACAAGCAACATTTCTATGAGCAGGGAATTGCCACTGTTGAAAATATGAGCCCAAATTCAGATATCACTAAATTCCATATTTAGAAAAAGAGGTGTCCCTTTTGGTTTGAACTTAAAGAGGGGATAGTGCATGCCATGTCAGCCAGTGGATGAAGTAGCACTTGGTAAAGCATACATGTGTCAAAACACACTCATATACATACATATATATGCAGAAAAGTAGGCACGAGCAAATATTTGCTTTAGATGCATGCATGCATATGTTGACGACCATAGTACACATGTATCAACAGGGACCTTGAAATATGATGTATTATTATTTTGCAAAACTTGGATAGTATCTAGACTCAATTTGAGTGTGATCGTTGATGGACCTGAGGTTGTGTGATGCTGATCTGCAATGTCTTTTTTTCTTTTGGTTATTGATTTTGTTCTTAGTGCTATTATTGACTTTGCTTGAACTTGCAGGAAGATGAAAAGGAGTAGTTGAAGAATGTGAATGCGGCCGCAACATGGCTACTCACAGATTTGACTGAGGAAAGTCACTTTGTTGGAGGAAAAGACAGACAATGGCTAAATTAAATTATTTGTTTTGTTTTTTTCTCCTGCCTCCCTTTTTTTTTTTTTTTTTTTTTTTTTTTTGGAAGGGTGGGGGGTGTAAAGATTGTTTTTCATTTGATAGCGAGAATTTTAGTACGCGAAATGTAATTTTCATTCATTCACAGGTTCTTTTTTAATTATTATTTATTTAAATGTTACTATATCACCAACATCGTCTTTCCTGGCTCTCAGTCTTTCCTGCGTGCGACTCTTGGGAGGGTTGGGCTTTGTTTCACCTGTATCCTATTCTCATTCTGATGCACTTAGACTATGTTTGTTACAAGGGAATGAGGGAGGGAATGGAATGGTAATTCCATTCTTGAAAAAAAAGTGAGTGTTTGGTTGCACAAGGAAATGGAGTGGCTATTTCCTTGTAGGGGTCTATTCCCTTCAATGAGAGAATAACCATTCCTTCTCAAACCAAAAAGAATAGCTATTCCCACCTTTCAAGGAGTAAAATTCATTAAAAATGAGTCGGTTTTATATTTTTTCATTCCATTCCTACCTTTTACCAAACATGGGATGGAATGTCCTTTCTCATTTCATTTCTATTCTTATTCTCATCCTATTTCATTCCCACTCTTATTCCATTCTATTCCTTCAAACCAAACATAACCTTATTGGGCTTCTTTGGTTGCTTGATTGATGCTGGTCACAAATTCACTTGAACTCAACAAAGGAGTTTTGTTTCACCTGTGGCCTATTCACCACTGGCCCTTGTGACCTAGTGGGTGGGGTTTTGGCTAGTTGCAGTTATAGGGGTTGATCCCCTTTTCTAATGCAACGGAAAAAAATAATAATAATAATAATAATAAAATAAGACCCTATGTGGACAAGTTATGCCAATGCACTTTATCTTACTTTATTTACTGCTATTCTCTTTAGTCATATATACTAAACGCCTGAAAATTAAAATTGTTCCAATGTCATATTTATGGAATGAATATATTATTCTGAATGGAGTAATTCCAGACAAGATATCTCCACAAGTGGGAGCGAAATTTAAACATCAAGACATTTCATGAATTCGTAAAATCTATCCTATACTAACATTTATATTGATGGGACCAATTTTTTTGAATGCCCCAACCAAAAGGATGAATTTGTATCTTAAATATTATGTTAAATGGAGTCGTTTAAATTCTATGAGATAACTAAACAGGTTGTATGTAGTTTAAATTAATTAATTTGAAACAGTTATTATAGAAAATCTTTTGAAGAATAAGTTTTGTTTTTATTTATTTATTTATTTTTATTGAACAACGATTAGGGTATCTTAGGTCTAGCTTACTCCGTTGATGTTTTAATCTAATCTCCTAATGGTTTGTGTAAGATGCTGCATACATACTCACATAGACAACGATAATCGTGGTAAGTTGAAATGATGATTTTTGAAGAGCACACTCAAAGTTTACTATTCAACCAGTTCCATAGTGAGGAATGAGATTTATTTTTAATAAGTTGTAAATGAATTAGAAAAATTTTACTCCCCCACCCCCCCGCCCCAAAAAAATAAGAAAAAGAAATGGCAAATTTTTAATTTACAAATTTAATTTGTCCAATCACAATGAGGGTTGACCTTAATAGTATAGGAATCATAGATTTAAGATGGTTCAATTATGCTAAACTTATTTTGCTATTTAAGCAGGGTGGGTCACTCATCAATTAGAGCAGGTTGGTCATCCATCTTGTCTCAACTTATAGTGTTACATCATTCCCCAGAATTCATTGTGGAGACCCTGTTGAGGAACAATCAGTCTGTTCAAACATCACAATTTCGTATTTGTGGCACTGCTCCAAGGATCGGCTAGTTTTGGGTTGGCTGTGAAGTTAAATAATTTCATAGGCCCTGTGCCCATTTCTTTAACTACCTCTTGGTGGTTCATACTGGTGTTTAATAAATTGCTCTCTTACAAATCAGAGATGGTGACACACGTGATGCTACTTATCCAAACAAAAAAAAAAAAAAAAAAGACACGTGATGCTTGCACGTAAATAGCGAAAGAATAAATTTGAGATTAAATTAATATGAAATTATTGTTCTGTTCCCTTTAATTTTTCACTATGAGGTAATATTAAGGGTATTTCTTATTTTTATAAGAAAAAGAATATCGATACGAAGGTGAGAGATCAAAACCTTCCAACCCCTTCATAATGGACTTCTAGCCTTCTAGGTGTGCAGTACTATTCTCCCAATTGAAGAACATTATCATGGCTCCAAGGCTTATGATTGTATTTTATTTTAGCTAAAAAGACCGCAATTTTATTTTATTCTTTATAAACATAGTTTATCCTAATATTCATGGCTTCTTGTAATTATCTAAAATAATTTTAAACAATAATTCAAAATACTGTATACTTTCTAAGGACAATTTTGCACCTACCAAAATTGTTAATTACTAAATTAGCATCACCTTCCTTAGATATTATTTTATCATATTTTTCCTCTGCGAGGTGATTATTTTTAAAGAGTAATAACTTCTACTTATTATTATTGTTATTATTAATGATTAGGGTATCTAGCTTAAACCTTAATCCTACAAAGATTTCAGTTTAAACTAATCTCTTAACAACTCGTATGAGATGACTCATACTTACACAAGCAACAATGGCTTTTTTTCTTTTTCTTCTTTCTATTTATATATTATATATTTTTTTATGCTAAATACACAGGTAATGATAATTAGGATGAATCAAAACAATGAGATCTAAGGATCACACTTAGGACCTAATCGTTCAAACAACCATGTAATATGTTAGTCTCTTGCCAAGATCCTCTGCTTGGGTACTTGGGTACTTGGGTGCATCTATCGACCTTAAAAGATTCAGCCCCCATCCCATATATGTACTAGTTTTTTTTTTCAGCCGTTAGATTTACTCAAACAATTCAAGCACCCAAGCAGGGAATCCTCTCTCCATAATATTACTATCGAACCAAACCGATTACTTGATATTAAGTTAATCACTTAACGATAGCTGTGTCGAATAATTGAACCAAGTCATTATGGACAGAAATCCTCCTATTCTAGCATTAGTCATCAATGCACTTTTCTCATAGTGTTCCACGATTGGTTAGAATTAATTAGACATTGGATGCACTCTCTAGCAATCACCTTCCTTATTTCTTAACTGAGTCATTAAAGTTCAATTTGAACCACTCTTCGTTAGGTGGATTTGATAGAATAAAAATTTTATTTTATCTTTTATCGTGACTAGAATAATTGTAGTTCGCATTATTTTGGGCAAAATTAGAAAAAGAGATTTGCACTCAATATTCTTATATACGTGTATAAGACACCAACAAAGAGACTAGGTCCGTATGATCCATGTGCATTGATGTCATCGAATTCTTACCCCAACAGTTTTCAATTAATGGTTTAGGTTCTTGCTGTTGGTTTTTGAATCTTGATAAAATAAATAAATAAATAATGAATTCGATATCGAATATGAATGAGACCCCTCACCCTCCACGCGATCAATGAAAGTTTGATTTAATAAATGCATGTGTTGTATAGTATCATCATCAAACAAGGGACACAATTATTAAATAAATAAAAAATCATGATATGTTCGGGGTTCTAACACTTCCAATTGACCCAAATCTATATATATCAAAGGAGACAATTATTTATTTATTTATACTAAAAATTGTGAAATTGTGTGTGGTTTATATTTTAATAAAATTCATCATTAGATTAGATGTCTTAATCATACTTGTCAAATATCACATTAATCACATACCAAAAGCCATCAACACATAAGCTCTAAATTTCATCAAAAGTTATCACATTTATGGATGAAATGACTCAAAATTTCTAATCAAGTTGATGTTGGCAAGCATTATCTGGATGCAATGATTGTCTAGTCTAACCATAATTTCTAAAATGCAATTGGGATAATGTTTAAAAGAAAAAAATTTGAGTCATCTACTCCTCTTATAGACTAATACTAACTCATATAATATATCTTTATCAAAATTATTTATAAAAAAATAAAAATAAAAAAAGAGGAAAAAACCCTAATATAACATATATATATATATATATATATATATATATAGAGTGTGTGAGAGAGAGAGAGCGCTTTTTTCTATGATGTGGATTAAGATTTGGTAAAGTTTGGGACTTTAACTACATGATAAAATTACCATTGGATTGACGCCATGTGGCAAAAGAGAAGAAAGAACAATTCGAATTTGCTGATAGTAAAGTAGTTGAAAATCTGAGAACTGCTTTGCTACCAGCAAATCTGAATTGTCCTTTCTTCTCCCTTGTAACATGGCGTCAATTCAATGGTAACTTTACCATGCAGTTAAAGTCTCAAACTTTACCAAATCCAGATCCCAATGATGCTGCCTTGGTCGCCTATCCTTTGGGTATTTCATGCGTCAATATTGGCCTTCCATTGACTACATAATCTCATGTCATTTGGACTATACAGACAATTAGACACTGCTCACATGCATGTAATGAAAATGTTAAACATTTTATTTTGAATTAAGAGAATAAATGTTTTGTTTTTTTTGTTTTTTTCAATAAAAAGTAAAAGAAAAAAATGGTTTTTTTTTGGGGGGGGGGGGGGGGGGGGGTTGGTGTGAGAGTGCGTGGGCAGTTCGATCAAAAAGTTGGCTTGCAATTACACTCTTTTTAATTTAAACCTAATTAAGTCTAATGTGTTTGATTTTCATTTCAATTATATTCCTTCCCCGCAAATGGGACAATTATTTGGCACGATTGCCATCTATTCACTATTTCTAATTATATGAAATAGGAAACTAGGAATAAACACCATCTAACTACTTTTTCCTTTGACTAATATGCATAGTGTGTGTGCTCAAAAAGAAAAGAAAAGAAAAGAAAAAAAGGCCTATTTCGACATCTTTTTTGATGTATTCACACCCTACATAAGGGTGAAAATAGGCCATCGAGAGCTGCGGAAGCACTAAAGCAATCACAAAAGGTGTGAAAATAGGCCTTCCACAAAAAAAACAAAAAACAAATAATTTGTGCGTAAAACATATATATATATATATATATATATCAACTCTGAAATCTGAAGGGATCTCTTATGTAAGTTAGGTAATAACTTTTAATTATTATCTTATTTTTTCAACGATTAGGATATCTGACAAATCACTTAGTAATTTGCAAAATTAACCTGTAGAGAGTGCCATGATTGGAACCAGAATTTTCTGAGTCGATCAATTTCATCCTTGTCAACAGTAGAGAAGTTTGGACTTATTAGAATGGTGATGTAAATTGCAATTGCAAAGAATGTTAGTGTCGGTGCTTTGCTATTTTGGTGTTTCCCATGGTTGTGTTTAATATCATTGAAATTAAAATTGACTTGACAACCACCCCAAAACAATACTAATTAGCTATGAATAAATCAATTTCAGTCGTGTCGATAAAAACAAAGATTGATTTATTTGGTTAATGTGGTTAATGTGCATTGGGGGTTCTTATATGGACCTAGGTTTATCTGAAGGGTTTCTTCGTCATTAAAAAAACAAAAAAACAAAAAACAAAAAGCCAAGAAAACGATGACGACGACGACGAAGATGTGTCTCAATTGGGGTGATAAGTATACATTGACCTAAATCATGTATAAAGTCATTTATAATTCCTATGCTTTAGTGTATTCTTTTAATATTATTGAAGTTGCAAAACAATATTTATAGGTTAATTACGGTTTGGTTCTCGGTTTGTATCGGACCAATTAAGTTGCACCCCTAGTTCCTATGCCTTAGGGTATTAATCTAACATTATTAAAAATCATTATTTGTTCTTTTAGTTAATTTTTGTTAGAATGGGAATTTCAGTGTAGGTAATAGGCTAACTTTAACTTGAGTGAGGGAATTCCCTTAGGATCAACCACTACCAAAATTTAACAAGAGTGTTAACTCATACAGATTGAGTAAAATAACTTCATATCTGTCCAAAAAATTATAGTCGATTAATGATTTGAAATAAAACGACTCAATTTGCCATGAGGAATACATACATTGGGTTTCAAATCTTCCTAATTTCCCAATATATACATTGGGTTTCAAATCTTAGGAAGAGATTCTTTCCATTTACTTGACGATTCAAAGAAATTTGGATCATTCATAGCACATGATACCTATCAAAATATGCGAAACTCACATGATATGAACGATACAAATTTTACTAGATCATCCATTACAATAGAGAGGATCCTTACTCGAAAGTCTCAATCATATTATTCGAATCCTTAAAAAAAAAATAAATGAAAATAAAAATCTCAATCGCACATTCAACATCTATATATCTTCTTCTATACTAATATAGAAAGTGTTTGGAACCTTGGTTGGATTATCAAAAAACCTTTATAAGTTTTAAGTAAAGTAAAGGTTAGTGGGATTAGAAAGAACTCCTAAATAAATTCTAACTTAACCATCCACTATCTTCTTTTCTTCCCTTATTTTTCTCTTCCTCTATCATACTTACCCTCTTATTCTATCTCCTTAACTACTTAATACAAAGTATCAAGTTGTGTTCTCATTTTGAATTCAAATTATTTATTTATTTTTAAGAGATTTTTGTAACTTTTTCACTTTTTTTTTTTCTTTTTTTTTTTTTTTGTAACGCAAGTTTTCCAATCTAAAGGAGTCACAATCCTAAGTAATGGGTCAAACCCAGAAGTCACATTCTCATTTCCCATGCCAAACAAACCTTTAGTGTTAATAGAAGCATTTTGTGGAGGACAATGGGCTAGGGATTTCACATAAGAGAACCCACCAAGATCCACTTATATCATCACCATCACCTGATATATTGCAACATACTAAAAACCGAAATCATCACCACATGCCTCCACAGCGCGTGTACTGCACCACCCAATAGAGAAGAGCCGCACAATTATACGTACTGTGGGGCCCAAGACAACAAAGACAAATATACCCATATATGGCACAGAGCGTGGTGGCGCGTGACTTGACATGTGTAATTGCGACCTTTGTACTTTTGCTTCGTCCTCATCCGATTAGGACCCTCGCTTGCTTGGGACCGTGAAAGTTGAAAGCGTCAAGAATCTGACACGCTGGACCCACGCCCATCACCAAGAGCTGAACAGTGTCTTATCACTCGACCGTTCTGACACAGTGACACCGTTATAACGGCGCACCGACACTCTGACGGAGTGTGAAAGAGAAAATGCCAGTTGTCACTGCGTTTATCGCCACGATATATCATATCAAGCAATTTCCAATATCTCAAATTACTATTGCCCTATTGGGAAATTGTTACTTTTTCACCGATCCCCATTTTAGACTCGCCCTTTTTCTCTTTTCTTATTTTTTTACGTTTTTTTCTTTTTGGTTAGGGTGTGTGGCAGTTTGGACTCACTTGTTGGGAAACGATTGATTATTTTTCCCTTTTTAACTGTCTAAAATATTGGATCAAGGTTAAAGTATAAATCTTGTTTACTTTTTTTTATAATAATCTCCTTCTTTAATCTTTTATCATAAAGATTTAATGAAAACATGGATGGAGTAAAGGGCAAAATTAGATTTTATCAATCTGGATTCGATTTCTTTGGAGAGCACTTCAAAAATTATTTCCTTAATGCACCACGCCAATGTCGGAAAATGAGCCCTTAAGATCATCTGGAGAAGGATTTAGTCGAGGTACGCACAAAATGATCAGAACACTCTGACTGTCAAACCAAAAAAATTTTTTAAAAAATGTAAAATTAAGATGTGTTAAGGGTTCGAACTCTCTCATTACACTAAAAAAATATATAAATATAATAAAAGAAATATAAATAGGAATTTTGGCCATAGTCCTCTAGTATAAGATATTTTTTAGAATAGAAGTCAAAACAAATTTGATTATCTTGAAACCCTTTTTGCCCTATTACGAGTAATTGCTAATTTCCCCAATATACCAATATAAATTGAAAAAGTAAGATGAGTTAATGCATTAATTGCATCTACTTCATTTGTCTACTTTTTTGATGAGTTCCATTAGAAGACGCAAATTTTATTTTGTTTTAATCAAATTTGGGGATATAATTTTTACACTAAATTTCTTACACAACTATTATTATTATCATTATTATTGGGATACGAAATGGTCGATGAATTTTATTGGAAAGAAAAGGTCATTAGCTACATCAAATCTAAACAGATTTGGTCCCCAACACAAAGTAGAATTTTTCCATCTAAATTTTCAAATCATCAACAAACTTTGCTCGCTTAGCATTTTAGCAAGGCCATAGGCTACCAACATGACAAAAGGACATTGAAGTAAAGAAATTTATGACCTCCGATGACTAAATCAGCTACTGAAGAAGACTCCTCTCTTGAGATAATAGCCTTAAGATCTCCAAATTGTACCCCTCCATAATCACATTTTGTCTCTTTAACAAAAAAACCTATTGCGAATCTCATTGCCATTACTTCAATAGTCAAAGCCGAAAACATGTCCGATACCAGACCTATGTTAATTATCATAAAAAAATTACTCCATTAACATTAATCTTACACATGCTTCCATCCAACAGTCTCCGCCGGGTTGATATCTTACACAATTTTTTAAGAGGTTGGATCTTGTCATATTTAACGTTCTTACAACTATATTAGTTATTTCTTTACCTAGCATTTAGCATTTTTTTAGGCTTTTGGATCTTATGAGACACAACAACTTATGTCCTATAATACTAATCATTTTTCAAATAATTAGTTATTTTACAATGGAGGGAGTATGATTTTTGTCATTTCCTTCTTCCTTCTTCGTTTTTGATAAGATGAAGGTAAAAACCTTCTACTTCTTCATGAACCCTATCTTCATGAATTAAGTAGATATAAATCTGAAAAGAATAAAAAAAATAATATATCATTACTAAGTTCTCTTATTTGTACACTTGGAAATCTAAACAACGGTATAAGAAGGAGATGTCTTAGCTTCTCACTTAGACTATTCCCTGTTAAATCCAAATGGTACAATCGTTATCACTTTTTAAAAAGCAGAGGAAACAATATAAAAAAATATTGAAACAATTTGAATCGAAAGAGCAAATCATGTTCTTTACTTTTCACCTTTTATTTGCAAATTTTATATATTATTCCTATACACATGTACCATGTGTTACTTCTACTCTCTTTTTTTTGGTCAGAGTTACTTCTACTCTCTAGTAATAACTCTCTTACCGCTTAATTCCAACGTACACTTTTCCCTACTTTATAAATAGAAAAAAAAAAAATTGTTATGAATATTAAACATTGAGTGAACATTGAGTGGATGTCCACACATCCTCCACTTTGTGATAATGGGAACACCATCATAAGTAGGTTAGGTAATCTCATCATGAGGACCAAATACAAACAAAGATAAAAGGGGAAGGGGAGAAAGAAGAGAAATGAAGAAATGTGTATTCGGAGAGAAAGAAGAGAAAGAAGATGAATGAGAAATTTTATTCTCCTCATAACCTGTTCTAAATTCTTGGTTTTGTAACACGTTATCAGCACGAATTGCTCAAGGAATTTGTGAACAATATCATACTACCACCATATTCTTTCTTAACCAATTTGGTTGTGGTAAGTTGGTACGTTCTAAACCAATTTGATTGTGGTAAGTTGGTATGCTCTTAACCAATTTGGTTGTGGATTGGTTTTTACTCTAAATTATATACTTGAATGGATGAATCCATCTTCTCTTCCTGAAGTAAGAGAAGATTTAAAAATAAAATTTGAAATTTTATAAATAAATAAAAGGAGTGATGATTCATTTTCTCTTCTTGAAGTAAGAGAAAGATCTGAAAACCAGAAGTTTTCTATAAAAAAAAAAAAAAAAAGTTATTATTCATCTGTTCTCTTCCTGAAGCAAGAGACAAATTTCAAAACCTGAAGTTTTAGAAATAATGAATAAAGTCTCAATTTAATTGAATAAAGTGATGGTCAATGATGACCAAATTAAATTGAGTAATATATTTCTCTATTATGTGTTATGCAACTTCTTTAGATGCTTGTAAAATTTTGGTGAAAATTCGTGAGTGCACCTTAACTTTTGCTTTAGTTAGCATAGAAGAACACACAAAAATCTGCTCTTGTTTTACTACAAATTGACTGTCAACGTCGCCTATGTTGTCAGTCAACTTCTCTCAGATTGACTGGTAACTTCACTGTGTCTGCTTAAAATATGTCATTAGGTAAATATAAAAACCTGAAGTTTTCTATTATAAGAAAGGGGTTATTATTCATATTTCTCTTCTTGAAGTAAGAGACAAATTTCAAAACCTGAAGTTTTAGAAATAATGAATAAAGTCTCAATTTAATTGAATAAAGTGATGGTCAATGATGACCAGATTAAATTGAGTAATATATTTCTCTATTCTATGTTATGCAACTTCTTTAGATGCTTGTAAAATTTTGGTGAAAATTTGTGGGTGCGTCTTAACTTTTGCTTTAGTTAGCATAGAAGAACACACAAAAATCTGCTCTTGTTTTACTACGAATTAACTGTCAACGTCACCTCTGTTGTCAGTCAACTTCTCTCAGATTTACTAGTAACTTCACTGTGTCAGCTTAAAGTATGTCATTTTATGATAAAAACCACCAGAAGTGGAATAATAGAATACCAAACCACCAGAAGTGGATTAATGACATATCAAACCATTAGAAGTGGAGTAATGAAATACTAAACCACTAGAAGTGTAATACTAAACCACTAGAAGTGGAGTAATAAAATACCAAACCACTAGAAGTGGATTAATGAAATACCAAACCACTAGAAGTAGAGCAATGAAATATCAAACCACCAGAAGTGGAATGAATATATTTGGTGTGGAAAAATAAAATACCAAACCACTAGAAGTGGAATGAACTGAAGAAATAAGCATCGGTTTATAGAATAAACCTACGAGATAAGTGTTTTAAGTAAATACTTGGTTGCGGTTTTGTGTGTTATACTGTGTTGACAGCACGAACCCATTTTACCATTTAATTCATAACTTTAGTTCTAGTTATGATTTTGAGATGAAACGAATTGGATTTTGTCACTGACTTGTTGGGCTAACATCCTACCAATTTTCGTGTCATTGGGTGACCATTTGATATTTTTTTGCGTAATTATTTCTTGGTACACCTGAATCTGGGATTTCTGCTAGACAGCACTAACTCAATATTGAAAAATATTTTTGAATGGGTTTTGCTAGGTACTTCTCTACAAAATTTTGAGGTTACAAAGTACATTTGATATAATTTTAAGTGATATAAACGCCAAAGCCCATTTCTTTTTGGATTGAACATATAAAAAATTCATTTATACGCATCACAAATTGTTTTCACTAAAATTTCAGATTTGGTCATTGTACTTGGAGCAGATTACAGATTTTTTGCTACTTATTAGTAGTATTTTGAGAACTAGAGAGACCAACTGGAGATTGTCTCTGCAGCCCATTAAGAATCCTAGCCCCATTTTGGCATGCGTTAGTTTAATTAAAGGCACTCCCAATAGTGCCAATTGCCTAAGCAAACCTTGAAGAATTGATGAAAGGCTATCTATTAATTCTATTCTGCCATTGGAGAAGTACTAGTGCTTTGGGTAAGTTACTCTAACCGTGGTAAAGATACCTTGGCCTATGTATCAATATGGAATTATTTTTTCTATCATATTAAAAAAAAAAAATGGTCATAAAGCTTTATAAAACAAGTAAATTGGTTTTACTTACTACGTGATAACAATCTATTTTGATTTATGAGTTTGAAATTATTTGTTGGCCAATTTTTTGATTATTATCAAAACCATCTTCATTCTAGTAGCAGCAAAAAAAAAAGAAAAAAAAAGTGAGAGCTACTCAATAGTAGCATTTTGGGTAGAACTAGAAGGGTCAGTTGGGGGTTGCCTTTGTGGGCCTTGGGTAGAACTGGAGGGATCAGTTGGAGGTTGCCTCTGTGGGCTGCCCGGAACCCTTTCTCGATCAATGATTTGATCAGTGAGCCTCTCCAGTGCCTCGACCCTTGGTGTGAGTCTGTTAGAATAGGAGTCCACCATTCTTTGTAACTCTCTATTCTCCACTCTGAAAGCCCTCATCCTTCGATAGGCTCCGTCGAGCAACCCCTGGAGACGAGTGACCTGGTCACTTAGACTTTGCATGTGCACATTTCTGGTGTGCAAACGCCGAGCCATGTTAGCAGTAAATGTTGTGGCTTGAGCGCTGAGAGCCATGGAGTCTCTTATTACGTCCAGGTCGGACCGTCCAACCAGTATTCTCTCATCACGAGGAGTGATGAGTCCCTCCGCTATTGCCGTTGCGTTCGCAAGATTGTAAATTACAGAATCCTCAACTGTAAGGGGTTGGTTGTGAACATTTAGGAACCTTGGGTGCCAGGCCTCTGGTTGTGTTGCTGGTGTTGTGTTTAAGTCAGGACGGTTTTGTGGGGTAGAGGAGGAAGATGCCATGAGTTCGTAAGAGAGGATTTAGAAGAAAAGAGTTTTCTCTGAGGGTTGAATGGTTGGGGAAGAGTGTTTAAGCACCTATAATCAAACTCTGGTTTTTAAAGAAAAACCGCCCTCACTCAAGCCAAGAACAGATCGCAAAAACCAATGCATTGTTGGGAATCCAATGCTATTAAGGATTAATTAATCCTCTCGAGATCTGCAACCGTCTGCCAATAATGTTGCCTTTTGATAAAATACTGCTGCTTTTAATCACATCTCGATACTGTAGTCCCCTCATCATGCTAACTGTGTCAGTTAGCAGATAAGGGTCTTGGGCTAATGGGTTAGGCGTGCCATGGCTTGGACATACCAGGTACTGGGCACTAGTGTGGGTTTGTTTGGATAGGCCCGACAAGTGTTATTAGGCAGAAAGTATACTAGCCCATTGTTCTCACACCAACAAGAACAGGAAACCCAAATGGTTTGAGTCCAGAAAAATATAATGTGAAATAAATGGTAATATCACAGTAAGGTAAGAATTCACACCCCCAAACTAACAAAGTGATATTTTTACAGCAAGATTTGCAGATTGTCATTTTGATGAAACACAGTTCCCGTCGTTAGGAGGAGGAAATCCACTGATAGAAGAACGACGTGAACTTTCTTGGAATGTACCATCTTTGTCCTATCTTGATCCACATACTGCTCAATGTGAAACTGAAGTACAGAAGATCACTCATCTTCAGAAGATTGCTAATCAAATGCCTGATGCATTTACAGACGCAGCAAAAATAAGTAAGTCTTATATACCGGCTGCAAATACACCAGCAAAGATCAATGTACCAATTGGTAAGTCTACTATTATTGCAGCAAATAAATCATCTACTACACGCCTGAAGCGTGGTAGACTCTTGGGTTCAAAAGATTTAGTTCCCCGGAAGAGGAAAATAAAAGGGTAACAAAATATAGAAAATAGTACTTCGGAAGAGGCTATTGAACAAGAAATAAATATTCCCACAAATTCTGATTTAATAACTCCTGAAGAGGAAAATGTCCCTGAAGAGGCATATGTACATGGAAATGAAGAAATTTCCATAAACTATAAATGTACAAAAGAATTGTGGGATCGCTCAGAAGTGGTTATTAATGATGTATTTTCTTTCGAAGTAGCTACTGAAATTTCAAAAGATGATGATGATCTCGAGCCATGCACTGTAGACGAATGTCACAGTAGACCTGATTGGTTAAAGTGGAAAGAAGCAATCCAAGCAGAATTGGATTCGCTAGAAAAACGTAAAGTATTTGGACCTGTAGTCCTAACACCCAATGATGTGAAACCCGTGGGTTACAAATGGGTGTTTATAAGAAAGTGTAATGATAAAAATGAGATCGTCAGATATAAAGCTCGTTTAGTAGCACAAGGTTTCCTGTAGAGACCTAGGATTGATTATGAAGAAACATATCCACCTGTAATGGATGCCATTACATTTCGATATTTAATTAGTCTGTCAGTCTCAGAAGGACTTGACATGCGTCTTATGGACGTAGTTACTGCATTTTTATATGGAAAGTTAGATGCAGATATATATATATAAAGATCCCTGAAGGATTCAAATTGCCTGAAGCAAATACATCACAACCACGAAATATGTACTCAATTAAACTGAGACGATCCTTGTATGGATTAAAACAATCTGGAAGAATGTGGTATAATCGTCTCAGTGAGTACTTAGTTAAAGAAGGATATATTAATAATCCTATATGCCCTTGTGTATTTATAAAGAAATCAGAATCTGGATTCGCCATCATTGCAGTCTATGTTGATGATATAAATTTAATTGGACTCCTGAAGAGCTCATGAAAGCTGCTGAATATTTGAAAAAAGAATTTGAGACGAAAGATTTAGGGAGAACAAAATATTGTCTCGGCCTGCAGATCGAGCATAAATCAAATGGAATTCTTATCCATCAATCAGCTTATACCGAAAAGGTATTGAAACGTTTTAATATGGATAAAGCGCATCCACTAAGTTCTCCCATGGTGGTTCGATCTCTTGATATTAAGAAAGATCCATTTCGCCCCAAAGAAGATAATGAAATGCTACTTGGTCCTGAAGTACCATATCTTAGTGCAATAGGTGTTTTGTTATATTTAGCACAATGCACTAGGCCTGATATAGCATTTTCAGTCAACTTATTAGCAAGATTCAGTTCTGCTCCAACTCGACGACATTGGAATGGTATTAAACATATTTTACGCTACCTTCGTGGAACTACAGATATGGGTTTGTTTTACTCAAAGGAATTAGCCCGTGGTCCTTGTTTAGAAGGATATGCAGATTCTGGATACCTTTCTGATCCTCACAAAGCTCGCTCACAAACAGGGTATGTATTTACATGTGGCAATACAGCGATCTCTTGGCGATCTACAAAGCAGACTCTAATTGCTACATCTTCTAATCACTCTGAGATACTTGCACTCCATGAAGCAAGTCGTGAATGTGTATGGTTAAGATCTGTAGTCCATCACATTCGAGACACATGTGGGTTACCTCTGATTAAAAGTATGCCAACAACAATTTATGAAGATAATGCTGTATGTATTGCACAAATTCAAGGAGGGTACATCAAAGGTGATAGAACCAAACACATTTCACCAAAGTTCTTCTACACTCATGAACTCCAGCAGAGGCATGAAATTGATGTGAAGCAAATACATTCCACTGATAATCTTGCGGATTTATTCACCAAGGCCTTACCATCGTCAACATTCAAGAAATTGGTATATGGCATTGGAATGCGTCGGGTTTGCGATCAGTTAAGTTGATACTTATCTTCTTATCAGGGGGAGTATTCATTTTTGGACATATGCATGCTGTACTCTTTTTCCTTCGCCTAAGTTTTGTCCCATTGGGTTTTCCTGGCAAGGTTTTAATGAGGCAGTTTCTTTAGTGCGTCCAACACCACTCTAAGATTTACAAAAATGTTGTACTCTTTTCCTTCACTAGTTTTTTCCCACTGGGTTTTTCTAGTAAGGTTTTTAACGAGGCACATTATCTTAGTGTGGTGGACATCCAAGGGGGAGTGTTATGAATATTAAACATTGAGTGGACATTGAGTGGATGTCCACACCCCCTCCACTTTGTGATAATGGGAACACCATCATAAGTGGGTTAGGTAATCCCATCATGAGGACCAAATACAAACAAAGATAAAAGGGGAAGGGGAGAAAGAAGAGAAATGAAGAAATGTGTATCCGGAGAGAAAGAAGAGAAAGAAGATGAATGAGAAATTTTATTCTCCTCATACTTGTTCTAAATTCTTGGTTTTATAACAAAAATAGTATTATCGTACCAATTTGAACTCAAACGTACAAGTCAACATTTCTTTTCTATATCATAGAAATATAATTACTCCTATGTTCTACTTTGTTTCATCACCTTTGACTAAATATAATTAAAAAGGGGTATTTATTGCCTTGTTTGGTCACTCATTTACTATTGTCACTCATTTAGTTTTAATTTTCCAATTTCACTCTCCAGTTTCTATTGTTGTTCAAATTTATTCTATAATAATTGTAATTACGGATATTGTAAATGATCTTTTAGGAAAGTAAAATTATTCATTGACTTCGAACTTTGATAATAAATTGCAGATAAACCCCCCTTGAAGCATGAGGGGTTAGCAGATAATTATTTTTATGTTTTAATTTTTATCAATGTATCTCACTGTTATTCATTGTTGATGAAAATGGAAGAAAAATAGTCACGTACTACTCATGTGACACGGTAATTGTAAAAAATTACCTTTCTCTATTAGCCTCAAGATTTCATTCCATGAATATATTATGATTTTGATGATAACAAAGCATTGATGATTATGGACTAATGTTTATCATTTTAGTTGATCATTATAAGTTAGGTTTTTTTTATACTCAAATGTGTTATCATAAGAAGAAATCCAAAGAGAACAAGAGAAACAAAGAGTTTCAAGGAAGAGAAGATTCAACTCTCAAGAATCTCATGAAGTGAAGGATTTAAAGATCTTGAAGAATTGGGTATTTGGGTGAAAGTTAGGATTTTATGTAAATGGTTGAATGATGAAGCTTAATAACTATAAAATCTATATACCATATATCATAATCCTAAGAAGTCCTAAATTTTACTTGGAAAATCATTTATGAACTTAGAATTGAAAAATAGCCTATATCTTACTGTTTAGATTTAAGACACTTGAATAAGACGTCTGAAAAGTTTAAGACACCTGAATAAGAAGTATAAAAAGTTTAAGATGCTTAAATAAGATGTCTGAGATGATTTAAGACGTCTAAAATTGAATCTTGTCGACAGACCCTTATACTTACTCTCTAGATATTTAAGACGCCTGAATAAGATGTTTGAAATGATTTATGACGTCTGAAATCCTCGTTTTGACAGAATACGACTAGTTTTTTAAGCCCAAAAAAGTATTCCAACGGCTTTATTTTTGAAGGGACTGCTACCAAACGGTCATAAACCATCCAAGGCTATATAAATGGTGTCTCAAACACTTTGAAATAATTGATTAAAAAAGAGAAAAATATTATACTCTTCTTACCCATTATCCAGCTCTAGATTCACATACTTGAGCTTTCATTATCCATATCATATTAGATTGAATTTAATTCTTTATTCACCATATCAAGAGGGATTTGTTGTTGTACTAAATTCATATCTATCTTTGTGAGAGATTGAGGGTTAGACATAACCTTAGTTGAGCAAAGGGAATTTGTTTATTGTAAAGTTTGATCTATACCCGCAAATAGATTGGTGAAAGGTTTGATTTCCACCCGTGAAAGAGATTGGTTAGTGGATTTGGAATCCTCGAGCAGAGTTCTTGAGACGAGAACGTAGGCGGGAGAGCCGAATCTCATTATATCTTGTGTTTGATTTCTCTAACTCTCTCTCATTTATTTACTTTCACTAATTGTGCTATTTGCATCATTGTTCAATTTACTATATTTGCCAAAGTTTTTAAAGTTTCATTTATTTTGCATCAACCCAATTCATCCCCCTCTAAGGTTGATTATTTGGGCCAACACACTCTCTCTCTCTCCCAACCCAAATTCTTATTGCATTGCATCATATTTACTGTTACCGTTAAACTTAAAAAAATCCTAAATGAGCTCAGATGGTATATTGATAAAATTAAAACATTAAGGGTTATCTGCTAACCTTCCATAATTTAGGAGGTTATTTGCAATTTACCCTAATAAATTTTAGAATATCATAAAACGAAAATTATGATTAAACAAAGTAAAACGAAAGGAATAACAGATTGTGCACACACCTCTAATAAATTAAAAAAATTCCATTTTCCTAATAACGTAAAGCTTGGTGAGCTCCTAATAACTTAATAACTTAATTCATTGCCATATTCAAAATTTGAGTGGTTTCATGGTAAGATAATTATAAAAAACTTGATGGTGTGATAAATAAAAAGTATCTAAAAAATGGAAAAGAGAAAAAAAAAAAATTGAAATAGAAAAAGCAAAATCGATCTCTGTTCCTTAATTTCATCTATTGGTGGCGAAATTGTCGCGATATATTGTCGGCACCCTGGCCAGCAGATTAAATTCCCCGAATCTAACGCCGTACGACCACTTCGCTTACCCCGTCATCTCGTAACGCCACGTGTGTCCTTTCTATGGCTTGATCCTTGACACGTATGAAAAAAAAAAAACTTAAAAGCCGTGGTCCCAATTTTAGCTGGCTGGCATTTATTGGCTGATACACCTAACCGTGGTTTAAACCAAACTGAACCATGGTTACTTCGCACACGATCGAGTGTGTCTACTACGTGCTTACTCGTCTTGTATATGGGCACATATGCACCATCACCACGCGGTTTACGAACCTCTCTTTCTAACCGTCCTCGCTCTCCCGTCTTCGCCGGCGACACTTTTCCGGCGACTCTTCACGGCCCACTTCTCGCCGGAAAATTAACCGGATCGACGGCGGGTTTCGGGTTGATCTGCTACGAATTTCCTTCGGTTTCGGAGAATTAGGGTTTTGGTGGTGGTTGAAGATCGAAGCTTGGGTTGAATCTCTCTGCGTGAAAAGTTAGGGTTTTTGTTTTCTTTTTATAATGTACAGGCATTATATAGGAGAATCTGAGAGGTTTTTTTTTAATTAAAATTCCACGTGAATTGATGCATTTTGTGCTAATGTTTAGTTGTAAATGAATTGGAATTGGATATGGTTTTGAGTTGGTTCTATATTTAGCAAACATCGGATCTTGAAGATTCTGAGCAATTTCAGGCGGTTTTGGATCAATTTGGTGTGATTCTAGGGTTTTTGTTACAGTTTTTGGTCCTGCATTGATCGAAATCGAAGCGGATATGGCGTTTTTCGGCCTTCGGAAGGGTATTTGACCGATTGTTGCTGTGAATGCATGGGGATCTTGGATCGATATGTGCAGGATAGAGAGGAGTGAAGAGAGTAGCGGTGGTTTTGAGGAGGAGAGAGAGAAGAGAGTGAAGAAGGGGTGGAGAATGGGCTTGAAGAGTGTTGTGGTGGGAGAGAGTAGGGTTGAGAAGCTGAAGAGTTCGATGGTGTCGTCGTCAAGGTCTCGGATGAAGCTGTGGACGATACGTGCGACGACGTCCGTGTTGCTCTGGACTTGTTTGGTTCAGCTCACGGCATTGGGAGATATGTGGGGGCCTAGTGTTTTGAAAGGTTGGCCTTCTTGTTTTACTCAGGAGTCTGCTCAGGCTTTGGACGTCAAGATGTCGGCGGTGCCGGTGCGAGTTCTTCCGCCCAAGAGTGAGTTTTTGTAGATGATTTTCAGTTTATTGTTCTGTTTAATGTTTACAGCATTGAAAAATCTCTGATAAAACCCTTTTATTTTTTTTATTAAAATTTTTTTTCCTTATAATTGTATTTGTATATAATCTGTAATATATCAATTATTCGATGGAGGATATGGATTTAGAAAAATCTGAATTTTGAAGTAGGATTCATATCGCAGACAACCTGTCGCAGTTGTGAAAGGATTCATGTACCGGATGATCCGTGGTAGTTGGGAATTGAGGCTTTGTTGAATTGAATTGAGTGTATTATGATTACTATCTTGGTCATCTATGTTGTAATTGCAAACGGAGGAGTTTTGTTTTTGTCAATTTCTTTATTTGTGTAAAAACACTGTGTTTATTCACTGATTGAATTAATTCAGAAAAGTATATGTTGAAGAGCGCTGTCGGGATAGTTGATAAATAATTATTTGTTATGCGGGTTATTTTATTGTGGTTATCTCTTTGCTGCCCGTGAAAGGTATTTTATTTTACTTTTTGTCTTAATTTTTTGGGATGCTTTTGTAAGTTGAATTACTATTATGTTTTTCGGTTGGATTTGTAAGTACAAATCCATCATCCGGAATGAAGCTGGTGGAGAGTAGCAGGCACTGTTACAGCTTATGGTATTTTATCAGCTTCGAGCTATTTTAAAGAGAAACCATTTTTTGTTCTTACCATCATTTGTGGTGGTGATTACCATTTTTAGTACCAGTCTCATTAGGGGATGATGGATTCGTACCTTCATCTTCTATTTAGAACACCATGGAGCCATTGAATTTCCTGGTGAGATCAAGACACTACTTTAAATCACAGCTGCATCATTAGTTTCTCCATTATTTGAACTATATTGTCTTCATAATCTCACTCCCAAATGCCTCTGAACCTTGTATTCCTGCAGGTTTTGTTGATCATTTTATTTTACTTAGAAGTTCTTTAAGCATATATATATATATATATATATATATATATATATATTTATCTGTTTCCATTATGTGGTATGTTCTACCTCTTTCTTTTGTGTTTCAAATCATGATATCATCACAGGCATGTTAAAAGGTTATTTCTCAAATTTTCCTGAGGTCCAATACTTAATTTCTTGGTGGTGGGATATGACCCTTTTCATATTTGTCCTCACTTTATTACAGTTGATCTTATTGTTGTAGTGTTTGTTCTCTTTGCCTTACTTTGCTGCAAACATGTTTACATCTGTTTTAACTTCATTGGTATAGCTTTTGCATGAGCTTTTGGTAAATTTGTGTCTTTTGCTACCAATTTAACTTACTCTCTAACATTAAGAAGTAATTTTTTTCTCTCTTGGCTAGCGTTGGTAACTATGAATCTTACGTTGACTTTGAAATTTGGTATGTTGCCAATAGGGGTTTATAAGAACAATGGTTACCTGATGGTTTCATGCAATGGGGGACTTAATCAAATGCGAGCAGCGGTGAGTCGTTAGCAAAGTATCCAAGCCATATGCATACATTTTTTATTTTCTTCTAAAGGATCTAGCTACTTAATTTGTTGTTAGGGTCTAATTTGCTGATCAACATTATTTTATTGTATGCGTACAGATTTGTGACATGGTTGCTATTGCAAGATATTTAAATGTTACACTTATAGTCCCTGAGTTGGATAAAACCTCCTTTTGGGCTGATCCCAGGTGTGTCAATTTTTCTTTGCACATTTGAAGCTTCTTAATTTATTTAAAGTTTTATAAGTGTGGATATATGTAATTTTTCCTTCCTTTGTGCATTGGTTTATGAAACATGGCTATATCTCCTAAGTTACCATGAAAATTTTGTTCCTTGATATGGGCAGTGAGTTCCAAGACATATTTGATGTCGATCATTTCATTACATCATTGAGAGATGAAGTTCGGATTTTGAAAGAGCTGCCTCCTAGGCTCAAGAAAAGAGTGGAGCTGGGCATGATCTATTCCATGCCGCCCATTAGTTGGTCTGACATTTCTTACTATCATCATCAGGTCAGTTGTTTGTTATTTTCGTGGTTGCTGTGTTTTTTCCACTTCTTTAAGACTTCTATTTCAACAATTAATGGCATTGTCTCATTTGTTTCATTCAATTACAGATTCTTCCCCTGATACAGAAGTACAAAGTTGTGCATTTAAATAGAACTGATGCTCGACTTGCCAATAATGGTCAACCTATAGAGATTCAGAAGCTGCGTTGCCGAGTAAATTTCAGTGCTCTGAGATTCACTTCTGAGATAGAGGAGTTGGGTAAAAGAGTTATCAGGCTCCTTAGGCAAAATGGTCCTTTCCTAGTACTTCATCTCAGATATGAAATGGATATGTTGGCGTTTTCCGGCTGTACTCAAGGTTGCAACAATGATGAGGTCGACGAATTGACAAGAATGAGGTGAGCTATGCATATGTCTTTGGCAACAAATAGGCAGTTCTAAATTTAAACTTCATTCTCCTTCCTTTTGTTAACTTCCACATTATCATTCCTTTGTTAACTTCCGCTTTTTGGCAGATATGCTTACCCCTGGTGGAAAGAGAAAATTATAAATTCTGACTTGAAAAGGAAAGATGGCTTGTGCCCTTTGACACCCGAGGAAACCGCTCTTACACTAAGAGCACTGGACATTGATTATAATATTCAGATTTATATTGCAGCAGGAGAAATATATGGTGGAGAAAGGAGAATGGAAAGTCTTGCGGCGGCTTATCCAAAATTGGTGCGTAGATTATATCTGAAACCTGGTTCTTGAGTTATGGTATGTGGTTAATTATTTATGCCTTCATATCCTTACAGGTTGTTTTTGGGTTTGTTGAAACAGGTTAGAAAGGAGACACTGTTGGAACCCTCAGACCTTAGGTTTTTCCAAAATCACTCATCCCAGATGGCTGCATTGGATTATCTTGTCTCGCTGGAGAGTGATATTTTTGTTCCTACGTATGATGGAAACATGGCCAAAGTTGTTGAAGGCCATCGCAGGTACCGTTTTGACTGTATAGTTATGATTATTCTATTCAATAAGATATATGGTTATTGGGTTAATTGACCTGAGATTTGTTTGGCTTGGATAAATGATTTTGGAAATTCAAATACCCTATAGTTAAGTTTAAACATATAATTAGACCCCATCAGCTCCTTATTCTGTCAGAAACTAATACGTAGGCACCTGCAGACAGTAGACAGAATTTTTTATTCTGACTATAAAACCATCGCCTAGCCGTGTACTTTTGTCTAGCTAAGGGTTAATATTGTAACTGTTGTTGTCTATAGAGAAGATTGCTTAATTAACCAAGGTTGTGTGTGTGTGTGTTTTCCTCTGGAACTGGTTTCCATCCACTTCCTGAGATTTGGTGAGTGTGACATGTGTATATTAGAGAGATGTACTTCTATGATCTTATTTATTTTTTGATCAAGTCAAAAGCGTTTGATCTGAAATGAGAACTATGTTGTGTTCAATGCTTTTTCAGATACCTTGGGTTTAAGAAAACGATTCTATTGAACAGAAGGCTTCTAGTTGATTTGATAGACCAGTACGATAATGGATCACTAAGTTGGGAAGAGTTCTCATTTGCTGTGAAGGATGCCCATTGCAGAACGCATGGGGAATCCTACTAAAAGGTTGGTGATTCCAGACAGACCTAAAGAAGAGGATTATTTCTATGCCAACCCGCAGGAGTGTTTGCAACCACTAGATGAACCATTGAGTAGTACGTGATCTGGTGGTCATTGTTAGATTGTATTCTCCTACAATGCTACTCTAGTCTACCATGGATTTACTCTACACAGAGGTATAGCAACAAAGAAGGATTTTGTTCAGAAGAGGCTATCATGAAGATTATTGGGTGAGGTAAACTTCGAGAAAGCCTAAGCGGATCCACAGAAGCAGCTTGAGGACACGCTTACATGTTTTATATTATTCCAATAATCCAATTCATGTATAGAAGCTACCCTGCCATTACAGGGTGTTATCGAATCAAATTGCCTTGTACACAGAGGGATGCAAATATAGATATGGTTTTACAGGATCCTGGGTTCGTGGAAGGTTCTATCCCTCGTCCTTCCATTTTTTATTTTTTTGTTTCTTTCGGATTGTCCACGGACATGTGATTTTCTAGAATATATTACATTCTTAAATTTATCTGTTCACACTTCACCAGTGGGGTTCTGATATTTTGCTGAAAAATATCCTGTGCATTGATTAGGCTATTTTTACAGCTCTTTTTTAGTAATTATAAGGTCAGGATTGCTCTTTTCTTTGATATGTGGTTGGGAGGGGAAGGGAATCATTGAATGACCGTCGTTTTCTTGTCTCGTAATGAGCTGCCAAAATGACTGGGCTTTCGGTTGAACGATGATTTTAAATAATGAGCTGCTGTCTGTTTTTTTTTTTTTTCCTCGAGAAGTTAGTCTAATTCGACTTAATATTTCATTCTGAAGATCGGCCGACCTAACACGTGGTGAGCACAGTGCAATCTTATATTCATTATTTTTATCTTTATTTTAATTATTTTTGCCTTTTTTTTCAAAGAACATTGATTGCTTGCTGCAAATAGTGGCAGATGCCATTTTTTTGGGTAGGGGTCTGCGTCCACCACTATTGGGTAGGGAGAAAAAAAAAGCAAGGGTCAACCAATGAAGCCAATCATCAAGCATATGTTCTTTGATTTTTTGAGTTGGGTAACATTCCATTACGCATCAAACTGAGGTGGTTGAATGGGGTGGTTGCCAGAGGGATCTGATTTGTCATTAGGGGAATAAAAATCAGACCGAAATGGTGGTGGCCCATCAATTCAATTGTGGAGGCATACAGTATTTTCTTTTCTATCATGTGCCAACTACCTCCCAAACTATCACAATCATCATTCTATTCCTTGCTTAGAAAAATAGTTTGACAGGAATATAAAAAAATGAAAATGAATTAGTTTTTATTTTTTGGAGGAGATTTGTTTTATAAATAAATGGGATGATTTCAAATGATGACAGAATCCTTTTTGGAACTTTCATATATTGTCATTAATTAATCATTATCTTTTTGGGAGGGAAAAAAACATGGACTGTTGGTCTTTGGAATGATTAGTTGGCGTGTAGTTGTTGCCTATGTTCTTTTCAAAAGCAAACAGTTGGCAGCTTCCATTCGTGTGAAAGGGCATACATGGGGTCATGGGGTGGGTGGGGATGAGAAAGGAGGACTAGCACTGAGAGGCTGAGGAGGTTATTAGCAATTGTTGTCCACACACACAAAAAGAAAAAGAAAAAAAAAGAAAAGAACAGGTTATTAGCAATGAGTTGTACATATGTTTGTCTTGATTTATAGGTTTTTGTGAATTTTAATTTTGGGTTTCTTTACTGGTTCAATTCAAAGAAAAAACTTAAAGAGGTAAGATGTTAATCATGAGAAAGGTTACTAATATAATGAGGCTTTACCAAAGGATAAAGACAGGAAGGAGTGCAGGCGATTATGTATGAATTGATATTTGTCATGGCAAATCTGGTTTATTTGGTTGAAGAATTGGTTTGATATATTTTGAGGACTTTCATAAGGCTCAATATCTCAACACCCAAAAAAGAAAGAAAAATAAAATTAACTAAAGAGAAAATATATGATATCTGCATGCTTCTATAATGCTTATAGAAAGAGTAAGGGAAATATAGAGAATTGAATAATAAGTTACTAGCTAGTAAAGATCAAATTTATAACTCTTTTTAGGGGAAAAATTGAGTAATGACTAAATTAAAAAATCGAATTGCAGATGGGAAATTTGGGTAAGTCAATTATTTTATGTAGTTTAAGAGAAGTTTGGAGAAAACAAAACAGAAAAGGGTTCTAATTGTACAAGAGATACATTTATAATGAAGGAGCATAAACTAGTGTAGAAAGAGTTGGAGTCGAACAAATAGTTTTTACGATGCATATTTAAAATGAGGAACACCAACATTGCAAATGGACAATGCCCGTAAAGTAGGTAATAAAGTCTCAACGGTGTTTTAACAAAAAGAAAAAAAAAAAGATAAAGGGTCTTAACGGTGTTGAAGGCTTAGTTTTAAAACCATCTTCATACAAACTCACTAACATTTAACTATTGACTAAGAATAAAAATAAAAATCTGCAAATAACATGATGTTTTTTAATGATTATAAAAATACGAAGTCACATGAGCGAGACTAGAATTTTGGAAGGCTCCCTTGAATTCATTCCATAAATAGTAAAATACATGGAATGCAATTTTCATATTTCCAAAATTTGATGTAAATTAGTGCTAAAGATTAATACCACAAAATTAGAGCGACCTACTTTCAGATGCTTTCAACTAATTATATGCATGATCTTTAAATTTGAACAAGCCAAAGGAACATTTTAATAGATTTTCTTTTATTTGTTCTTGGGTCAGCCACCCATTTACTGCTAGGACGACCCACGACTGTGGTACCTTCTTCTTTCCATTTTTTTTTTTGGACACATGGTATCACTGCATTGCGTAACTCTTATACCCAAAAGCGAAGGACAAAAACATGACAGCGGCCACATGGTGTCACTGCATTGCCTAACTCTTGTACCCAAAAGCGAAGGACAAAAACAAGACAGAAAATTTACCTATAGCCTAACATCACATTTTCCCCTATTTTAAGGTGTCTTTCAACTTGATCCTCTCACACCTAAGTTCACTCGAGAGAAGACCCTAACAATTGTTTTCTAAGAGACATAGAAACGTATATATACATATTGTCGGAATTCATCAATGAATCTTGAGTTTAGTGATATGTTTTCATCTTTAGAAATGAAAAAAGTCAGTGGGATTTGACTCCTTTTGAGTAGGTATATATCTTAAATCATTTAACAAAACATAGAAGAAAAAAATATTCAGGAATTCATTAAAAAAGGATCTTGTATCTTCTCATTTGGAAAATGGGATTACTAACTAGTAACCAAACATAACCTTACTAGTCAAAACAAACAAACGTCATCATAAAATAATTCATGTTTGGAGTTCGAGAAAATCTTCAGCTGATGGGGAATCTGTGAGTCATAGCAATCCCAAGAAATTTTTTACCCTTTTTTTTTGTCGAATTGTTTATTTCTTTGAATGATCCGAGAGGCCACTTTCGGGGGAGGAGTCAAGGATCATTGGCTCTACATGGGCTTACTAGGAACCATCACTGCTAGCATAGAATTTTGTCATTGCTCGAAAAATTCACCCATTGCTTTCGGACCACATCACAATCGGCCAAAAGGTGTTTTGGTGACTTAAAAATTGCTTCCTTTTTTTTTTCTTTTGTTTTAAGGAAAAAAAAAACCAAAAAGAGGGGAATATCCAAACAAAGTAACTAACATCACTCCTTGAGCACTAAGTAATTTAGTATTAATCACTCCCTAAGTTAACTTCTTTGTTTTCAACGAGGCCGGTGAGATCCATGATGACCTTGATGGTGATGTTTTGATTGTGGGATTATCTTAACAATTGAATGCGACTACGAGTCGATTAATCAGGGAACATCCGGTCGGTGAAAATTGGTTCAATGACATAATCACTCACCTAATCCACTGTTATTCTTCATTAGATAATTTACCTTCTTATTTTAATTAAGTTAATGCTAAGCAACTGAGTTAACAGGCAAAATAGAGTCTAAAACTAGGTCTTTGGTTACTAGCTTAAAAAAAAAAAAAAAAAAAAAAAAAGGTGGTCTTTGGCATTGGCCATCGACGCAATAGGTGAACTCGACTAATTTATTTAATGGTGATATGGAGAAAACTCCTAGGAAGACTTATAATTTATACCAAAATAGTTTTGTAAGGGCTCATTAGGGCATATCATCTGAATTGCTTTTGTGCATTCTTTGTAAACACCTTCAACTTTTTGGGGATTCTCTCATATTGTTTGTGATGACCAATTAAGAATCCATCTTAAATATATTCTTCCTTGAAGTTGGTTCCAGACACACCCTAAGCAGATTGATTCATTACAAGGTGTTTGTTTACAAAGCAACACACCCCAAGCAGATTGATTTAGTACAAAGTGTTTGTTTACAAAGGTGCTCCTTCATCATACCATAAGCAATCGGTGGCCATGGACAAGAAAAAATTTATTAAAAAAAAGAAAAAAAAAGGATGGGACTGAGCTCTGACCATGGGTTGGGCCAGCCACTTGGTGGTCCTAAAGTTGCACAGTGACTGCCATTCCAATCTTGGGCCTTGATCAAATAGTTAAATTAAGTATGATCATAATCTAACACTAATGAACCATCATTTTGTTTCTTTTTCATTCTAGTTGGACAACAAAGTTATCCAAAACTTCCTGCCTTGCCAATCCTCCAGAAAAGGATAAAGCCACCACCCACTTGAATCAGTTAACGCCCAAGGCACAGCTGACTTGGTAACTGATTTGCCTTATGAGAGAGAATGGGATGTCAAACCTAGAACCTTCTGCTTCTTGAGGCATAAGTCAGGGAAAGTACTAGTTCATCCCTAGGGGTTTAATTTAAAAAATAAAAATAAAAATAAAAAAAGGAGGAGAGAGAGAGAGAGGGGCAGCACTCGATTGGGCTAGACTAGGCCAGGCTTGACTTTCTTTCTGGCCCACAAATTAAGCAAACCCAAGAAATTCAGCAGCCACCCAGGTGATGACTTAAATTGGCAGACAGAAGCCTCCATCAAACCCCATTAGTTCATGATCATACCTATCCTGTAGTGGAGTGTCAAGTGTGATAAGGCATGAGAGATGGAGATACTGTCTTTGAAATTGGTTTCACCATTTTTTTTTATAAAGCTGGTTTCACCATTTAAGGGGAAAAAAAAAAAAAAAAAAACATTAAAATCAAAATGAATTTCTCAGGAATCACCATTATTAACAGCTCAATTAAGAGGTCCAAGCTAAGTATTTTTCTACAAGTTTCTCCAGCCAAGCACTACACATAATAAAAGTAACAGCATCCTCTTCACAAAATAATAATCCCTTACATTCCAAAAAATAAAAAAGAAAGAAATAATTCAAGAGAAACATCAATAGTGTAAGAAACTTCACATGAATGGAAGCCTTGAATGAAAAAAACAGCTTCTCAACATCAATATGGAAGTCTCTGTGATGATCAACAAATACAAAATAAAATAATATATAGTAGTAGTTTGTTGGGAAAATCTGTGCATCCCAACAGACTGAAAATACACTACATTTACAGTAGGTTTAGGTCTCAACTGGGTAGTTTGTGGACCAGGAGAAGACATGAATAAATTTTCCCCCAAGGTGATAAGAGAAACCCAAAAAAAAAAAAAAATGAATAAATTAATCAAAAAAAGAATATTAGTGAATTGTTATACTAGTTTTTGCCTGTCTTGAGCCTCTTTAGGGCTTGATTAGAGTCCTCACCACTGCTTGCAACTCTAGAACGTGCCACTGCTTGGTTGCCAGAGGGATCATTACCCTAGCTCAATTTTTAAAAAAATGAAGTATATTAGGCCAGGATTTTGTGGTTCGATAAGATGGAAATTTAATCTAAGGCTGCAAGTTGAGAACTTCAGATATAAAATGATTATCAGAACTTGAAACATCTTAAGATACAACATCTATACCTTAACAATTGATGTTGAGGCGGACAGTTGACCATTTGCTCGCTTCCCAAGATCAATTTGCACAGAGATACTGGCCTGTGACAAATCCACTCCAGATGTCTGCAGTGCTTGTGTCAGAGTATTCAACAACCTGTTCAATACCGATACCCCTTTATGTTATTGGCTTACAACCAAACAATCAATCTAAACATAAGGCCCTCAAAAGTGCTGTTAATATATCACAGTTTTTTTCAACCAACAAAGAACTACACGAGAACTTCTTTCTACACAATATTACAGAAGAGAGAGAGTAGCCAACTAATGCAGGTGCTAATGGTCCAAAATTTACACAACAAAAAATGATATGCTCAGTCAAACAGAAAGAAAAATTAGAGAGGAAGAAGTTATGCACACATGAAAAAGCTTCAAATTTTCTTTTAAGAATACAGGGAATCAAGAAATCCAGACTGTCAATGCAATTAAGTCGTAGATTTCATGCACGAATAGCCTAGGAGTATCTGCATGCTACAAGCTTCAAGGAATTTTAGACTAGAGCTGTAAATGTGGGGATAAATCCAATTTCTAGGGCCGGTCAAACAGGAGATGAACCCAACACCCTCCAAGCATCTTAAACAGACTATAGCAATTATAACATGAATGCTTATCATGAATACTTTTGACATATTGGAAGGTCCTGAATAGAAGTGCAAGTAACTTCTTCCCTGTCTTACAGATAGGGTATGCCGTAGACCAGCTAAAAGTGGTCAGTGAAAGGCAAGCAAGGTTAAGGAGAAGATAAACAAGAAAATATGGTTCAATACAACTGCCATGAACAATCCTACAATGAGCAACGTTATCAGTACGCTACAAATATGGCTGTGCCTTAAAGATCATGGCACACCAAGCATATCAGCTAAAAAAGCAATGAAACTGATACAACAGAAACTCTTTTTCGACAGGCCCCATGAGGGCCAATATCCATCCGGCCTGAGGAAACCTTTGCACGCCTCTGTTACCTTTAAATCTCACGTGTTTTACTAAGCAAATACTTAGCATCCCAAAGAGAGTATTGAAAAAATGGTGCTTTCCGTCTGCTGTTTTCATTTTACAACAGCCCAATGTGGTGATAAGATCATATATATAGATCATGAGCGAAGAAGAAAACATCATTTTATTTTAAACCATTTTTTAGTACCAAAATCTGATAAAGGTTAAAAGTTCATCAAATAGTATGCACCATCAAATGAATGTAACAAATGCTCACCCTTGAGAATACACACTTGAGATGCTAATTGTACCACCTTCAATAGCCAGCTCATGTTCTTTCAGCTTATCACTTGCAACAGCTGACCCTGTTGTACATGATCTGCTCTGCCATAATTGGGATTGAGGCTGAGATGCCAAGTTCACTACATCAGATGCCAGTCTAGATGGAAGTTGGGCTACTGCACCACAAGTCCCAACAGGAGCAAAGATGGTTGGCTGCAATGGCACAGGATGTGGCACTGCCTTACTTGTTAATCCATGGTGATGATCCATAGCTTTGAAGGTAGTAGCAGTGCTTATGTCGGATTCTACTGGGTTCTGAGCACTCCTGGGAATCGTTGGGGAAACGGTGACATTATCCTCATCGAACTTTGCAGCGAACATTAATGCTGGACCAGACCCACTATTTATGCCTTGAGATTGATCAACAATATTTTCCATGGGCCTGTGATTGTTTCTCTGTTTTAAACAAAGGGAATTTACCAAGTTTCAGCAAAAGATATGCTCTAGACTCAAATGCATTAATTCTCATCAGAAATGATAACATACAGCATAAATACATTTAAATTCACATGGACCCACTTGGCACACACATGCACATTTAATTTTTTTTTTTTTAAAAGTCCCATTCAGGATCATTTATATTTATTTCATAGCTAAACATAACATGTACAAAGCCAAGTATGGGATTTACCCATGGCATCAATTTTGTTGGTTCATGGTTCCATCCTTGGTATGACCCCTCATACTTGTGCACTTTTTCCTGTAAAAATTGAATGTACTCGATAACCTGCATAAAGATTTAGATATTTTATTAACTTTAAAAGACTACAGTACTGTACAATGAAACGAAATAAGTAAAATTTTAATATAAGATCCATATACCTCTAATAAAAATGATGCCTTATCTCTCTTTTGGTCACTATGAGGGATAAGCTCCCTCAACATCTGAAATCTGCACAAATTTTAAATTTCAATATCCTATGATATTGGCACAACCATCACAGGAAGCATTTTTATAATTACAACTCATTCATATATCTCTGCTAATTTTCTTTAACAAATCATTTAGAGATTTGCAAATTTAGTGCAAGTTGAAGACACTTAAATAAGGAACAAGAAGGCAAAAAATTTTTTGTGAATAACAGTAAAAGATTTATAATCAAATGTCCAAAATTTTTATTTTAAATTTTTTCTTTCATTATCTCAGATCGCCGTTAAGGGAGACTGAAGAAGACATTGCCCATAGAATCAAAACGGGATCAATGGAGTGGAGAAATGTATTTGAAGGGTTGTGTGATAGTAGAATACCTAAAAAATTGAAGGGAAAACATTACAAGATAGCTACAAAGCCAGTTATTCTTAATGATACAAGATGCTAAACTGTCAAGAAGTTACATGTTGAAAAGAGTTTAGTTGAATGAGGAAGTTAGGTTGGATGAGCAGAAATACAAGACAAGATGGAATAAGGAGATGAATGCATTTGTGAGCAGCTAGTCAAGATATGCACTTGTAATTTCAAATGGGAGAGTCTAACAAGAGGAGGACCAAAAACAACGTGGGTTGAAGCAATGAAACGTAGATGATGGCCTAATTTAATAAAGGATGCGCCCCTATATAGAGCCGAATGGACAAAGGAGCATTCGTCTAGCCAAACCAAAGTAGTCGGGATATGGCCCTACAATTACTACTAGAGCAGTGCTACTCTTTCCAAAATTTTCCTAGCTGTCTCATATGAGTTCCAACCCAAGTGAGAGAATTAAGAAAATTTTACGAAAAAAAGAAAGGGAGATCGGCATTATATGAATAAAATCCATTTTGATAAATTTATATAAAAATTAACAACTGATCTAGGGAATAAACAATAATGAATTTTCAAGTGTGAGGCTGGTTACACTTGCCTGTCATTTATCTTGCTCCTTCTACGCTGCTCCGTCGCAGAATGTTTTGATCGTGGTGTATTGGCCTTCTGATCAGTGCTCTTTCCCGTCCACTTTTACAGTTAAATCCCCTGTAAAACCTCAAATCTTTTCAATAAAATGAAAAAAACAAAAAACAAAACAAAATGGCAGCTCCAAAATTTTTAGCGAATACCAATAGAAGAATTTCTGGTAAATAATAGGACAGAACACAATCGTTTCAATGAGCAAATTAGATTCAACCAGTGTTCGTACAAATGTTGTGCACGAGACACACACCTTGGTGTGAAGAAGCCTCTTTCTTGAGAACGAACTCTTCATCATCATCATCATCATCTTCCCGTGAACCCCTTGCTGATTTTATCATGTCCATGAAGCTCTGGTTCTTCTGCGCTGATGGCCTGTAAAATTCCCACAAAATCGATTTCTACCAAAAGTAATTATAAAAGGAAAGAAAGGGGGAAATTTGAAGATGAGGAAAAGAGGAGGGAGAAAAAGTGACTGACTGAGAGGAAGAGAGAGAGCTGAAGCTGCTGCGGTAGTTGGAAGACGACTGTGACGGCCGCTCCGACGTCCATTGTCCTAACTTCACCGCCGGCTCTGTCAATTAAAGTACCGGAAATTCTAAAATGCAATAACGTGGCAGTGTTTAAACTTGTGGCTGTGAACGATGATCAATAAAGATGCAGACAAATGTGCCAATTGGGTCGGGCTAGCCAAAGCCGGGCCGGAAGCCTCGCCCAGTTTTTTGTCATTTTGGACATCCCACCCCACCCCCTGCCCTTTTTATGCGGCTGGGGAGGTCAATGTCTACTCCTCCTCCTTTTTTTTTTTTTTTTTTTTTTTTTGGGGGGGGGGGGGGGGGGGGGGGAGTTTGTGGTGTGTTTGGGGGGGGGGGGGTGATGGTGGGTTTGGGTTTTACAAATAAGAACATCACAATGTGCTAAAAAAACCCCTTTAACCTTCTAAATATTTAGATATAATTGTGTTCAAATTCACTCAAACCCAAGTCCTTCCCCTTACAAGAGGGATAGAGATACCGCTCGACTATGCAACCCAATTGGCAAAATTATACTCTTAAACTATAGGTTATGATGTCGTTTGCCTTTCTCTTATCCTCTAATGAAGTTCAATCCACCCCACCACGTCACCGCGTATAGTAAGTGCACACCTTTTTACTATCTTTATTAACCTTGCCCAATGGATCTTTGGGCTACGTACGTACATAACGAAAATAGTCCATCTTCCTTCCCATAACTCTTTCACCCCACACACGCATCCAAGAGAAGTTGAAATCACAACCTCCCCCCAACTTCCTCTTTAAAGAGGTATCATATGGGCTATAGTCCTAGTAGCTATTATTCTCATCTTATTTCTCAATGCCAAGCATTTTCTACCATAAGAATATAACGGTCCTTTATTACATAGTTGTTTTTTTTTTTTTTCCTTTTTCTTTCTTGGTCTATCATCATTATACATTTGAATTGGTTCTAAAAAAACATGCCCTCTAGTCTTTGTTTTAGTCTATTGTTCAATTGGTTCTCAAGAAAGATATCCTACCATTCATTGTTTTAGCCAAAGAGCTCATATTTCATATGACACCTTCTCAATATGTCGGAGAGAAATGCCATTAGGTTACAAGACTATTGGCAAATCATAATTGATCCCAACACTTAAATCATCATCACACTTTAGACTATATGATTGAGATTGGTTAAGGGAACTTCGATGTAATGTTTTTTTTTTTGTTCTTTTTTCTCAGCGAACTTCGAGTAATGGTCGTGCTTGTGCAGCGACGAAGCTTTAAAAAAAAAAAGAAAAAAAGGGAAAAGCATGAGGACACCTTAATGATATCCAATAGCCTCATCCAGGTGATGGTTATTGTGCATGCACATGCAAGTGCAGATACAACATATACCAATATAACGTTGCTATTTTTCCATTACACAGCCTAAGGTTCCCCTCAAAAATATTGTTGTCTGTGTGCCCGCCCGCGAATTGGTGCATGCAACATGCTAGATGATTCTAGTAATGCATGAATGTTTCAAATAAACATCAACATATATAACAGAAAGTTACCTCTTACAATGGGTCTTTCTCCAGCATTCTCCTTCCCTGTCTTTCCCTTCTTAACCACAGATTCTTCCCACAACGTGAAGCCACTTCCAGAGTAAGAACTGCAGTTGGAGTTTTCATCGTTTCTCTCATTACTACTTGCTTGAGCCACTGTAAATATAGCCCCCTCTGGCTTTGGAACCCTTTGATTGAAATAGGAAATGTGGCTTATACTATAAGTCCCAATCCCTCCAGGGAGAACGTGTTCGACTGAGGGAGGAGGAGCCGGCGGTGGAGGCTTTTCGACAGCTGTTATCTCAACTGTGCTTTCTTCCATGGTACCGTTCTTCCCTACCCGCTCTAGTGGTTGCAGGAAATCATGAGTTTTAAGGTAACCTCCTCCTGCTTAGTTACAAAGAAAAAATAAAACTTCAATTGAGTTTTACGTTGGGAATCCAATAATATGCCACCATACGAAATTTTAGACACCCAATGGTAATTGAAAGAGTCCTATATCGAGAATTCGTTTTGTTGTTCTAGCTCCGGCCTACTGCAAATTGGTCACCTTTTTACCCATTTGACTGACTAGTAGGCTGAAATCAGATCTGGAAAAGGTGCACATAACAAGTCGAGGCTAAAATTTGGTGTGGAAATTCAATTTTGGCTGAAAAAACACGAAGTTTGGGAAAATTGGCCATTTTAAATCTCTCCATATATATATATACATACACACATGTACATGTAATTACATTTGGATCTTGCCACGGTACCTAAATTCTACAGATATTAAATTTGGAAAAAAATTTAGATATTGGGCCAAAAAATAAAGCCAATTAAACATTTTAATATATTTTTTTATTTGGCTAAAATGTTTCGCTAAGAAATCACAAAATTCAGTGGAGTTTCGTTAAATAATTAAAGAGAACGAAAATTTTGGGCGCTCTATGGTTAGGCTTAAAATTGGCCAAATGACAACTTGGTTGGGGCAAAATGTAAATAAAAGGTTATAAATGTGGGATGTGGGAACCACCTGTACCCAAAGGGATTAATTGGATCAAACCATGCATCTCAAATTATTTTACCTCATATTTGATCTTAACAATGGTCAATGGACCGCTATAATCGATGGATGAAATAATTTTTCAACTATAAAATTATTAAATCATAATTCAGGTAGAGAAAAAAAGGGGGGTGAGGGGGGGGAGGTTGGGGTGGGTTGGTCTCCTTCTCTCCCCTAAGATTGCTTCAATATTCTAAACCCTCTTTTTTCTTCTTTTTTTTTTTTTTTTTTTTTTTTTTTTGGGGGGGGGGGGGCGGGATTGTGAATACCATGCACCTGCAGAGGGCCCAATGTAATGTCAATCATATCTGCATAACTCCTGGTCGGCCCCGCCCAAAAAATGTCACGCCAAAAAACAATGGTGATATCATAACTGCAAAGAGCTAAACCTGCTCTTTTATGGATTTGGCAATGTCAGCCTATCCCAAGAAAATGGCCCACTCAATATACATGGCCCAGATCCACGATTCAAATGGCAGTCACGTGTATGCACATTGGCAACATGTATTACTATTACTATTACTATTCGTATTCGTATTATTCTCAGTATGTGAAACATGAAAACGAAAATCATTGTTTACTCTCCAAAAATTAGAAAACACAAAAATGTTTTGGGATCTCAAAAAATTTTACCTGGGGAAGGCCTTGGATCTTGTTGGACAGGTGAATGACTGTACAGTGACAGGAAGTCATGTGTGGGTTTTCTACCTGTAATTACACGTTCAAACAAACACAGCTTAACATTAACAAAATCTCTCTCTCTCTCTCTCTCTCTCTCTCTCTAAAACCTTTCCTTGTTAAGAAGGAAAAGAACAGTTCCATACACACATATATATGCTTTTGTGTATGTGTGTGTGTGTGTGTGTGGTGTATAATATAATTTTAAATACCTTCAGCTCCAAAGGGACGAGGTTGAGGAAGCTCCATCCACAGCTGAGATATTTGTTGTGTGATTAACGTCTTCTCCGCACTGAATTATGGAAATAAAACTATTTTTTTCTCGGAAAATTACTGGATTAAAACAGCCGAATTTTCCCGAGAAAGCAACAACGCTTGCAGTGTTGAATTTTCCAAGTTTCCAAACTTCAAGCCGGTGTTCAAACTTCTCAGAATTCAAAATCCTTCGTAGAGATTTTCAGATCCGTGTCAGATGCGAAAAAAGCAGATTGCTTCTGAGAGAATTTTTACGCCTCCGCCTAAAGATCGGAGGCGCATTCACCGTATCCTATCTGGAAAAAAATAATGCTACTTCTGATTGAGACGCCAAATTCGATCGGATTTGCAGCAACAGTCTCAGCACTCAAGACGAATAACTGATAAATATTTTCCGAGAAAATCACTTTATTGATTCCCGAGGGGAGAAAAAAAAAAAAAGATCTTTACGAACAATTCAACTCGCAAGTCTCTTCAACCAGAACTTCGATTCACAGATTTCCGCCAATCTGCCATCAAAATTCAAAATCACTATCAAAAAACATTAAATGAAATTCGACTTGTGCTTATATATATATATATATATATAGAGAGAGAGAGAGAGAGAGAGAGAGAGAGAGAGAGAATTATCGAGAATTCAACTGAAAAAGCAAGAGAAAACGAAATTCTTGGATGCAGAAACCCAGAGGCTGAGAACGTGAGAAAGAAAGAACAAGTTCAAATACACATACTGTTGATCTGGAAATAAGTACCAACTTTGCGTAATTCAACCTCAAATGCTTCAGCAAACGAACCGAGATTCAAATATAGCGAACGGGATAGTCAGAAAGCGATCGAATCTGTATAGCTTTTGAAGGCAGGTGAGGTAGGTCCGGTGGGATCGAGTACTGGTTGGCGAGAGAGAAAATGCAGGAGAATCACCTTCGAATTTCGTTCAGAAAAAATCTCTCTCTGGCTTCCCTGTCCTTATAATTTTCTCTCGCTTTCTCTCACTTTCTCTCTCTCTCTCTCTCATGTGTTTAACGAGCAGTGCGGCGAAAGACGGGCTGGAGGTCGGAATCTCTCTCTCTCTCTGAGAGCTTGTTGTGACCCTCTTTCTTATATACAGTTCAATATAAGTCCAATTTCTTTTGGGTGGTTATCCGTCAGCCAAAGAACGACGTTTTGTTTAACGGCGTTGCGGCGGGTTTGACGGCGTTAACGTGATGACTGACGGTTTAGTTTATTCATATATTCCTCGCCGTTTAGGTAACTTTGGTGGAAGGGGCACGGAACTCGATTCGTTATACAACTTATATTAATTTATGTTTTTGGCAATCCCGATTATTATTATTATTATTATTATTATTATTATTTTCTACTTAGGCTCGTGTGTATCTTCTGTCCACCTAACGGGAAAAACTTCGGTGAAATCGTTGCAAATGTCATATGATGCAATCAATCACTCATAGTCAAGCAAAGTGAGATTACTAATATACTTTTTAACCTTACAATTTCATTTTACTTGATTATAATTGACTAGTTAAATCACGTGACTATACAACGGTTCCATAGAAGTTCTTCTCCCACTCAACATAAGGCAAAGCCTGTTGTTATGCTAGATTGTCTATTTTTTTATTTTTCTAAGAAAAACATGGGTGTTCTCACCGAAATACCCACCCTTTCATTCTCAGCTGGAGTAAGTCTTCCATGTAACTAGGGCACAATCACATGGTGTTATGGGTTAATGAGAGTTAATAAAATGAGATTGTTAGTAAAAAATTATTCTAACAATTTTACTTGTGGGATTCTAGGTTAAAAAATATTCTAAGAATCGTACTTTATTTTATTTTTATAAGTTTGTCATACCACATTAATTATATCACAATTACATATAAGTTGTTATCTCTCAGTTGAAAAAAAATAATAATACTCACGTTAATACATTGGTTGGGGAATATTAGATTAATTGGACTAAGGGAAAATAATTATAGTTAAGTGCAAAACGCTACTATTTCCTAGTAAATGACTATTAACTTCACTAACAATGAGTACCAATTGTAATTATTTTCTTGTAGGCCACCTATAAGGTTGATATAGCATGAGAAATAGGCTCATGTGGCATTTTCGTGTTTTATGAAGATAATTCTTAAAATGATAGTATTATTATATTTCTTGTTTGGTACCGAGAGATTATACCCTTTTGGATGTCGGTTGGAAATTGAATTGTCCCGTGATGTTATGTGTACAATATTGTAAAGAAATCCATACTAATTGAGAATGGGACAATTCAATACAACAACTCCTCTTATCACCAAAAGATTAAAGTCATAATTTGAAACATTGATGTTACTTAATTTTTAAAAAAATTTAACCTCTACCATCTCTGTTACATTAATTTTTAAAAATTGATCATCTACCATCTTTATAGCGATTTTTTTTAACATTTTTCAATGGTTTGACCAAAGGTGATGATTTTGTACCTTTAGTGTTACGTAAGTATAACGGAGTCACTCAAAGCCAAATAGAGCTTCAGTGAATTAAAAAAAAATAATAATATTAATTAAAGAGTCGTGGCACTAATTAATTTACTCTGCTAATTCATAACTTTATAACCAAAATTCTCTCAGCCCAATTCAATTCAACCTAGTAAAATATAAATTTGAACTCCTTAAGCTAGGTTATGCAAATCCTCTTTTATTTTTTGGAATATTTTGCTTGAGTGAGACTAATTCTGGATAGTGACTTTTTTTTAATTATTAATTGTTTGATTTGTGAATAATATTAAAACACAACCATTTTCTTATCGAGCTAATGTCGTAGTTGTTAACAAAAATAAAATTTTATCTTAGGATAATAAATAATTTCATTCATAGGTCCCATGAAAGGTACTTGTAGTTAATTGCCACGCAGTGTACGTGGAGGTCATTTGAAGGGACAATAAATTTTGTTCAAACTCTGTATTGGCGACTTAATTGTAGGATGACGTATTTATTGTTGATTAACAGTTGGACCATTATCCCCGTTGAACAAAATCCTATCTTAAACCTATAACCCCACGTAGGCATGTCCACCATAGAGATATAAATGAAAATCTGTCACGTGGGCTCTAATTTGAGAAATAATAGTAAAAGATGGTTATGGTCGCCACAAAAATTATTCTACACTCCTCACTTGTTTTAATTCTTTTAAGAATTTATATAAAAAAATATAAAAAATTCTTTACGAAAATTTATCACAATTTAAAAAATTTCTAAACATCTATCATGTAGGTAAAATTTTTTTATTATGGGCCAATGCTATTGCCACTACATAAAATACTCTAACCCCCCACTTAATTTATATTTTTTAAGGTTTTATGAAAATATAAAAGGTTTTTACGAAAACTCATCGCGTAACCTATTAGAAAACATCATTCTGAACAACTTTGTAGAATAATTTTTTTTCAAAATCTATCATTCAAGTAAACTTTTTGGCAATTTTTCATAGAAAATGTAATAAATATTATAAATGACCAAAAAGTCTACTTAAATGACAGATTTTGAAAAAAAAATTTTTACAAAATTATTTAGAATGATGTTTTCTAGTAGAAAACACAACTAGTTTTCTTTTAAAAACTTTTCATATTTTTCATAAAATCTTAAAAAGTATAAATTAATGGGGGGTTTAATGTACTATATGTGATGACAATAGCTTCTCTCTTTTATTATTTACAATCTTTGTTTTTGTAAACGATGCTCAAAAATTGTCTTAGTCTATTAGAAAACTTGCGACCTACGCAATATCTGTCACTAAACAAATTAGTGATGGATTGTGCACTACTCAGGCCAAGAAACAAGATGGACATACCAGTTTCATTTACCTCATATTATGTAAATTCTTAATCAATGAAGATTATTAATCTTAGCCTTCTTTAATCACTACAAAACTATTTAAAAAGCAAAATTCTTCTAAATTTCTTAGTCTAAACTTTCTAACGCAAAATTTACTATTTGGGGGCACCCCAAATACGGCGAACTTGGCTAGAAAAATCACCCCACTATAAAGTCATGACCTAAGCCCAAATAGTCCCTTTTTTTCCTTTTTTCTTTTTTTTTTTCACTAAACCCAAACACTCTAGTGAATGGTACCATTGCTATTAAGATTTTGGTACTATAGAAGTTGTTGCGTACCATTAAGGACCTGTGAGTCTGCAGTGACTAATGTCACGTGCATCGTAGCTATGGCAGCCCCCACTCCCTTAAATCAAGTACGAAACTAAACTTTGTTATTGTGAGGTGGATTTTAGTCTGGTGGGGAGTTGAGGATGGGGTGGAGGGGGAATGTCACGTGAGGGGAGGTTAAACTAAAGTAAAAGATTAATAATAAGAGAGATAATGTTAGTGATGATTAGTGGCACAGATCCCGATTTAATTAACAAATATTAACTGTGGAAGCTTAGCTTTTTTGGATCATAAGGGAGAGAGTGGACAGAGGATGTTGGTGGAAAAGGAGGAAATGTCACGTGCCCGATCGAGCTGAGCCTCTTTTTCTCCTCTTCTAGAGTCTCTAAATTTTGAGGTCATTTAGCTTCGCCGGGAAATGCGGGGCTTTCTTTAATTCTTTATGGCATGGCTCCCCAATCCCCATGTGCTCCAGATTCTCTCTCTCTCTCTCTCTCTCTTCTTTTTTTTTTTTGGGGGGGGGGGGATTCAATTCTCAATTTTATATTTATTTTATGTTATAACAACCATTCTTCTTTTTTTTTCTTCTTTATAAGCTTTAATTATATAAATATATATACATACATAGAAATACAGGTAGATTGCTTGCAAAGGCATGTATGTTGGTACAGCCAATCACTGCACGATATATGTGGCAGCAACCATTTTTCTTTGTAACAATTATGCAGAGCGCATGACAGCTTCAATCATACTGCATGATACAGCGCAAGTAAATATATGTCTATATATATATACGGTCAATAAAGATTGATCAGGTTGGATGTCTCGAAAATGATTGCACGATTTCAAGTGATCTGTTTCAAACATCGCAAACTTGATTACCTCTTTATGCATAAAGGGTTATTCTCGAACAAGATATTTCGGACAATTCCGTATAATCATAATCGTTTGTGATCCTATTATTGGGAGTTGTGCAATCTATCCCGGATTTTATCAACCCTCAATATATAGGGTTGTTTTTGTATAGGATATTTCAGATTATCTCATACAATTATGACCATCCTTAGATAACATGCATAAATGCGTAACATTTCATGTACAGAAACGTATCGTTTACGATATATATATCTATTTGGAGATATTCTAAGTATGATCAAAGTTATATATTTGTTCATGAAGTCTAAAAATATCATGATAACCTCCAACACCAATTAAATATTAGTAATATTTGTTCATTTCAACCATTTAAATTCTAATTATATTAAGGGAAAAAAATGTTTGATCAATTAAGAACATAATGTGTGTGAATTGCACGGTTAGAAGGGGACCCATCAAATGTTGTTTGAAATCAAAACTCACGACAACCGTATTTTGCACGTTATTATTCACACCTATGTTTTTCAAAAACCCCTTAAATTACCCCCATTTTTTACCTATGTGCGTGTTTTAAAATTAAATTGTGTCTTCTTTACTGTACATTTATAAATTTTCATCCAACCAATACAACTGGGGCTTTGGGGATAACTCCAAAAAAAAAAAAAAAAAAAGCCAAAAACAAAAACAAAACAAAACAAACAGGTTCATTTAATTGTTTTAATTATTTTGATATTAGGTGGTTTCAAGATGTTTAAGTACCCAATTAATCTCCTTGAGCACATACTGACTTCCACTTATAATTAAGCATATATCCACCTTTCATCTTCCTCAGCTTATCCTCTAGGATTTCGAAATCGATACCTAAGGTATGTCCTACCAACCTTTATTACACTTATTACTCCTGGAAGGCTCACCACAAGGTTTAAACCCAGAACCTCATAGTTGGTATTCCAACCATAAGGACTATCTGTGTCACATCTCATGGTTCATTTTTTGCCTATGCCAAAAGCATATCTAGATGTTTGACCTTATTAATTACATTGACATGAATAATGTCATCGTCGAAAATAAATTCCTACGACGACAGGTTCCCAAAAAAAAAAAAAAAAAAAAAAAAATTTAAACTCATGTCTTTCCGTTAATTAAGGCACAAGTCCCGATATCAAACTTCAGGTCCACCATTGATAATATCTTCTTTTAATTCATGAAAGCAAAATTTTGCCATGGATTCCATTTTCTTTTATCCCCCATATCTTCCATTTCCTTTTTCTTTTTCTAAACTTTTCAATGAATCTTGACAAAAATTATGGTATATGGCAATTAAACAAAGGGTTTGTTTATCTCCTACAATCACGCCAAGCTTTCACACCTTGCGGTGCATAATTAAGAAACCAAACAGCTTGGCGTGACAATATCTTTTCCATTTCCGTCTCTTAATTATAAAATAAAAATGAGCAGAACATGGCTCTCCATAAGGGTGCATGTACGTACAATGTTTCTCAATATTCTCCTTTGCCCCTAGATTAAATTTTCCACACATGCCAACTCTAATTAATCATCTACATGCTCTTTCAATCCATGCTTAAGCGAGCTTTTCGTATCCTTAATCCGTTATTATGTGATATTTTAGATTTCTTATATGTATATTAAATTTGATACAATGTCGGGGAACATGCATTAGCCATTAGGTGGAGGAAGTAGCCATAGTTTCATAATAATAATAACAATAATAAAAGTCTATTAAATTATTGTCGTGTCGAAAAAGTGATGATGTGATTAACATATTAAATGGTGGATTAAGTGATCGGGAGATGCGGTTTAAAGACTGTTTCCTCCAAAATTTTGATTCTGAAGATTGGGTTGCGCGAGCGTGCCAGCCACTACACAGTGACGAATTGCGGGTTCTACCTTGCCTTGAATGGACTCAAGGACTTTTCTGTGACAAACAATTGAAAACACAAAATAATAACAGAAATTAAAAGAAGAAGCTCACCACGGAGGAAGCCATTTTCATTGATCAATTTCTGAAATTACAGTGATGAACAAAGGGGTGCACACGCCTTTGACCAGAAAGGAGCACACGTTTCTGGGTTTGAAATCCTAGAATTCTAAAAGAAAGTGAAAAAGATAAAGTTCCTGAGAACTGGTTTGTTGATTGATGTTGGAGACCCCTCTTCAAACGGCTGCTTACCCTTTTATATGCTTTATTGGCAACCGCTCCTTAAACTTCGCCCATTAACTGCTCACTTCCACGATCCTCCAGCTCCCATAACTTCCCACGTTTTACAGCTTTCTTTCCATGATCTCTTCTCAGAAGCCATTTCTACTACGTGGGCCTTCCACGATCTCATCCTGTAAATTATGTTGATCACGTGACTAATTAACTGCTTTTATTGTGGATAACAATTCGGCCTTACCTGACCGAATTTTAAAAAACTCTTTGGGGCTGAAATACAAACCTAATTTGCTCCAATATCCAGCGGTGACGAAATCGACTTAACACCCTTAAAGATGCAAAAGTTTGAAATTCGTTCAACCATGCTGAGTTCGATTTTTAGGGTGTAAACATTGCCCCCCCACATTTTAACAGATTAATTTTCTGGTAAAATGTGCCAGTCTCTATAAATCGGTCTTCTTCCATACAAGCAAGAAAAGGGAACTAGAATTCTTCCTTTTTGGTGACACGTGTTCATACCCTAGGCCTTAGTACTAGAGACACGTGTCGCTCTTTTAATTGGTTCCCGGACTGACGGCACTGAATTGTTAATGATGGCGCCGCATCGTTTACTGTTCCCAATGGGACGTCTCTTCGAAAACGTCTTTTCCATTTCCCCTAAAAGCGCCAAAAAACCCCTCAAGAGTCCTTTTGAATCACTTTCTTCATCTCATTTACAGACCAGAGTTCTTCCCAGGGTTTTTTCTTCTCCGGTGATCCATTCGCTCTTTCCTTCCGTTTGGGGTCCTCTTCTCCGCCGTCCCTGAGTCTTTTGCTACCAGTCTTCTTCGGTTCATCGACTTGTCACTCTCCCAAACCGCATCTTCCTCTCTAAGATGGCAGAATCTGCGCCTGGTGAAATCGCCGGCAAGTCTCGTTTGGCAGAGTTCACAGCGGTTGATCCGGCGGTGGCCATCCCTAAGGTACTTATCCCTATCAACAACTCCTACACTTTAGGTCCTGTGTTCTCCTCTGCTGAAGCCACTGGTTCTTACTCTTCTGTTTTCCCAAAACCTCAATCAGAGGTTTTTGTTTTCGAAAACCCTAGGTGCAATGTCCAGTCTTCTTTTTCTAAGTCTATTCGCTGCTGGCCAAACAGGCAAAAGAACTGGCTTTCATGGTTTGATAGAATAGTTGCTGTCAAGGCCAAAGAATGGCATGAACTGGGAATCTATGAAATTCTTCATTTGTCTAAATTCCAAATTCCCATTAATAAAGAAATTTTATCATCGGCCTTATGCTTCTGGTCGGTCTCCACCAATTCTTTTCATTTCAACTTTGGAATGATGACCCCCACACTCCTAGATTTAGCTGTTCTTTTTGGTCTTCGGCCTAATGGAAAATGGATCAACGCCTTGGCCGAAATTCCTGAGTTCGATGACTCCATTTCTTTTGACAAGAAAAGCACATCTTACACTAACTTTCTCAACCTCTATATGAAAACAGAGGGCGAAGTTGAGGAAACTGAATACGTTGCTTTTCTTCTTTTCTGGATTTGTAAATGTCTTTTTTGCTCTCCATCTTTCAAAATTGTCAAGGCCGATTTGAAATTAGCCATTTACTTGGCTAGAGGTTGCAAGGCTGCTCTGGGACCCTTAGTCCTTTCAAGCCTTTACAGGGGCCTGTTTAATCTTTTATCTTCCAACTTCCAACTGTGGGGTGGTCCCCTTTGGATACTACAGATCTGGCTCCATGCCTACTTCCCTGAAGTGAGTCCTGCCTGTGAATCTCATCCGGATGTTCCTTCTCTTGGATACAATTTTATTGACTTCTCTCACAATCCTCATTCTTTCAAAGATTGCTTTACCTTTTTCTATTCATGTAACAATCGGACTTCAAAACAATTTTACCCATTTTTTCCTTTAAGATGCGGACCACAATGGTTGTTGGCCGTGTCTACTTTTGATGCCCCTCAGTCAGTGTTGAAATCTTTCTGGAGCAATGTACTAATCCCAAGAGACCTTCATCATAGACTGGTCTTAGAGAATTCTGGGAATAATCGTTGTGGAGTAGAAATCTACTGCCCCCATTTTGTCTCTAGGCAATTCGGCCTTCATCAATCCATCCCTTTTCCCCTAACATACAGTCTAAATTCTGATTTCCTGAATCGACTTGTAATTCAAGATATTGATGAAGTGGATAGTGTGGATGTCATCTTCAAAATCTTGAAGAAAGATTTTGAGATTTCTTCCTTTCGATACAAGCCGTCTGTATCTGATGACTTCACTATCTTCTGGGGAAATTACATCAGAAGGAGTAGACCGATGGACCCAGCAGAGGCCTTTAACCAACTTTTTACACATGAAGCTGCTGATGATTCGGCCGATTCTAGTAATGGTGATACTGACAGGCTTTCATCGCAGGCCACAGAGACTGGGAAAGGCAAAAAGAAGACCCAAAAAGGTATCCCTGCTGAACAATATTCGGCTTACAAGTCCGTATTATCTTATGAAAAATTCTATAATATCAAATGGATTCCTGGGGAGGACATGTGGGTAATGGTTGATAAAATAGATAGGGCTGTACTAGATATAAAATCAAAACAATTTGACGAATACATGGCAAAGAACAAAGGAAAAAAGGTGATGTCAGGTTCTACATTTTATATGAAGTTTGAAAAATGGTTGAAGAAAAATCGACCATATACTCCTTCGGCCAATTTTGCCATAGCCGATTTAGTTGAACCTTCCTCAGCTTTATCCTCGCCCGATGAAGTTACTTGGGCAGGGAGACGTGCCTCTAAAAAAGAACTTAACAAGTTTCAATGGGTAACCTGGCCCATATCAACTTTTTCCATAGGTATCTCTCTTGCTCTTTTTTCCTTAAAAATTTTATTCAAGTATCCTGACTTTTGTATTTTGCAGATGCTCCTCTTTATGAACCTCGATCTTTGGCTTCCTTACCTGAACTCCCATCTGAAGACGAGGAAGAACTTTTGAGGACTCAGCCCGGAAAATCCAAAAGTGCTGCCCTGGTAAAGTCTGCCAAAACCAAGCTGGTGGAGACTGAAACCCAAACCACTGGAGGCCAGGCCAAAAAAGCTGCCAAGCCGAAGATAGTGGAAGCTGGAAATCAAGCCACTGAGGGTCAAACCAAGAAAAGGGGTAGACCGAAAATTTCTGCAGTGGCAACTGGCCGAAGCAAGAAACCTAAAACTGGCGGAATGGGCGAAATTTTTGCCACCTTGTCGCAGAAAGGGTCTGGCTCGGCCTCTGTGCCAATTTCTTCCTCCTCTATTTCTAAACCAGTCTCCAGCCCTCAACATTCTAAGGTCGAAGATTTAGACTCTCATGAGTCTGATTCTGATGACCAAGATGAGCTCATTATCCTTCCTGATCCCTCGGAGCATACAATTCAACCCCCTTCCTTACCAGAAAAAATAATTTCTACTGCTTCTGATACAGTTCCTACTGCCTCCATCCCATCTTCTGAAGATAAATACATTACAGCCATGGCTTCCCTTGAAAAACTTCGTTCTTTCTTGAAGCCTAAACTGGCCGAATCTCCTCTTTCCTCAACCACATCCAGTCTCTCCAAAGGCCCTGATGTTGAAAAAGCAAAAAAGCTTTTGAAAACAATCTCCACTGTTCCAATAGCTTCCATTTTTTCCCAGCTTGACAAAATCAAAACCGCCGTAAAGATCATTTTGTCCGATTCCAATACCACTCCTGGGCTGGCTGCTAATCTTCAATCTTTCGAGGAGAAGATTTCTCTACTTTGTCCCTCCTTTTCTTCTACCAAAAATGAAGCAGCCCAAAATAAAAAACTTCTGAATCACTTAATGGATCTACAGTCTAAGATCCAAACGGCCATGACAGAGGCCGAAGATGTGAAATCCTTAATTGAAGAAGGACAGAAGACAGCGCAGGAATTCCAAACTAGGGTTGCTGATTTGGAGAAACAATTGGAGGATGCCAGAGAAAAGCTGAAGCAAGCGGAGTCTGTTCAATCTGATCTCACTCAAGTCTTCTCCAAAAAAGTTGATGAAGCACAGGGACTGGCCGAACAATACGAACCTTTTTCAGGTCAAGAAGAGGCCCTGGAGAAAAAACAGAAAGATTTGGAAGACCAACTTCAATCTTTTGAAGTTGAGTGGTCGAGTATCAAGCAGTTACTTTCTCTTGCCGACTCTTCCCTTACTGCTTCCTCCTAAAGTCCTGAACAATCTATTTTATGGCTGAAATGTAGCCATTAATATCAGTCTGTAACTTGGCCATAAGGCCCCCGCACAATTTTCATTTTTAATTGTCTTTCTTGATTTGGCTATGAGGCCAAGCTAACAGTACTTTTTTAATATGGATGCATAATTTTATCTGACATTCGACCATGAGGCCTTGGGCATGTTTTTTTTTTTTTTTTTTTTTTTTTTTTTTTTTTTTGAATCTGAATTTGCCTATGCATTTGTATCATTTGAATACTCAACATTTTCCCACATTGCAGGATAATATTTTTTAAGGAATCGGCCATTGATGGGCCGATCATGGATGTCACCATCTAAATTTTGTAGATGATATGCTCCACCTTTTAGTACTTTGAAAATTTTAAAAGGGCCTTCCCAATTAGGAGACCACTTTCCGTACTTGGGGTCTCTTGACCCTATGGGTAATATGGCCTTCCAAACTAACTCGTTTTCAAGAAAATCTTTAGGCCGAACTTTCTTATCATATGCTTTTTCTACTTTTCTCTTTTGGGCTTGCAAATGATCTAAAGCTAATAACCTGACATCATCCAGGTCATCTAATTCGGCCAACATAGCATCATAATAATCTTGTATACTCAAATTGTTTTGCTTAGCAACTCTTAGAGATCGAACAGTTACTTCCATAGGCAGGATCGCATCATGCCCATAGGTTAAGGCGAATGGGGTAGTACCTGTGCTAGTTCTCTTAGAATTTCGGTAAGCCCACAAGGTTTCTGAGAGCAATTCATGCCATGCTCGAGGATTTTCCTCAATCATTTTTTCAATACTGATCTTTAAAATCTTATTTGTTGATTCGGCTTGCCCATTTGCTTGTGCGTAGTATGGCGTTGAATGTGTAATTTCAAAACCATACTCTTCAGCAAACGCCCTAACCTCACTGCCAGTAAACACTGTTCCTTGATCAGCAGTAATAGTTTGGGGTAGGCCGAATCTATGAATGATGTTTTCTTTAATACATTTGATGACCTCGGTCTGCGAAACCGAAGGCATAGGAATGGCTTCCACCCATTTTGTGAAGTAATCGGTCGCTACTAAAATAAAGGCATCCTTTTTGGACGATTCTGGGTATATTTTACCGATCACATCCATTGCCCATCCTCTAAATGGCCAAGGCTTTACTACGGACTGCAATTTTGTTGCAGGTGCATGTTGCACTGGCCCATGAATTTGACAGGCTTGGCATCCTTTAGCATATTCCAAACAGTCCTTCATTATATTCGGCCAATAATAACCGTATCTTCTGATGAGCCATCTCATCTTAATACCAGCCTGGTGTGCCCCACAAATGCCTTCGTGGACTTCGGCCATGATTTGCATTGACTGAAACTTAGAAAGGCATAAGCATAAAAGACCGTCCACATTTTTTTTATACAATTCATCATCTAAAATGACGAACTTTAAAGCCTTTTTCCTGATTTTATACTCTGTTTGCATAGATGGATTTTGCAGATATTTTATAATTGGAAATCTCCAATCATCTTGGGCAATATCTAATGATAATACCCAGTCACTAGGACCGAATACATTCTTTAAGGACGATTCTAATCTCCTTTCTATAGTAATCGTCCTAGTAAGAATACTAAGTGGGATTTTTAGTCCAGAAGCTATTTGAGCTAATTCATTTGCTTCGTTATTTTCTTTTCTCGGGACACATTTGAATAAAACGTCAGCAAATAAACTTAGCAAATATTTGGCGATCCTATTATATTCAACCAGGGAATCACTTACACATTTGAAATCGCCAGATAACTGTTTTAAAACTAACTGGGAATCCCCAATGATAAGGACACTTGATATATTCAAATCCACCAATAAACCGAGGCCGATAATGAGAGCCTCATACTCGGCTTGATTGTTAGTACAATCGAAATCTAGTTTGAATGAAAATTGAGTTCTTTTGTTCATTGGGGATATTAGAACTACACCTGCCCCGGCCGATTCTTCGGTTCGAGACCCATCGAAAATTAAAATCCATGGGACTAAAGAAATGCACCCGATATCCATGGTAGGCAAAATTTCAGGCACTTCTCCTAAATTAGGGTGGCTCGCTAAGAAATCGGCCAGCGCTTGGCCTTTAATGGCCTTTTGAGGAGTATATTGCAAACAAAATTCAATTAGGACTAATGACCATTTTGCAATTTTCCCTCTTACGATCGGCCTGCTCAACATGTACTTAACCACATCAGTTTGACATATTATATAAACCAGGACGGGTAACATATAATACCTCAACTTAATACATGAAAAGTACAAAGCCAAACAAAGTTTTTCAATCGGTGTATATCTACATTCGATTTCATTCAACAGTTTACTAAGAAAATAAACGGCCTGCTCGTGTCCATCATCTCTGTCTTGGGCTAACAATGCTCCAATAGATTCTTCAGCGGCCGATATGTACAACTTCAAGGGTTTCCCCTGCTTGGGTGGCATTAACACCGGTGGCTTTGTAAGATATTCTTTCAGTTGGTCGAATGCTTCCTGATGTTGCCTGTCCCACTTGAAGCTGTCCTCCGCCCGTATCTTCAGCAGAGGAGAGAAGGCTTTGGTTCGCCCTGCACAATTAGAAATGAAACGGCGCAAGAAATTAACTTGACCGAGAAACCTTTGAAGCTCTTTTTTATTAGATGGTGGTTTTGCATCGATAATTGCCTTTGTTTTGTTTTTGTCAACTTCAATCCCTCTTTGATGGACAAGATAACCTAAGAAATTTCCAGCAGATACACCAAAAGCACATTTCAAGGGGTTCATTTTTAAACTATGAGCTCGCATTCTTTCAAAAGACTTCCTTAGATCGGTCATATGAATGTCCAGATCTGAAGATTTAACCACCACATCATCTATATAAACTTCCATAAATTTTCCAATCATATCATGGAAAATATAATTCATAGCTCTTTGGTATGTAGCCCCAGCATTTTTTAGACCGAATGGCATCACTACCCATTCAAAGGTCCCGATGCTACCTGGGCACCTAAAGGCTGTTTTCTGTACATCTTCTTCGGCTATGAAAATTTGATTATAGCCTGAATGACCATCCATAAAAGATAGGACTTTGAACCCAACGGCTGCATCGACCAACATATCAACTACAGGCATTGGGTATTCATCTTTTGGAGTGGCCTTATTTAAGTCTCTAAAGTCTATACATACCCTTAGTTTCCCATTCTTTTTCAAGACTGGAACAATGTTTGAAAGCCATTCCACATACTTAGCCGTTCGAATGAATCCGGCCTTTAACAGTCTTTCTATCTCTTCTTTTACTTTGAGATGAATTTCTGGAGCCATCCTCCTAGGAGGTTGTTTATATGGTTTAAACCCCTTTTTAATTGGTAGTTTGTGCTCGACCAGTTTTCGGTCTAAACCTGGCAATTCATCATAATCCAAGCGAAACAATCCCTAAATTCTTTTAGAAGGCCGATTAACTTATCTTTCCAGTCTTCTGGTAAATTTTGGTTAATAAAAATCGGCTTTGAGTCTCCTAATAATTTTACTTCTTGCAAAGGGTCTATGACTTGAGCTTTTTCATCACTCAACTTCCTAGGCTCCAACTCTAATTCTTCTAAAGTGATTTCATCTGCATCTTCTCTAACGCAATCGGCCAAAGTGGCCGATTCATTGATTTCAGCCATGTAGGATTCTATTCTCTGCATGGCTTCCTGATATGCTTGGGTTTCAAAATTCATTTAAACTTACATTTTCTTGTACGGCCCTTTGGGTGGCCGAATTTATATGGCATCCTCCATCCAACACTGGAGAAGCGACCTTAAGGGGTCGGCCATTTTTATCAGACCCTATAAATTCTAAAGGTCTTATGTTCTTCTCATAGAGAACAGCCTCAGCGAAATTGTTTGAAAAAGCAAATGGGTGACTGTCGGCCTGAATCAACTCAGCCTTGTCCCCATTCCAAATCATCAGGCACTGATGAAGTGAGGACGGAACACACATATTTGCATGAATCCAATCACGGCCTAAGAGTGCATTATAATTCGAGGCCGAATTCATGACGAAGAATGCCGTCATTTTAGTTTTATTTCCTACAGTAACTTCCATAGGAACAACCCCCTCAGGCTTTACAGCACCACCCATGAAGTTTACTATTGAAACTTCTGCAGGCAATAAATCCTTTTCTGTTTTTCCTAATTTCTTCATAACCGAAACTGGCATGATATTAACAGAGGCTCCATTATCTACCAAAACCCTTGAAACTGGTTTCCCATTGAAATGAGCTTTAATATATAAGGGTTTCAAGTGTTTAGCCATATTCTCACTAGGCTTGGTAAAAGTAATACCTTCACTAGGTAGCTCGGTCTGGGTAGACCGATTCGGAGTCTCTGAAATTTCATTAATTGAAAGTTTTCCTTCAAAGCCAACATCAATATCGTCGAAAGACAAAGTTTGGCCCTCCTTAGCTTTAAAATCAGCAGGTAAAATAAAAACCATGTTTACCTGGACTCTAACTGGTGGAAGAGATCCGAACTGAAGAGTGTCATCGTCCTCAGCATCAAAATCATCAGCTTCTAAGATTTCATCCTCTTTGCACTTTTCGATAGCTACTTGAAGGGACTTCTTTTCTTCCTCGATTGCTTCTAAACGCTTCCAAATATTAGCCCGAATTCGGTATCCCCCAGTCTTCTTAATCAGCTCCCTTTTTTCTTCAGCTTGTATTCTTTGGAGCCTTCTCTTCTGGGTCCGAGTCATTTCGGGCTGACCGAATTTTGGGTGTCGCGCCTGAGCCCACCTTTCTGTCTGTGTCGGCCTTGGTTTCACCATTCTGGGCTTAATTAGGCCACGTAAATCGCCTTCAATAGTCCCAGAACTGGACGCTTGACCTTTTGTCATCTTATCGGCCTGACTGTCCTTAAGCCGATAATCATTTCTCACAGTGATTTGTAAACCCTGACCTTTTGAATGTTCATCAGGTCGAATTCTCTTATTGCTATCATCAGTCCTTCGATAGCCCGCCCTTAGACTCCTGGCGTGTTCTTCATTTTCCTCTTGTATCATCTTCTCTTTCTCAAGTCTAGCCTTATACAGGCCACTTGATCTGAATTTCTGCTCATATTTGTTCGGCCTTCTGGCCGCAGCATTTGCAACTTCAGCCTCATTAAGGCCCCTGACCTGCAGCTCGCCTCTATAAATAGAGACTTCGACATCCCCAATTACAGCTTTCTTCAAATTTCCAGGATCATACTGAGGCATTGCCAATTTGCTGTGACATCCTCGGCAATAAATTGGGTGACCATAAATGTCACTGAGATGTTCTATCGCTACCTTAGTCCATCTTTTGACAGTACTGGAATCTAACCTTCCTGAGTAAGCATAAGTTTCACCTTCGGCCTCTGGGATAAACGAGACCGATTTTATCTCCTTATTCCTCTGTTGAGGAACCTGTACTACAGCTTTCCCTTTCTCTTCTGATTTCTTTCCAGCATTTTCGGTCTCCTTATGGGATACTTCAGGATCATGTACCTGCAAAACAACCATATTAACTGGAAACTCAAAAGGAAACGGGTTTTCATCAACCTGATGAACAGTCTTCTCCTCAGGAAATTTTAATTTTTCATTATTAATTGACCTTTGGATGGCATCCCTTAACACAATGCAACTATTCGTTGGATGTGTCCAGCAATCATGCCATTTACAATATTTTTTGTCTTTCATTTCTTCGGCAGAGGGAATTTTATGCCCATCTGGTAACTTAATTTGCCCGTCTTTTAACAACAGGTCAAATATCTGTTCTGTTTTAGAAAGGTCAAAATCATATTTCTTATCCCTAAAATTGTTTCCATTCTGGTTACCATTACTTGGTCTCCTCTGGAAATTCTGTTTTAATTCCTGCACCTTGGACTTTACCAGGGCCCTGCACGTATAAGGCCGATTAATGTTTAATTCGGCCAGAGCGATTTCTTCTTCAGTTTCTTCATTTTCTTCCATGGCTTCAATCTGAGCCACTTCCCTATTCGGGTTCCTATAATAGGTTCCCCTTGAAGAAACCCTTCTTTGATTCTCTTCCTCGAGAATTCTCTCATATTTTGACACTGCAGTCATAAGATGGCCCAGGTCGAAAAAATCTTGACCAATGAACTTCTTTCTATTCTCTAGATTAAGCCCACTAATCACCATTTTGACACAATCAGATTGTGCTAAATTCGACCTACATCTACATTGGGCATTTCGAAATCTCTGAACAAAGGTATCGACCCTCTCACCGGGTTCCTGGCACATTCGGGCCAAATCAGCGACCGTTATTTCGGTCTCTGCCTTGCAGAAATAAATATGGAAAAGAGATTCCATTTCCTGCCAAGTTGTAATTGACCCTGATGGTAAGTTAATATACCAATTAAACGCCCAACCGGTTAAAGAACTTGGGAACAATCTCAGCTTTAAATAGCCACTACTACCTGCTTCACCACATTGGCACGTGAATCGGCCAACATGTTCAAAGGTTGACTGTCTATCTTCCCCTGAAAACAATGTGAAATCAGGGAATTTAAAACCCCTAGGAAATTCGTGAAGCTGGTCGATATAATCAGGGTAAGGACGACTATAAGCTGTTCTAACTGGTGGTCGACCTGCCCCTATTTGTTCCCTAATGATATTGGCAATCTCTTCTCTGAAATTGTTTGGATTGTCCCTCAAATTGGTCTGGAAGGTTTGAGTAAGGTCTTCTTGACCAACATAATTGTATGGGGCTTCATTTGAACCCCCATAGTTCCCAGCCGTGGATCGGCCTGTTCTAATTGGAATATCGTTTTGATTTCCCAGCATAAAATTGTTATTTCGACTTGGGTCAAACGAGTCATTCAGCATTTGATTGTAAATTTGCCCCCCGGGTGAGGCATAAAACACATTATCTTTAACTCCACTTGTTCCAATATTCGGTCTTGGCTGCCCGAATTGACTTCCTAAATGAACAGAAGTTGGGATTTGCCCTTCTGGCCGAAATATTGATGGATTTGACCCCAAAGGATCTTGCCTGGACAAGAGATGGACATCCCCATACCTAAAGTTATTTGACCCCTCGGCCTTTCGGCCGTATTGACTAGATCTCTCATGAGTATTATTTTTGAATGCTGGTCCTAGTTTTTCCACCATATAGCTAAGTAATTTGTCCGAATTTTTATTCAGACTCTCACTAATCTGCTGATTAGATTCAACAAATGTCTTCATAGTAAGTGACATTTGCTGCATCATCATCTGCGATATGTCGTGCATCATGGTGTCAAAATTCATCCTGAAGGCAGCCATAAACTCATTGGCAACATTTGCATGGTCCAATGGTTGGCTTTCCGTATTTTCATTCCTAGGAGAATTATCCCCTGGGATTTCCAGACTGTCTTCTTGGCCAGACTCTTGGCCAAAAGCTTCTTTTCCACGTCCTCCACGTTTTGGTGGCATGATTGTTGCAAAAACAAATCTCTTAGAACTGGAAAATAACACGAATGGTGTCCCACCGGGCGTGCCAAAAAGTGTTTCCTCCAAAATTTTGATTCTGAAGATTGGGTTGCGCGAGCGTGCCAGCCACTACACAGTGACGAATTGCGGGTTCTACCTTGCCTTGAATGGACTCAAGGACTTTTCTGTGACAAACAATTGAAAACACAAAATAATAACAGAAATTAAAAGAAGAAGCTCACCACGGAGGAAGCCATTTTCATTGATCAATTTCTGAAATTACAGTGATGAACAAAGGGGTGCACACGCCTTTGACCAGAAAGGAGCACACGTTTCTGGGTTTGAAATCCTAGAATTCTAAAAGAAAGTGAAAAAGATAAAGTTCCTGAGAACTGGTTTGTTGATTGATGTTGGAGACCCCTCTTCAAACGGCTGCTTACCCTTTTATATGCTTTATTGGCAACCGCTCCTTAAACTTCGCCCATTAACTGCTCACTTCCACGATCCTCCAGCTCCCATAACTTCCCACGTTTTACAGCTTTCTTTCCATGATCTCTTCTCAGAAGCCATTTCTACTACGTGGGCCTTCCACGATCTCATCCTGTAAATTATGTTGATCACGTGACTAATTAACTGCTTTTATTGTGGATAACAATTCGGCCTTACCTGACCGAATTTTAAAAAACTCTTTGGGGCTGAAATACAAACCTAATTTGCTCCAATATCCAGCGGTGACGAAATCGACTTAACACCCTTAAAGATGCAAAAGTTTGAAATTCGTTCAACCATGCTGAGTTCGATTTTTAGGGTGTAAACAAAGACTTATTAATTAACGTGGCATAATATTATTAGTTTGTGGAGGTGTGGTGGCTTTCATGCCGACTTTGGATGCAATGTTAAGCATCCTCGTGTTTTTGAATTAGCGGTTGGCGTCTAGTTTTCAACATTAAAAATAGGGCAAATACTACATTAATATCTTTTTCTTTTTCTTTTTTTTTTAGTTCAAGTTAATAGAATAAGTTATTTACCATTTCTAGTTTTATTTTTATTTTTTTAGTTTTTAAATTGTTGATGACAAAAAATCGCCACAGTCAATATTGCAACATAGACCTCACGTGCTCCTCGTGTGTACCTGCAAAATAAGGCTCAGACGACCAATGGGTTGCCGACGGGAGTCCCTCCGATGCTTAAATCAGATAATATTCAATGAATATGGAATGTAGAAGGTGAATTATACGTCCCTTGCATATGTAGAGAGAGTGCCTATTTATAGTGGGTGTCCCTCTCCTAATCGGATTAGGAAGCTAGAGTCCTTGTAGGACTTGATTAATAAGTGATAATATCAATCCCTTTATTCTAGGGTTGGATTATTAATTAATTTAAATATCAATTTAATAATATCCTTTTGTGAGGGAGCTTAGTTGACCCTCTTGAGTCCACGCCGCGCTATTATATTGGGTCGGATTTTTCCCCCACATCATAAATTTTGGCAGAGCAATCAAAAAATCTCAGAAGAAACCTATACCTAATCCTGGGACCCATCCCACCTTAATGCACTGGGCCTGCCAAGTATTTATAATACTTTTAAAATTGAAGTTCCGAATTTTTTATCTTTTCCAATATCTAAGTTCTGTATGCAGAAGAAAAAATGGTTTTTAAGATCTATGTCTCATGAGGTTGAAAATTATGAATTCAACCCTTCACTCCCTCTTGAAACCAAATGGTGCTTTATCTATGTTTAGGAGATTAATCATATCAGATAAAAAGTTTTGATACCGATTGGCAAGATAAGTGGAGTACATAAAATGAGAATTTCTATCCTATACCAAATTACTAGCAAATGAATGTATTACCCAAAATTACTAGCAAATCAACGTATGACTAGTTTACGACAGATAAATTTATGATAATTTTACCCAAAAAAACAAAATTAAAAAGAAAAATGTTAAAAAGTTCAATTTTTTTAACCTAGATCAACTTACCCAAATAATGTGATAACTCAATCAATTAAAATTTTGGGGGAAAACAAAAAAATAGGCATCCATAATGTGCGAATGTAGCAATTGTCGCTTCGTTTAGGCAAATAACTTTGAGCAAAAAGTTTAAATTATATAGCATTACTCAATCAAAAAATTTATAAGCTAGCATGACAATAACAGCGTAACAAATGTCAATGTCGTCATGGCATGTGCTTGACCAGAGCAGAAACAGTTAAAATGTACAACCCACCATGCGTGCAAGATATTGATTTTGATGGGCCAATGAAAAGGCCCACATGCACTGCACTTGTTGTGAGCCGTTGGTACGACCGATTAAATGCTGTCTTATCTTCACAGAAATACTAATATAGAAATACTATTATAGAAAGTTTGAAAGTTTGGCCAGATGCATATATAAAGTGAATTACTAAAAAACCCTCGTCAGTTTTAAAAAGATAAAAGTTAATAAGATTAGAAAAATCTTTTAAATAAGAACTCTTAAATAAATTCTAATTTAACCATCTAATATCTTTTTCTCTTCTTCCATTTTTCTCTTACTCTATTACAAGTCATAACTACATTTTTATTCTTTCTCTTTAATTACTTAATATCAATTTTTGTTTTCATTTTGAATTTAAATTATTTATTTATTTTTTAGAAGATTTTTGTAATATTAGTTTTTGGTTGCGTGTGTATCAACATCTAGTCTTCACAAAATTCATTTGGCACTCACTAACCACATCATTGGCTCTTGTGGATTACCCATTTCTCATCACCTCTCATTTCATTGTCTAATGTTACCAAGTTTCTACCCCATGACTCTCGACCCACCTTAATAAAATGCTCCACCAATCCAAGGCTCTAGATTCCTATCATTTCACAGCTTTTGCTTTTGGGTTGTACAAATGGGAAATTCTATGATACCCAAAAAAAAAAAGAAATAAAAGAAAAAAAAAAGGTGTACCATAATTTAAGTGGAAATCAATTTGAATTTATGAAAACATGATCACCTTTGTAGTAACTTATCACATTTGTAGTAATTGATTATCATAAAATTTGACCAGTAATTAAAAAACATGATCCAATACCACTTTTGGGTGTGACTTTTTTTGTTTACTGTTTTTTTTTTTTTTTGGGTATCATAAAAGCACCCATTACAAATTGGCCGAGTGCATAAACAATAGTTGAAATTCCATGTGCGACCATTTATTATGATAGCTTGGGGAAATGTAGGTAATAGCTAGGTTAGGTTAAATTTGGTTTAGATCTTAGTCATTCTGACTTTCTGCACTTCAAAGGAGACAACAATCCTCTACAACCACTTTCTTAATTTGCATAGGACTTGTGGGCCCAATTCATAGGCTCTGCATTCAGCAATCGTACACTTAGATTGCATTGTTGTAATTAGGATTAACACCTCAATTTCCTTAAACATTACGCTAAACGTTGGGACATTTGCTTTAGTAGATGAACTTTTTACTATTATGAGTTTGATTTTTGTGTCTCATTGAGTGTCATGGAACACATTTGTCTTGGGCTAGTAACAATTTTTTTTTCATAATTATGTGACATAAAATGTGGGTTTGAAGTACTCTTAATGTCAAAAGTCAAAAGAGAGGGATAAATTGTCACTCATCATGGGTCATAATTGGAGTTGAACAAGGTGTCAACATTGATTGTACGTGTTTGGATACAATGGAGCAATTTTCATCTAGAGAAACCATGGTTGAAAAAAAACTTTGGGGTGGAAAAAATCAATTAATTTTTTATGGGTACATGAGCATTCCCATTCACACTTTATATTCTTACGAATAAGTGTATTATATATATATATACACGCGCGTGTGTATTGCATGGGAATATTTTTAAATAATATTAGTTATATAAAATAATAAATACATAAAGATTTTATATTTTTTCATAAAAGATAAAATTTAAAATTCAAAAGTACATTTTATTTATTTATTTATTTATTTTTTATAATCAAAATTGTCAATGAAAGATTAAAACCTTTTAGATATATATATTTAGAATTTTTTTTCTTCATAAAACGGAATATTTAAAGAGTTTGTATTCATATGTATTATCATGCAACTTGATATATAGTTGCTCTAGGAAAAAGAATTTGAGTAAAAATCTAACTTTAATTTGTTAAGAGTTTGAGTTAAAATCTACTTTTCCTTTGTTAACAAATGATAAGAATGTTTATTATGTGTTTCAATTAAAGAAAGGGTATATATATATATATATATATATATATATATTTGTAAATAAAGGTATATGGGTCGTTCAAAAGTTTTTCTAAAATTCAGCTTTTTATAGGTATTAGGTAGTATATATATGTAGATATATATATTTTGAAATATACTCAAGTGGGCCCTTAAGTTACACAAAAGATACTTCCTCCTCTTCCTAACGTGCGAGAACTCGAATCCGTAACCTCCACCTCGAAATTAGAGCATCCATAGTAGTACTAGTAATCGAGCACAGCGATGCGTATGCAACACATTTTTTCAAGTTTCCATTGCATCAATGGAATTCCTATGTCAGTTTCCAAGCTTTGTAAACCGCATGTGTGTGTGGGAGAGAGAATTAAGAGGAAACAAATTGTGGTGGGTTTTTTAAAGTTGGTAAAATTACTAAATCGTCTCTTAACTTTATTAACTTATAAGAGTATTTTAGTATTTCTAGGTGCAGTCCAAGTACAAAGGGAATTGGCTTTATATAGTAGTATAGATATTTTGTTATTTGGACAATCTATTCAAATATGCAGGAATTTTAAATTAGTCGGGATACGGGAAAATAATTATTGTTTTAATACAAATTACAACTAACTTCCTAAAAAATGATTATAAACTTAACTAAGAATGACTACTAACTATAATTACATACACGTAACCTGACCAATTTATAATTCCCCCTTCAAATATCGGCATTGTGTCTTTTATGAAACCATTAATTTGATTAACAAGTTTAAAAAGAAAATCAATAATTTATTTACTTTTATAATTATATTATCTACACATATATAGGCGATTTAAGTTGACAGTGTGGATCATATGGCATCATCCTATTGTAACAAAATTGTTACTCCAACATATCACTATTCTATGGTTGAAAATCTAGGGGTTGAAAACCAGGGTTGAGAATAGACAGCAATATTGCATCTGGATGAAGAGGATTTCATAGCCACTAGCAAAAGCACGTGAAGTGTTAGGGCATGCTGAGTTTGGAGAGTGAGTGATTGCACTATGTGAAGATAGAACTCAAAAGCGAAGGGAGGGGGGGTTTTGGGGCTATTGGCAAAGAAGGGAAGTGAGAGAAACATGTAGCTTATAAAGTGATAAATGGGTCATTTTCATGCTTATCGTGGCTGAGACAAAGATGAAAGGAGGGGTGGGCCACGTGAGTTGACCCCGCAACTCACGTGCAATAACCCAAAGGACGTGTAAATACACTAATTCGGATGTGCCAACCAACCAAACCCTTGCTAGGGTCCCTTTCATGTTTAACAAAGCAGGATGGAGAGAGAGAGAGAGAGAGAGAGAGAGATTACATATATAAAGAAACACCTTTTTAAAAAAATAATAATAATAATAATAAACACCACTCCATGTGATTGTCCAAGTAAAATAAGAGGTCAATTTAGCACCAAAAATAATAAATAATAAATAATAAAGAGGTCAATTTTAGGTATAAATGCAACTTTATCACATGGCAATTAGTAAAAGCATTGGTAGTTAATCTTAGGGTGCCACCCGTAATCCCATATCATTGACCAATTCACTTTAATCAATCGTGATTTTAAGGGCCAACCGCCATACAAATAATGTCCCTTGGCCCTTTTCTTTTTCCCTTTTTTTTTTTTTTTCTATTTTTGTTTTTAGTTTTTACATGAGACTAGATCAAATGACCCAAATATTTTAGACCGAATCCAATGTATATATTAAGTAGGAGTCTTTTTTTTTTTCCTCCCAAAATACGGGATCAAGATTCAAATCCAACCCATTAACTTAAGAGGTGTACCATCTCAGCCATGGTATTTTGGACCTTTGGGTAACTTTTTTCGCTACCTTTGAATATTTCATAACACCTCCCCAAGAAATGAGAACTGATTGATCCAAAAATATATTAATCTGTTATAACTAAATTTTGCAAATTTATGCATATATACTAGGGTGTATGTGGTTTAGGTTAAAACCGAGAACCAAATTGAACCAAATCAAATCGACTAACCGAAAAAACTGGAAAATATATAATATATATATAATTTTATATATTATATATCAAATTTTAGTTTGTAAATTTCCTATTCTAATAAAGGCAGAATAGGTAATAAATCCAAAATAGTAATACTGAATTTACTGGAGTATAAAACCTACTGAATAGTGAGTACTAACTAAGTGACTAGTGATATTGACATGTATTAGATTGGAGATTTAAACTTAGAATATTGACATATGTCAATATGTTTCCATTTTGATATAATGTTTAATGTTTTTTTTAGTTGCTAATGTAATGCTTTTATCAAAATGTTTATATTTGGAGTTTGGCACATTTTTTTCATTTTCAATCATTTGTTGCTACTAGATAGGTTAAAACCGAAACAGAACCGAATCAAACCGAAATTTTTTGGTTTGGTTTGGTTATAGTATGGTTTGGTAAAAATAAAACCAAAGAATAATAATTTGGTTTGAAATCTACCCTAAAACCGAACCACTAACACCCCTAATATATACTAGTATAGTAAAAAGTAGAAGAGGAAAAAAAGAGCCACCTCCACCCCTTGTCTCAAACTTTCAATTGCATACTTATTATTATCAATTTTTTCCTTGTTAACAAGATATATAGACCTGTATCCCAACTAATTCTTCGACATGAGTAAGGCCGTGCACCGCTCACTTGCATTGCTTAACGTGCTAGAAAATCGGTCAGCAGCAAGTTGCATACTATATATTTCAATCTGAATTCTTTGAATATATTATGGGTGGTTTTTGAATGTACTTACATTTCATTTAGAAAAAAATATTTAAAATAAATAAATAAATAAATAAAAGAAGAAAAGAGCTAGGTCAGCGATTCGATCCTTCGCATGTATGCAAGCCCCTCTCCCCTCTCATTTCCATCACTGTGGATGAAAAGACATTTATTAGGTTAGATAAAGATAGTGGTGAGATGGTCATCATGAAGATTTATACGTTTTAAGAATATTGAGCATAGAATTATAAACTAGAAGACTAAATTATGCACAATTATCGTGAGCATTAGAATTAGAAATAGAAAACGATTATTGAGCATAGAATTATAAACCGAAAGACTAAACTATGCACGATTATCATGATTGGATCAAACACGAGAAATTAATACAAAATATTCTCAAATGACATTGTGGGAAATTTTTGGTTTTCAAGGAAGATCGGCGAAAGAATTGACATAAATATCGTCGTTCCCATGGGATGTAAGATGTTCGATGCCTCTTATCATGATTGAGCTAGTGGTCAACCGACTTAATTTGAAGAATTTGAAAGAGGCAAAAGATTATTATCAACAAAATGCCTTACTTTCATACTACAGATACAAAAGTCTCTAATATCGTTTCGAGGTTTTACTTGTTTCCATACACCAATCGGAGAAAATTTCAAGTTAATTTTCAAATTTGGCTCCGCGCACGGGTAATTATTCAATTGGGTGAAAGGTGGGGGCATGTGAGATGGCCTTAATCCTTATTTGTCTTGTGAGTGATAATTAAATTATATTGAAGTTTACATATGAAGGAATCCATGTACACCAATCCACAATGGTACTGCAGGGAAGTATTTTAGACAATTAAAATAAATAAATAAATAATATCCGATGCTTCATTGTCGCCGACTTTGAGGACTTTTGCAATGGTTGATGATAAATATACTATGATTAGGCTAAATAATACTCCCAATAAGGCTAAAATTAAATGAAGAAGTATTGATGAAGGTTTCTTTATACGTTGTATTGATGTAATAAACGTAAGAAGTTCCTACCAATCTAAGTATAATTTTGAATTACTTCAAGAAAAAGAAAAAATAAAAGATATGTGTCTTTTAAGGGATTAACAAAAATCTTAATTTTTAGAGTCCCCTTTTCTGGTTTATTTATTTATTTGGGTACAAAGTCAGAGAGTCAGGAATGCATATCAAATTATCAAGAATACGTTACTCTCTGATTTTTCTTGAATTAATGCTCCATTTGATTGATAAAAAACGAATAAAAATGTTTTTTCTTAAATGATTGCATAAAAATTTCAACCGGAATAATCCAATTCTTTTTTCTTTTTTTTTGGTAAACTGGATAATATACAAACAAGAAATTAAGAGTTTAATACATCACGGGGTATAAAACACCCCTACTATCCGCCTCTAACTGTAAAGTAATCCAATTTGGAGGATTATCCAAAATAGTATAATCAAATAGAGGTGAAGGAAAGTGAAAAACTTGTAGCGAAATGCATAGAAATGATCCATCCAACAAAAGAGAAATAAAGAACAAAAGCCTTGTGCCCTTGCCTTCCATTTTTTCCCTTTTTCTACCTTAGCTTCCATCCTCTCACTCATCCTTCATACCAAATAAGGGGTTTTATATCTTTGACTATACTATAATATTGTAACATATGGATATCCATTATCCCATCATCCAGCCTAAAACAATTATTAAAGCGTTACATAAAACAATATTAATGATTAGAAAACTACAATATTTAAAAATTCCCATAACTTGTGAGAATAGTAGTGTACTGATTGAAACCATAATGTTTGTAAACCTCTCGACTGAGAAAAATAAATAAATAAATAAAGATTAAAATACATAAGGACAGCACACCAGGACACCAGGTTCATGTACACAGGCAGCATACCTTTTTTCCTTTTTGCATAATACGAAGAAAGTTTAAGTCCTCAAGGCATGCTTTTATTGTTAAATAAAGTGCATGTGAGCCATAGCTGATTAAACTCTTTTGAAGACTTTTTTTTTCTTCTTCTTCTTCTTCTTTGGTCTGCTATTGTAGTTCTTTGTCTTTATTTTTTTTTTTCCAGTCTTACGCATATCTTACTTAGCAAAAATAAAAGAAAAAGAAAGTTTAATTTACACTCGAGAAAAGATATTATTAACAGAGATAGTTTTATTATTTCTTAGCTATCCAATTAAATATTTCAAAATTCAAATTATTATACAATTAACAAGAGTTCATCTAGCATAATAAACATCTGGAGTTGTGGATGCATAAGCAAGTGCTTGATTTGTTGATTCATGTGTATTTTTTTATGCATGTTTCCGTATCCTTATGTATGTTATTGTCGATGGTATGGTAACTTAGTCATTGTGATCCAGATTTAAACTCATAAAGGAACATTGATATTCGTTTATTAATATTAATGGAGGTTAGAAATAGACTAATTCCAATAATGTATAAATCACTCAAAGCTTATGTATCTAATAATTCATAAACGATGATTTTTAACTATCTGAACTAGCCTCGTGGGTTAATACGAATATTCATCACTAATAAAAAAGTTAATCCATATAAGTTTTTTTTTTTGCTTTTTATTTTTATTTTTTATTTTTTATTTTTAATCTTTTCGAAAACATTGATGATCCCGTAGAAATGAGAATGATTTTTGGCAATCAGAGAGAGAGGATAAAGACCTTTATCAGTTACCCAACAAACAGGAGAGGACAAGTTTCTCGGGAAAATGCAAAAGAAAGCGCGGAAATAACGCTGTAAATTTATATATAAAAGTTTTTTAATATAAAATATAATATTTTTAATTTAAAAAGGGAAAACTGCCAGTAACATGGACATTCCTTTATTAAGGTATCCGCTTAGGGATCAGTTAACAATCCTTTTTGCGTGTCTTAGGACAATCCTTTTCTTTAATCAAGCCACACCACCACTAATCATAATAATAATAATTTTTTTTCCTTTTACTAAAATGGAGTAAGGACGCGTGTCAGTTAGTCCGCGGAATCCGCGCAGCATCACGTGATTAAAAATGTCTGCCTACCACATCGTCCGCCTCCCAAATCACGTGGCCAACTCACTCAACGGGGATGTGGTGGTCCCACCCAATATACGCCATCCTGTTTTTTTGCATTTTAATAATATATGGCGGTTTTTGTGAGGGTGGTACCTGGTTTTCTGCGAAAGGAAGGCTTGTGGGCTTTTTAGTTTTTTACTTTTATTTTTATTTTTTCTTCTTCTTCCTGAAAAATATCTGACAGCTTTGTTAGTTTCTGCCATTCAAAATACTGCTCATTTTTAAAAAAAATATAAATGCTTAAAAATGACATGCAAGTATGCAACTTAATTTGTGTATGATATATATATCTATATATATATATATATTTTTTTTTTTTCCGGTCAAGTGATAATTAAGAAAATTTAACTTCATATAACTCTTTTATTGCAACAATATTAATTTTCGAATCTTCAACCTTCCCTTATTAAGATAGAAAATATATATATATATATATTAGAGTTTTATATAATTAAGATGCAATTATTGAAATTTGCACTAGGCAAATCCAAGACAAAAAATTAAATTTAAATTGTGCGTACATCAACTTAATAACAAATTTAGAGTTGAAATCTTATTTACTTGCTATATAACTTATAAATACGAATAAAGTAATGTATTACCTGATCACATACATTTTTTTTTTTGCTTAGATAAGCAATGGTTTATATAATAAAAAACTGGGACATTGCAATAATCGAAACTCTTTCATAACAGTTGATGAGAGATTAGAGATAGGAATGTTTTTAAACTGACCACAAAAGATTATCCATTGGGCAAACTTGTAAGCTGAACACATACATATTTCAATATATTCTCGTATGTCTATCATTAAAAAAATTTATAATATATTTTCAAATAATCCACCAGTTATAATTTTGCTTGAAGAGGAAATGTGATGTTCTTAGCAAAAAAAAAAAAAAGGAAAAGGAGGAAACGTGATGAGTGGTTTTCGGAGGGTGGTGAATGGTTTGTAAAAAAACCCAAAAAAGAAAAGAAAATAAAGGGTACTGTGGAGGGGTGGGGGATGGGTTGGCATGTGATGGGTCTATTGTATGTTTACGTCTGTGACATAATGACGTGACGGGAGAGAGGGGGGGGGCTGTTTTAATACATGGCTTACGCACGCACGTGAGTGAGGGAATGGAGCAGCGCCCTCACGTGCGCCCATCCCCTGCCGTTCATCTGCCATCTGACTGCCGGCTCGCGTGCGGTGGGGACCCCTTCCTTCGTTTCTCCTCTCTCTCACTCTCGCTCTCGCTTTCGCCTTTTCTGTTTTTCCGTTGCGTTACGTTGAAACGGAACACGGTTAACGGACGTTAGTGGTAGTTAACGGCTCTGTAGAGTGTGCCGGTCATGGTCGGTTAAGTGAGCCCCATTTGTGAAATTCCTAAATTCGCCTTGTTAGTTGGTGTCCTGTTGAGAGCAGGCAAGCAGCAGGTTTCGCTTTGGAGATAACTCCCCAATTTATTGTAAAATTCTCGCTAAGAAAATAGATAAACCAGTATCATAAAAATAAGACTATCTTGCCACAGTGCTAGTCCTAAAAAATTATATCTAAATTCAATCTTGATTAAAATAATAATATATTTGAATAAAATGACAGAACAATAAGTACGGTGTATTTTATTATTGGAAAACTATCCAAATGTATAAATATGTAAAATCCATACAAGTAGCACTTTTTTTTTCACTGGTGGGAGAATGTCCTTTTTACCCTTAAGGGGTGGTTTAGCTCCTAAAGGACTCCATTTCATGAAGTAGAGGTTTTGAATTCAACTTTTACTAAACCTCTAGAGACCCATACAAGGTTCATGGTTCTCGTGAATTGGATTGGGATTTGGTGAAGTTTGAAAGTTGAAGTTACCGCTGAATTAACGCCACATGGTAAAGGAAAAGAAAGGACGGTTCAGATTCACTAGTAAAAAACAGTTGATACCACAAAATATGAGAGCGTCAATCTAGAGGTAACTTCACCATACATTAAAAGTCTCAAACATCATCAAATCCGAATTGGAACCGGATTCTAACCTATAAGCCTAAGCTTATAAGTAGAGGGCCCAAACAAGTATATGAAGCCACCTCAATGTTATAATTAATCAATATGGGATGTGGTATATTTCCAACACTCTCCTTCACGTGCAAGCCTAACAAGATAAAAACGGGCTTGTCACATAGGCAACAAAAACGGGCTCACGGATATAACGGGCCCAAGAACGACATGCTCAGATACTATGTTAAGTTTTCAACTTACAAGTCTAAATTTATAAGTGGAGAACCTAAACAGGTATATGAAGCCATGTCAATGTTTATAATTAACTAATATAGGATGTAGTATATTTCCTTCGTGAATCTTGGACTTACCTAATTCATATGAGTTATGCAGTCTTGGATGGGCTAGAGATTTGTCGAAAGGCTTTCTCCATGAAAAAAAAAAATTGTCCTCTACTTTTTATTTTATTTTAAATTTCATAATTTTTTTTTCAACATTAGAAGAATATTTAACATTAGGTTGAGTGAGTGTTGGCTGATTTTATTAATGCCTTCATCAACTTCAAATTATCTTCAAATAAGAGTTTATCAGCACCTATTTCATTATATAAGATATACAAATCATTGGTTTTATTGATAACACATTAATGCGATAGATTTTTATATAAATTGGATCTTAACAGAATTGAATATGTGTAGAGTTAAATTTTATACGAATATAATTGAATTTCATAAATTGAAAATGCTGGACTAATTAAGTTTAAAAATAAGATTAATTAATAATTTCTCCAAATAGAATATTATCATTATTGCAATTATTATTACACTAATAGGAAAATCAAATATAAAACCTTTTGCATTTTAAGACATAAGTTTGGGGATTCACTAGTTTATCCCATGGGTTCCATTTTATTTATTTATTTATTGTTTTGGACAATCGATAAAAGCTATTATTACTCCTAACCCCTTTAATAATGAATAGATTATCACTAAAGCATCATCACCGGTGGTACCAATTCTATGTTGGCTTGTATTGATTCGGACCACGAACCAATCATTGGGCCCCCTACTCCATTATGGTCACTTAAAATCGAAAAAGCTAAAAGGGGGGCAGTTTGGGCAGAATGGAAGAAGAAGGGAACGGGCATGATTTGGGATATTTAGAAAGCATAGTACGTGAGGGCACGTGGTGGGAGGACTACGCGGTGGGTCTCTCTCTTTCTCGTGACGGTGTCACGTGGGGGTGGGAAGAGGGACCCACAAATAGCCCGTCAAAAGAAAGGAGAAAACTTAGTGGGGGCATGTGCTTTCCTTTCCAAAGTGACCTGTCGTTTATGGGTGCACCTGCTGACGTGGACACTCACGTGTTGTCTCGCGTGCCCCACTTTATTTTTGGCTGGTCCAAACATTTGAAACGTGGCCCCACCTACGGCGGGACAAGTGTCTCATCGTACTGTGGCAAAGCCCCTAGATTCGGACCCCATTTGGACTACTACTTTGGTCATGGTCTCATGGACTTTTGGGCGGCAGTCCTTTTGGTGAAGGCCCACCTGGTCCATGTCAACCCTGTTTCGGTAGTTCTGGGCTGCAAAGTTGGGCCTGGAAATCACAAAGCACCCCAGAGAAGTGGGGCGGCTATTGGCACCTCAAGGCTTGCTTTTTATCGCCTTATTTTAAACTTTTCAAGATTTTATGCAAAATATAGAAGGTTTTCATGAAATTGACTTCTAGCCCAAAACTTGATAGATGGCTGAGGCTAAAATTAGAGTAGTAGAAGCTCGAACTTTGTATAATTTTTCTTTTTTCTTTTTTATTTTTTTGCCATTGGGTGGGGTGGGGATGGAAGTTCAAATTTTATATTGAGATAATTTTTTGTTTTGCATCACTGAAGAGATAGGCTTGTTGAATCATAGGAATTGGTGTCGAAAATACGATCGAGACCCATTTAACTCATATTTTCAGATGAGGGTGGGCGTATGGCATAGTCGCATAATCCCTACATCTGATGGTTTTGTTGTACCTTATAAGCAGTGAAGGCCACTGCCTCTACAGGAAGCCCAATCCTTACCAAATGTCAAAAAGGCGGGGTAGGAGGAGGAAGAAAGGTTCCCAGGAGAACTTCAGTCTTCAAGTGATTCACGAAGGTGTTGTGGACTCCACAGTCCACATTACGTAACTGTTAAGAGTGTCCAAGCTAGGCCCACCTTGCCATTTTATGGGCCACATTGTTTACCGTTATAAAAGTAAATAGGGAACAACTATTGCAACCCCCAAACTGATAAGTTGCCCTTCATATTTTTTAATTAGAAAAATTATTATACAAAATTACCAAAAAGGGTTTAAGTAACCCCACCCATTTCCTCTCCCACAAGTCCGGCGACGGTGAGGATAATGAGGAAAGCAAAAACTCACAGCGTTAGGACTGTGATTTCAGCTGGGACGTTCTTCGCCGATGAGGTGCTCGCCGGTCGATTACCTCAATCCCACCTGTGGTCTTCAACCTTCAGTAGGTATGTGCCCATGAAAAAAACCCTTTTATCTTTTTCAATTTTTTTTTTCCTTCAGATCTATGCTTAACGTTGAAAGCAAAAACTCCCTTTTTTTTTGTTTCTCTTTTTTTTACAGATCTAATGCCCATGAAAAAAAACAATAGCAAAAGAAGAAGGTAGAAGAAGAAGAAGCAAGACCGCACATCAGCGGCACCGTCGGGCAACTCCATTTTTTCCAGCCAACTGTTTTTTTCTTTTTTACTTTAATCAAACACACCGTAAGCAAAAACCCAATTTTTTCCCTTTCATTTCATACCCAAAAACACTGGTGGTCTTCCCCCCCACCCATCCCCTCTCCTGCACTCTTCTCCCACAACTCCGGCAACTTTCTCCGACAATCCATTTTTTTCAAAACACACAGATCTGATTAGCAGAGGGGAAAAAAAAAAAAAAAAAAAAAAAGAAGGAAAAAAAAAAAGAAGAGGAGAAGAAAAGAGAAGAGGAAGAACCTCTTTGCCGGAAAAAATGGAGGTTTTGAAAAAAAAAACCTCCCATGCCAGTAAACACACAAATCTGAAAAAATGGTGCTCGTAGTCACCGTCGCCGTCGCCTTTCCTCGCCGGTCGTCGCCGTCGCCCTTCTAGACCGGGGCTAGTGTGTGGAGGAGTGGGGTAGGTGAAAAGGGTTAGAGGTTATTTAGAAAGATGGGTATTTTAGTCTTTGAGAGGGGTGGGTATGTAAATTTGGGGGGGTAGGGAAATCAGGTGGGGGCAACTGATATGTTTGTAGGTTTGCAATAGGGGTGTTAATGGTTTTGGTTAAAACCAAGAACCAAACCAAACCGAACCGGGTGGTTTGGTTTGGTTTTTTTGTCATTAGGTTTGGTTATGGTCTTAATTTTAGAAAACCAAACTCAATTGCTTTGATTTTGGTTTTCAGTTTTAAAAAACCAAACCAAACCGAAAACCGAAAAATATAATATATATATATATATATATATATAAACTTAAAGTTTGTAAATTCCCAATTCTAATAAGGGTAAAATAGGTAAGGGGCTTGTTTTTGTTGACTTTAAGTTTCTTATTGTTTTCCCTTTTTTAGATTGGCATGTATTAAACTAGCTATTAATATTGTGCGTATTAATATTGTGTATGATATTGACATATTGATATATGTCAATATGTTTCTATTTTGATACAATGTTTGGTTTTTTTAGTTGCTAATGTTATGCTTTTATTAAAAATGTTTTTATTTGGAGTTTGGCATGTCATTTTTTTCATTTTCAATTATTTGTTGTTACTTGATAGGTTAAAACCGAAACCGAACTGAACCAAACCGAAATATAATGGTTTGGTTTGGTTTGGTTTTTTTTATAGTATGGTTTGGTTTTGGTTTGGGAGGAACAAATCCGAAGTATAATGGTTTGGTTTGAAATTTCCCCTAAAACCGAACCAAACCGAACCATTAACACCCCTAGTTTGCAATAGGCTCTCCCAAGTAAATATTTGCAAAACTCCTGCTGAAGTTCTTCTTGGGTCTCAACTCTCAAAGTAGAAGAGACATGGACCATTCAACTATAGGCCTTATAAGAGATATCGAAGGTCTTGTTAGAGTCCATGAGAAGATTGATGCAATGAATATCCAAAGGGGCCGGGACTCTATTGGTACTCCAAGACTTGTTTTTCATGCCCCACTTATTTTACATTTTAAAATTTTATGAAAAATATAAAAGGTTTTCTTGAAAACTGATTATGCAATCTACTAGAAAACATCATTTTGAACAATTTGTAGAATAAAGTTTTTCTAAAATCTATCATTTAAGTAAACTTTGTAGCCATTTATGAAACAAAGACTATAAGTGACCAAAAAATCCACTTAAACTATAGATTTTGGTACTACATTATTGTTTAAAATGGTGTTTTCTAGTGGACAATATGACCAATTTTTATGAAAACCTTTTATATTTTTCATAAAATCTTGAAATATAAAATAAATAGGGTATGAAAACAAGTCTTGGGGTGCTAATAAAGGCATCCATATCCAAAATCCAAAATACTTTCGATACTTAGGCGCAGCCCTTCACTTGTGGGGTTTGTTATAATTGTTGACTCCTAGCAAAAAAAGTCCCATATCAGTCATTAGGCACCGAGTGTACTCTTAATCTTACACATGCGACCTTCAATTTTATGTTCTTAACTAAAAATGTGATTTCCTCGCTTGTTGATTGAGTGATATTAAGTTCAAATTCATGGATGCCTATTGATGTCCATTTATTGATATTAGAAGGTAGAAGTAGGTTAGGGGTTACCCTTATATATAATTGTATAATTGCACCAAGGTAACCACCCAATGACCCAAACATTGTGCGCATTTTATTTTATTTTATTTCATTTTCACCCTATGATGTAAATAAACAATAATGCAGTCCTTAACAAACTAACATGCTACCAATGATATGATAGTTTAGTACTATTCTCCTTATTTGTTAAGTGAGTGATCTCGGGTTATAGTTTATGGAAAAACATCAATACCCATTTGTTGGTATTAGGGGGAATAAGGGGTTTTGAGTAAATTCTATCGGTTATCCAAAAAAAAAAAAAAAAAAAAAAAAACAAATTCACATGCGCATCATCACTAATTTTTCATTTTAGAATAAAATGACCACTCCTATACTGTTAATTTCGAAAGAGTGTTATCTTCTCAAATTGTAAAGGATTGTGGTACATATTATTCGTTCGTAAAACATCTCTAGTAATAACATTTGTGTCGATACAGTCAAAACATGTGCAAGCCTGCATATACTTTATTTAAGATAGATAAAATAAAATATAAAAATGATTTGATTTTAAAAGTGTTGTTTTGACAAACTGGGCTTTGTGAGTGTGTGAGGATAGCAATCCCATCATGGCAATCGCTATAAAAGTTTTGGTTCTAGTATAAAAGTTTAAACTGTGACATGAATCTACTATTATTGTTATAATACAACATAGAAAGTATGGACTTAGTGGTGAGAGGAGGGTCTTTTCAAGTGATGATAAAGGTTTGAAATCACAAACCTAATCTTTGTCCACTATTATTTTACTAAAACTTTCACCTGTCGTTTAAATATCAAGCATCACTACTAACTCTACTAAGACATTTTGTGAGTCACATTTTTGCCCTGTTAGTTTGCCTAGCATGAAAGTAGTCGATTAATTAAGCAAAAATAAATATATAGATAAATAAAGGTGCTATTGGCCTTATATAGCCTATGTTGATATTTTTCCCTATTTTATATGGGAGACATTTGGTGTAAAAAAAAAAAAATGGAAAAGAACTTCATATCATCTTAAGTACAAGTGAGTCTTTCATCTAACTTTGACACTGCCACAACACTATGGATCTATGGGAGTGGAGTAAAGTGGGATTGCGGGGTCAATCTAACAATCCTAATTTACTATATTCCTATCAATCTGTGATATCACATAAGATGTATCACAATTACATATGAAGTATTAGTTTTTCTCCTCAAATACTCTCTCTCGCCCCTTTTTGCGCACAAAGCACTTGAATGCATACAGTCCAAGACTCGCAAAGATCTTAATCGGAGGAAAAAAAAAAAAAAAAAAAAAACGACTCGCAAAGATGTCAAATCCAATTATTGATTTGAAATAAGGGTCTCTTCTCTCTTCAATGACTTATCATGAGTTGAAAATTGAAATAATCCAGTTGGAATACGTTTTCATGGTTTATGGGGTTGATTTAGTCAATAACTGCTTGGGATTAAGTTTGAAAAAAGTGCTGATTTAGGTGGGGAAGAAGAGATGATGATGATGCAAGAATTGATTTCAGATGACAATACACAGTTACAAAAATTGAGTGGAGGTGAGGAGGTCTTTAACTGTGTATGGCCAAATAGAATGGATTTTAAATGTAACAATGTGATTGTTAATAATTGTGATATTTGAATTTCCTTTCAGTTCACTGTGAGTATTTAATATTTTCTTAAAGAATAGCATTTTGTTTGGACAACGCGGTTATTTAAATCTTTGATTAGACTAATCTATCATTGCTTACTCTGCATCAGTTAATGCAAAGGGTTAGGCTATTGCCACCACATAAAATATTCTAAGCCCCTCACTTAGTTTATATTTTTTAAGGTTTTCTAAAAATATTAAAGGTTTTTACAAAAACTAATTACGTAGTCTAATAGAAAACATTATTCTGGACAACTTTGTAGCAGGAAGTTTTTTCAAAATCTTTCATTCAAGTATGCTTTTTGGCCATTTTTCATTGAAAATGTAATAGAGATTATAAATGACCAAAAAGTCCACTTAAATGCCAGATTTTGAAAAAATTTTCTTTTACAAAGTTGTTCAGAATGATGTTTTCTAGTAGATAACGCAATTAGTTCTTGTAAAAACCTTTCATAGTTTTCATAAAATCATAAAAAGTGTAAACTAATGGGGGGCTTAGAGTACTTTATGTGGGGGCATTAGTCCCCCTCTAATGCAAATGATAAATATGGTTGGTGCTTATTTTCAAGAAAGAGTGAGAAGTCAAACTCAAAATTTTTTACTTTTTAAAAATTTAGCCTAGTGATAAGTTTTGTATCATTTTAAGAGGAATGTTTATTTTTGAGCTTTTTTTTTTCTTAAAAAAAAAAAAAAAAAAAAAAAAAAAAAAAAAAAAAAAAGAGAAGAAGAAAGAAGAGAGAAGGAAAAATAGACATAATAGCTCAAGTATTGTTGCCATATTAGTTGGTCATTTGACTTAGCAACTAAGATAAAATCACTCTGCCAATGCTTATCACAAGCCGTTAAGAATAGAAATAAATGAAAATATCCGATATGACATCAATAAAAAAAATAAACATATCAAACCTAATATTTTTATTTGTCTTTATTTTTATTAACTTGTAATACGACCGAAGTAGTACCACCGTTATATACAGGTTTTTTTCTATGATAAAAAGAATGATAGTGCCCTAGCCTCTGCTCAACGGCTAGGATTTGAGATTGTCATTATACGTAACAAGCCTTGCAACATAATAACACACCAATGGTGGGATTGTGCATAGCATGCTTATAGTGGTATTACACTGCCAAATCCTAGTAGTCTTGACAGCCTAGCTCATTTTGGCATTTACTTGAGCAGTCAAATTTAGTGTGTGGAAAGGATTTTGGTCGGCTCAATTGGATTAATTTCTTTCTCCGTGTTTTCCCCGTAAGCCGGCAGCACAGTCGCATCATTTTCTCATTTTCTCAATCACTTGAGTCCGCGTGGGCCACTCGATTCTCCACACGGATTCTAAAATCAAAGTATGGACGGCGGAGATCGCGTGATTAAAGGATCGCACGGTCCACAATTCGGATTCTGGAGTGTTCTCGTAGTCTAGGAATTTAAATTTTTTAAACCAGAAGGCCAATTATAGGTAGGGTGTTGAAGTTTATTGACCAAAAAGGACAGATCTTTGGTTTGCATGCTCATGGAATTATTTTTTCTTTCTTCTTGGGAGAGCTTAGATGGGTTCTTGAACTACACAATAGAAAATGATCATGTCTTAGATATGGGTTCACGAACTCCTTAGAATAGCTTTAAATTTCTTTCATTGACTTACAAAATTTCTATGGATAAAAAAATTGGGAATTCATAATCTTCAGAGAGATAATTCACTAATCGTATGTTTGGATGAGAGATTTGCAAGAAAAATTTAGGTTAAGATGGGATTCTAACTTCATTCGCTGTTATTATTGCCACTATAATTTGACATTAAAATCTTATTTTAATCCAAATCTCTTTTGCAAATCCTTTATCTAAATGCACTGTAGACTGAAGGATAACAAATTCAATTTATTCACATCTAAATCATGAATTTTTGGAATCTTTTAGCTTACAGTATTTGTAAATTTCTTTTATGATTTTCAAGATAAATTAGCTTGCAAAAAAAAAAAATGTACCAAAGGTCCAAAGCTTTTTTTTTTTTTTTTTTGGTTTAAAAAGGTCCAAAGCTTTTAATGTTATAAGAGGTTCCCAACATCCTTCTAGTTGAATACTCACATTTTTCTATACAAATAGTCCACTTTGAAAAGCCATGCTCTTTTAAGACACAATATTAAATGCATTCACACCCATTTATTACATATTGGTACTCTAATTTTCCTTTAAATTAATGAAAGTTATATAATTCTTTAGTTTTATCTTCAACATGCCACTTATATTGTGAGAAGCTAAAACAAAATTTGTTTAGTAACTTTTTTTCTTTTTATTTTTTCTTGAAGGAATGTTCATTAACTTTCCACAACAAATAAAAATTATGCTACTATAACAAGAAAACATATGTGAACCATTTTCAAAGAACCCTTTAGGTTTTTTGTTTTTTTTTTTTGGGTAAGAATTTTATAGGAGTTTTTGATCATGTCCTACAAGTTTTGATGATTCAATGACTTTTCTATTTTTTTCCATTTATAAAAACCAAATGATGCGATGGTCGTGAAAAATCTTATAAAATCTTTATAAGAAAAAACAAAACCTAAAGAGGATCTAAATTCTTCCGAAAGGAGGAAGGAATATTAAAAAGATAGATATAAGAGGAGAAATAGACAAAAATATTGTTTTTTTTTTGGATAAGTAAGAAAATATTGTTAAAATCGTGGAAGGGTTGTTGGATAGATATGTTATAAGCTTGGATATATATGTAATTAGGGACCCCAATTCCAAAGCGGTCAGAAAAGGTTGAAGGCCGGGGGGTTTCTGGTCTTTTAATCCTCATGTAACATTTTGGAGAGAGAGAGAGAGAGAGATTTAAAGGAAGATTCCAGAGCCAGGTCGAGAGCGAGAGAGAGAGAGGGTTTTGGCTTGGGGAAGAGGTTTCAGGCAGGGGGACAGTGGATGATCATTATCTATCCGTTAATTCTTCTGCACCTCAGATCCTAGCCGTTGATTACTGATACTTCTCCTCCTTCAAACATCACCAACCGCCGTGATCTTCTCCGTCGCAGTGGCCTGGAATCCGGTCAGTTTTTCCATTTCTTTGATTTCGACTAATCATCCATCTGAACTTTCCTTCTCAAGATGAAATTCATGGCTAGATTTGATTCTTTCTAGAATTTTTTCTTGCGATTTGTTTTCATTTGCGTTTTCTTGCTCGGTTTGTTTGCCGAGAAAACGTATGAAGCGAAAAAACAGAAAATGAAGTTTCGAATCTTAGTTCTTTGAGTGAACAAGAACCAGAAGTCAACTGTGCCTAATTGGACTCTAGAAACGAAATAGTCTTTCTCACTGTGTTTGCTCAGCATCCAATCATGGGGTTTTAATAATTGCTTTGATTCCTTTTGTGTTTAGAGATTGCGATTATCCTCATACTAGATGTTAATTAGGGGAAAACTATCGGTTTATTTTATTTTTTAACAAAAGAATTCTGCTGGATTGGTAGAGAAGCGCTCGCGAAATTGATCAGAAAATGAGATTTCGTGTTTGTCCGGCGATGCAAAAAATCTCGTTGTGTGTGTCTGTGCATACATTTTTACAGTCCTTCTCATATCAGGGATCTCTCGTATGAGATAAATGTGTACTTTTAATCCTAGTTTTTTAATATTGATCTAAAAAGCGGGTTACATGGTATCCAAATTTGGGATTATAAGTTTGCATGCATCTCATATAAGGGGCCTTTCACAAAATTGAGGCTGTACCTTCTTATATCATTTTATGTTGTTTTAGTTTTCTTCATTTTTCTTTTTTTATGCTTTCGTATTTGCAGGTTGTATAATTAGTCACTGCATCAATATGATATTTGGTTTAATAGAATCTTGATTAGAGATTGCTGCATATCATTTTTAGAACTTTATGTGTGTTACACAACGGCTAATTAGACCCCCCCCCCCTTTTTTTTTTCTGCAGAGTTGGGCTCTTTTTACTCATCGGAGATAATCGAATGAATTCTCCGATGTAGCAATCTCGCTACATAGCTTCCTGTGCCCACAGCATTTTTTTCCAATTGTTGGGGCAATCTGTACAACGCTCAGTCCATTAATGATTGTTTGGCCAACATATCTCTCTCTCATTCAATCGGTGTCAACTTTTGAGTTTGGCACCTGCTTGAGAGAGAAGAAGAACTTCTCTGCTGCAGCCGCCTCCGCTGCTGACCTAGAAGATCATGGTTTTTACTCATCCTCTCATGTCTCATAAGTTGGACAGTCCTGTTCAGACACAGATGGCTGTTGCAGTTTTCAATGGCCCACACAATGGTGAATACCTTGGGAATACAAGAATGGAGGGGAGACCTTCTGGGAGGAAGGCGTGTGTTTGTGCAAACAGAGACTGGCTGTGTCTTGGGAATGGATTTGGATCGGGGCGACAATGCTCATACTGTGAAAAGGAGGATGCAGCTTGCCCTCAATGTCCCCACTGAGGAGAGCTCTTTGACATTTGGGGATCTCATTTTGAACAATGATCTTAGTGCTGTTCGTAATGATTCCCCTCTTCTTCTTAAGAGAAATGTCATGCATAGAAGTTCATCAACTCCGTGTCTGTCACCGAGGGGGAGTAATCTCCAACAGAGGGATCAGAGTGGTCCTATTGAAATATTGGGGTGCTCAAGTCGGTCTGCTAATATAAATCAAATGGTTAAGGACATTGTGAAGGCAATGAAGAAGGGTGTTGATCCAATCCCTGTTCATGGTGGACTTGGAGGTGCTTACTATTTTAGAAATAGTAGAGGTGAGAGTCTTGCCATTGTGAAGCCGACGGATGAGGAGCCTTTTGCACCAAACAATCCGAAAGGCTTTGTAGGCAAAGCTCTTGGGCAGCCAGGCCTAAAACGTTCAGTGCGTGTTGGAGAAACAGGGTTCCGGGAAGTAGCAGCCTACCTTCTGGACTATGATCACTTTGCTAATGTGCCTCCAACATGTTCTTGTAAAGATCACGCACTCAATCTTTAATATCAATGATGCTGTCAATGGAAGCAAGCTTCCAGAAGGGAAAAAGGTCAGCAAGATTGCATCTCTTCAGCAGTTCATGCCTCATGACTTCGATGCCAGCGATCATGGGACCTCAAGCTATCCAGTTTCTGCTGTACATAGAATAGGTATATTAGATGTTAGGATCCTTAACACTGACAGGCATGCAGGAAACCTTCTCATCAGGAAGCTTCATGGTGTTGGGTACGTTTGGTCAGGTTGAGCTCATTCCGATTGATCATGGCCTTTGTCTGCCAGAGAGCTTGGAAGACCCATATTTCGAGTGGATCCATTGGCCTCAGGCATCGATTCCTTTCTTGGATGATGAACTTGAGTATATTAAGAATCTTGATCCGGTGCGTGATTCCGGCATGCTGCGGACAGAGCTGCCCATGATACGAGAGGCATGCCTCCGGGTTTTGGTACTCTGCACTATTTTCCTCAAGGAAGCAGCAGCTTTTGGACTGTCTCTTGCTGAGATTGGTGAGATGATGAGTAGAGAGTTTCGAAGCCATGAGGAGGAGCCAAGTGAGCTTCGAGGTTGTGTGTCTTGAGGCACGAAGGATCATAGCTGAGAGAGAGATGTTATTTTCGGAGTCCGAAAGAGGAGATGAAGAGATTCAGTTTGATATAGATTGTGAAGATGCAGAGGTGGATCTGACTCCAAAAATCTCAGACCTGTCCCAAAAGATCTCAGGAGATATCTTGAAGAAAGGGTCATTTCATTACAGCTTCAAAGGTGTGAATGGCTGGAACCCCCTCTCTAAACTAGAAGAGAGTATTGAAGAGGATGAAATTGAGGTGGATGAGGAACCTGCCAGGGCAGAGAGAATTATCAGCCAGCAGGATTGGGACCATTTTTCAAGTGTTTCAAAGCTTTCCATGTCCTTTAAAAAAATTGGCTTGGGTGAGATCGGCCAGCCATACCATGGTGGAAAACCAGATGGTGCTCATATTGTGGGCACCTCATCTGGGACTAGAAGAAGTGCAAATGAGCAGCTTCCTGCTACCACAAGCTTTGTGAAGCTTGCAGACATGAATGAGGAGGCATGGAATTTCGTTCCTTGAGGACGTTCAAGGAGCTGCTTAACCCTGCTTTTGCTAACCGTAAATCTGCAATCATTGGTCAGAGGCAGAGACAGAGGCTTGGGACTTCATGCCAGTTTTGAGATAGTTGACTTGTATGTTGATGTGCAAAATCAAAGACTGAAGAAGAATAAAACTTTTTAGGTTGTGGGACTTGTGGATTTGTAGGTAGGTTTGTTTCATGGTTTTTCTCCCTGGATGAAGATATCTTACTCAGTAATGGTGGCGAAAGTTGTAAATATTTTTGGATAAGAGGATCAATCATATCAGCCTTAGTGAAGGAATGCGAAAGGTTACATCTTTATCTTTGGTTCCCTTGTTTCCCGTTTAGTTTTATTTTTTTGAGTCTTAGATAGTCAGTTGAAAAGTAAATAGAAAAAAAAAAAAAAAGAAACAAAAGAAGAAAAAGAAAAAAAAGAGTGAGAGCGAGCGAGAAAAAGGAGGAAGAAGAAGAAGAAGAAGAAGAAGAAGAAGAAGAAGAAGCTTTTATAGAATTACGGTATTGTGTGATGTACATGTGATCCAATGCTAGGACTTGTTTGAATCATTTCTCCAGTTTGTAATAGACTGATCTATGTTCATTTCTTATTTTAGTAGTTATCATTATGGCTTTGCTACATTTTTTGTTCCTGGTTATATATATATGTGATAGCTGGTCTAAGCTTTTGTGAACAGTTGCCTAAGAGAAAAATGGTGGAGGATTTATGAAGCATTCCTTTCACTGCTTTGTTGTTTGACTAAACATACCACAAAGTTCAAACTTATTTATAGTATAGGCTGAAATGTCAAAAAGGAAAAATAAAAATAAAATCAGAATCTTTGTAATTACCACGCTGACAGACATCATCTTTAGGTAGTCATTGTTGATATCTGGACCAGATGAGGTCTGGTGTGGCACCCTGATTTCTGGTTTGTCCAAAAAGTCATGAAGTGAAGGCCCTTGTGACGATAAATTATGATGGACAGTCTATCATGCTCACACATTTTTTTACATTCAAGAACCTGTAGGTAGATTTGGTGAAGTCCAGATCTGGCCATTCCACTTCTGTACAGATTTTGTGTATTGTAGATGGAGCTTGGAAGATGGAAGGTAATTGTGTTGGGGTTGGTTTTGTCCTCTAGGATGCTGCAGTGCAGATTTTGTGTATTGATGATTCCCAGCTGTTAATTATCTATGTTTTGATATGACTACATGTTCTCTCTCTCTCCTATTTTGTATGATTAGAAGGAGATATGCTCCAGGTTTAGTTCTTCTTGTGTTTTGCTAGATGGAAGTTTGGTTTGTTTTCGTGAACAAATTGTAATTAGGCCAGAGTAGGGGAGAGCAGGCGCAAGAGCAAATTTACTGATCAAGGTTTTGTCAAACCCTTAGTTGGAGCGAGTCTTCGAAGTCTCGTGTGGCCGCCGGATGAGGAGCACGTTGCAAGATAGAATAATATAGATGTCAGTTCATAATGACATCCGACTAATCTGTTGACAATGAGGGAGCTGAGAGAAATTAGCAAGCGACAAGAAGAGCATCACATTGACGGGGACTCCAGTTGCTATAATTCAAGAGAGGCCTTTCAATTCAATGGCATGACTGGGACTCCGATGAAACTCAGATAACAAATTTTATGGGTAGTGGTTTCTTGCTACCAAACACAGCTCAGGTTTAGTCAACTTGCGATGACGGCACTGAGCCGGCGTTGCACGGCCTCTCTGTCTCGTTCCGAAAAAATAATGACATATGGAAAGTAGGGTTGGCTTCAACGGGCGGCAAATCGGCAATGGTCCTTGTCAATGTGCTGGCCTCCCCTAACGCACGGGTTTTATCTTGACAAAGCATGATAATGATCATTAATTGGTAAATACTCAGTCGTCAGTCTTTGTCAAAAGACAAAGGACCACCTCTTGCTGATTTTACTTGAGACATACATGACTTGGAAATCTTGGAAAGAATATTTCTTTTTGTTAATTATTCGCCTAATCAAGTGCTTCTGCCTTTATGCAAGGACTTAAATATCGATATCGATGGATATATCGAGGATCCAAGAATACGGATATATCGGATATATCGATAGATATATCGAAAATTTCGATATCGATTCAAAGATATGTCAGATATTGTTAGTTAAACACGTATATTTTTATTGAAAATCTAGGAAATAATTATTAAACTTTAATAAACTCTAATAAACAGTTTAGAATTGAAGTAATGCAATTTAAATGTGTACAAGACAAATATGTATTGTGAAAGGTATAAAAAGTGTGCCACAGAGTGAACAAATGAATATTTTAAGAGAGTAAAGAAAAGATGCTGCTTGATAACACTAATTTAAGCTAATAGTATAATTGAAATATTTATATAAATCAATACTAAAAGACTACGAGATGATAATTTTGACACGATAACAAAAAAAAAAATGAATGTCTCAATATTGTTGATATATCTCAATATATATTTTGATATATCAACGACATTATGTAAAAAAAAGAAGACATTATGGATATATCAAGATTATATCAATAATATTGAAAATATCGTAAAGATATTTTGCGAAAAAGATATGTTAGTTAGATATCGTATCAAGGGATCCGAATACACGGATATATCGTGGATATATCGAAGATATCGTGGATATTTTAGTCCATGCCTTTATGAATAGTAGATCATCAAGTATTTTTCCCTATTAAAATTGGTTTGGATCATCAGTGACTATGAGATTCAGACCTTTCTGTATGCTTTGTGAAGCTCATAGAGCTTCTGCCTCAGTGAATAATAGAGTTAGGAATGGAAGTCTTCAGCCTTGAAGAACATTTCAAGCTTTCTAGAATTGACCATAAAGAAACATTGTTATCTTTTCAACAGCTAAAATTCAAGAGCGGACATTATTTTTGAGTCTCAAACCCTGACATAGGCAAGCCTCTGGTCTTCAATGACATAGACATGCGTGGGTCTTGTGACTTTCCCCTTTTCCCATCTTATTCTTAGTTAAACATATATATATATATATATATATATATATATTCACTCTGACCTTACTGTAAAAAGAACCATAAGGGTCGAATCAGATATATCTCTCATAAAGAAGACATTCTCAATGGAAACAAATAAATCATTCACAAAAAAATAAAAATAAATAAATAAAAAGAAAAAGAAATTCAGTTCATGTGGTATCTTGAGATGCCACAACTGGTTCTTTATAGAAGAAGATATCATCCTCTGGTTCCCTTACATCCGAGCCTGTAAAATTTCGTCATGAGCCAAGCAAAGAAAAATATACCAATTAGGCATTAAAATTTCGGAACCTGGTGAAATGCCAGATTATGACTTTCAGCCTGGAAATTATAATATTTGACAGATTGTCAAGTGCTCCAAGATTCTATAATAGAATGCTTCCTTCCTCAATTATTAATTATCAAACCATTTGAACATGGAAAACCAAATTGGATGATCCAAAGGCATATCCGATCACCTTAGTTTTCCATATCAGCTTGGGTTTCTAATTTGAAAGACCGTCAGACTAGATTTTGCAAACATTAGCTTGATAATAACTGAGCGAGAGAGAGATTAGCAAGCAAACAGCCGACAAGAAGCATCACATTGAGAGGGACTCCACTTGCTACAATCCAAGAGAGGCCTTCCAATTCACTGGCATGGCTGATACTACGATGTAATTCCAAAAACAACTTCAATCCTTTGGACTCGAGTATTAAAGGAATTTGATTATGAAATACATGTTAATCCCATTGTTGTCTTGGAGGTAGGGGTGCAACTCGGTCCGGGACGGTCCGGGACAGGGGTATATCTGTCCCGTCCCGAAGTAATTCGGGACTTGAAAATCAATACCGGAACCGAACCGAATTTACTATTGTCCCGTCCCGTCCCGTCCCGAAAAATACCGGGACGGAACGGTCCGGTTCTCGGTATTTATCAGTTTGTTTTCCCTGAATTAAAAATTAAAAATAACTACTTCCAATTAAAAATTGTCAACCTGATTAGCCACAAAATGAGTTAAATATACCTGCTTTTCCACAAAATAGGCTACATAAAATCATAAATACATAATCATTAATTATAATTCATTCATTCATTCATAGTAGTGAACTAGTGATAGCACAATAAACTAATAAGTCCACTTGTCCATTAGCATTATTTTACAACCAAACATAATTATACATTTATACTCAAGAAAGTCATAATTCAAAACCAAAATATTAGTAATATATAATTATATATTATATATTATATATATAAAAATATATATATAATATTATATTTAATCGGTACTCGGTCCGGGAATTCGGTACGGGACGGTACTGAACACCCCTAAACCGAGTCCCGTCCCGAAAAAATTCGGTTTTTAAAAATTTGTCCCGAGTCCCGTCCCAGACACTGTTTGTCCCGTCCCGTCCCGGACCGAATTGCTCGGAACGGTCCGATCCCCGGAATTCCCGAACCAAGTTGCACCCCTACTTGGAGGTACTTGCCGTGTAAAAGTTATCGCCATAGTTTATGTTAGTAAATCATATTTCCCCTAATCACCACAGCACAGACTGGGTCAATTTGCCCTGCCCTGGCATATGGAAGGTAGAGTTACCTTCAATGGCCGGCAAATCAGCAATGGTCCTTATCAATGTGCCGGTCTCTCATTACGCTATGGGTTTTGGAGTATCTTGAAAATGTATGATAAATTATTTTAATTGGTAATACTCAGTCGCCGTAGGCTTTGTCAAGGGACAAGGACCACCTCTTGCTGATATTACAAGAAACATAAAGGACTAGGAACTATGTAAAAAGAGCCAAACGGTCAAATCAGAAATATTTTTGAGATAAAGCCAGCTTCTCTCTCGTAAGGAAAGATACCTCAATAGAAAAATTTGCAGTCTATATGGTACCTTGACATGCCACAGCTAGTTCCCTTGGAAGAAGACAACCTCCTCTGGTTTCCTTGCATTTGACCCAGTAGCATTTCTTCATGAGCTAAGCAAAGAATATATACCAACTTTGCAGTAAAATTTCGGGACTTGATGAAGGCCAGATTATGACATTCAGCCACTCGAATCTGGAAATGATATTTGACAGATTGCTTGTATTTCCTCATCATTAAATGATGAGCCAATTACTCCAAGATTCCATACTAGAAACCTTCTTTTCGTCAATTGTATTTGACACTAAAGCATTTGAAAGTTCGGCATTCTGCAGGCCAATAGGTACAAATTTGGAGGCCCCTTGATGAAGAAATTCAATGATACCTCCAAATGTTAATATATCCTAAGTGACCAACCTGCCATCTTAAGTCCTTTCTTCAGGACCTCATGCCCAAGAAGCCCTTCCTGTGGCTGCTAGCCTGCACTGAGTCCTCAATGCAGAAATAAAATGACTTCATAAATTCACTCTGGAACACTTCAGGCTGAGAAACAAGTTTCCAGGCTTGGCAGGCTAGCATAGCCTACTTCAATTTTGAGCATTTCAGTAAAACCCACCAGACCTACATGATGTTTCAGAAGACACATTCTTTCCCATTTCCTCCGACTCATTTTGTGCCCACTCTCTTTTCGCACCCGCCAAAACGATCTCGAGCTTTATTCAACTCTTTCATAAAAGAGTCAATGATAGCCCCATTTTGAGTATTCACTTAAATTATGCTTTTTCCCTAATCCACTTATAACTTTTCCTTAATAATGACATCCACTTGTACTATTTTCCAAATCACAAGCCCTCAATTATTAATCTCAAACCTTTTGAACACGCCAAACAAAATTGGATGATCCAAAGGCGTCCCCTATTACCTCAGTTTTCCAAGATGAGTTTGGTTTTTCTAATTTGAAAACTTTCAATGAGATTTTGTTAGCTTGAGTCCTACTTTTATCTGAATTACGAAACAATGAAAGAAAGTTCACCTTTATTTCTTGTTCTAAAAAAATATTAGCACTTAAATTTCAGTCTGCTATGTGCGTGAGAGAGAGAGGGGCACCCCCGCGGGGGGCCGGGGGGCGGGGGTGGGGTGTGGTGGTTGAAGAATCTACTTCTGCTGCTGTCTACAACCCTTGTGTGTGAATATAAATCAAGAGGTGGATCATCTTGTTAGTCTGGGAATATTGCTTTAGAAGTTGGATATCATAGAGGGTAAAAATTATCCTCCAATCATTTCCTGCCATTTGGAAAATTAGAAGGGCAAAAACATTCTTTAAACATAGCTGAACCTTACAGCTCAAGGACGAAGGTAACATAAATTTTGGGAGGTTTCTTTTCTTTATATTCAGAGAAGCTATCTTATTTTTCTGTACGTGTGACAGTATGCTAAATGCACCTGTTGTTGTTGTCCTTCTCTCTCTCTTTCTTTAAAAATAAAAAACAAAGAAAATCACGATCCCTTTAGTTTGAGATTAATTGATGAACCAAACAGAATGAATCAAAGTAGACATCCAAGAGGATATCTCCAGCCAAATGAGGTAAGTCTACTTTTCTGACTATCAATCATGGAAATCAGAAACTCAGCATAAGATTTTGCTATCTCAACTAAGCGTTGTAGTCTCCTAGGCAGACACCATGCCAATGCTATAGTTGCAATGGTTGAAATCAGAGCTCACAGTCATCCACACCCTTTCATCATTTGTGAGAGAATTACCCTCAAACAAATATCAAAAGGGTACTTCCATTGTCGTTGTTAGAGAACAAGAGGAGATTCCTTCTTATGGTCATGTATCCCACAATTGAACCCCAGTTCTTCTAGTCTGATTTCTTGTTCCATGTATATGCATATTGTGTGCATTTTTTTTACGTAGTTAAAAAATATTAGAACAAATAAATAATAATAAAAAAACAAAGAAAAGAACAAGCGAGAGAACAGAAACATCAAATTATAGAACACTACAAATTTACAAGCATGGCCCTACACGTTAAATGCCTATGAACACCTATAAACAACAAGATACAACAATCACTTAAGCTGACAAGTGACAAGCCCATCTATGACCCTTCAGCTTATGAACAGAATAAAAAATCTTCATTTATCAACGACTTGGGTAGCTCGGCTGCAGTAACTTATAAAGGATAGTCCTTCAACATGTTTCAACACGACCCAGTTTCTCAAACATAATTGAATTGACGACGTCCTTTACAAAGACATAAAAGCATTCTCTGCAAGAACTAGGCATCAGAGTAGACTTACGGAGCTGCTGACTCCGCTCAGTATGGCTGCATACAGAGCTAGGAAAAGAGGGGACACCAGATTTTGGGTGCTCTAATCCACATGCAGCCATGATTGTATGAGTGGAAAGCCTTGCAACTTCCTTGAATTCATCTACTCCTGCACAAACAACAATAATTGGTGATGAATTGACTTACGTTACAAATGCCATTACTTTTGATCACCAAAGTAGCACTGCTTAAGTCCAAGCAAAATTCATACAAGAGTGCACAAAGAGGCCATTATAATTCCTTTATATAAACTTAGAATCTGTAATAGACAAAAAAAAAAAATTCCGCTAACATGATATCAACATACATAAAAAATAAAAATATTTTTGGCATGCTATGGCATTTTGAATTTGTTGGTTAGCATGGCAATATTGGGAGGGTTCTGAGACTATATAGCTCTCTTTGGTCATGACGGGGCAACATTTCATACCATATAGATGGCAAGTCAAATAGTTGCATAAGATTTCTCCAAAAGATATGTATGTGCTTGGTTTCTTCCTTTATGACTATCTCTACTTGGGTTTGCTGGGTGTCCTTGAGCATCTCTGAGAATTTAGAACCCAAGAAAATCTCTTCATGAAGAAACAACTGCCTGGTGTTTTTACCATGTAATCCAATGAACAACCAACTTTTTCCAAAATTTAAACACATACATGCACATATACATATAGATACAAAATACTTGAAATTTCAAATATAATGATCATACCTAAATGGTTCTTTTTGCTCAGTAGTTTGAGGTTGAGCTTAACAAGAGATTGAATTTCACTTTTTGCATCATCATCTTTTCTTGTCTTGCTTTTCAAAGAACCATTCTTCACCCTTCCATTCTCCCCAGAGACATATACCATACAAGAAGAAGAAGCCCTCATGCTCTGGCTTGGCATTAGCTAAATTGGAAGCTCCTGTCACCGACATAACTGCAGAAATCAAGCTAGCAGATCCATCTCTCTCATTAATGACCTTTGATGAGGCTCCATCTAAACTTTTATGTGCTAATTCCTCCCCGTTACCATGACAAGCATCAACATGAGCTAAAGTTTGTACCTTCCCAGAAGACGACGATTCAAAATATCCTTCTGAATGTGTAGTTGAAAAACCCTCATTGATTTTTAAAGTCCCCATCATAGTAACCCTGCGCTGCTTTTGTTTTTCAAGCATTTGAGATTTATGCTTTTCATTTTCCTTCTCAAGAGACAGATACTTAAAATGCTTCTCAATGCATCCCAGATCCCTAGTTTTAAGAGGTTGGCTTTTTGAAACAAAAGTATTTGGGTTTATATTAGATGCTTCTATGGGGCCATTTCTTTTCCCAATAGCATATTTTGAGGACTGATGAACATTTCTGGTCCTTCCACAAGTCTGTTGGATTGACTTTGCAATATCCATCATCTTCCATGCTTTGTCAGTATCATATGTACCACTATTGTGCCCGGAACAAGCATCTTGAATTGTCAATTGCTGATAAGTTGTAGAAGAAGAGGAATGTGGTTCACCAGACCTGTCACAAAGTACTGCACCAATGTTATGTTTCTGACCACTTTTGCCACCAGAATCAACTGAGCTGGAAGAGAAGCTTAATGACCCACTTCGCAAGGCATTCCAGTTATCACGGAATGCTCGTACACGACCATGCACATTGCGGCAACGGCTCAATGTTCTTGCACCTGACTCAGTCACTTTATCTGCAACACTCTGAACTGTTCTTGTACCAGCCTCAGACGTCTCATTAGAAACACTAATTTCCCTGTCAGGGACCATATGAGATGACAACTGGTTTAAATGTGAAGATGCTACTGTAGGAGGTCTCTCCACAACGGGGATACTGGATTCTTGTACGATATCGAAGATGGAAACATTTGCCTCATCTGATGGTATTGTATAAGAATTTCTAGACATGCTTTGATTGTCAAAATCAGTATCCATTTCACCATTTGCACGATCAGCCATAGAAACAGTGCAGTCATGGCAAAACCAATCACCCTCAGGTACAGTGGCACCAAGGCCAACACAGTATGTATGAGCTGCTGAGTCACAAAGATCACATAGTAATAGAAGACTTTCATCTGCCATACCATGGCACACACTACACTGAACTTGCTCATAAGGATTAGAATGGCTGATTGTGGTGTTCCCAAAGAGATGGTAAACCTACAAAACAAATATATGTTAAAAGTGACAATCAATGAAGTACGTGCCCAGTTTAAGTTTTGTGTCCATTTCAAATTGAATGTGATTGAATGAACTAGCCCGCAACTTGAACTGACTGGACCCCACCTAAACAAAACCCAACCCCAGACATGGGAGGGCTTGGAATGGGGTTTAAAACTCACTACCTGATATGTATAATATTTGATCAAACCAGAAAATTTGAGTGATCACAAGAACTCCAACCCTTAGATTGGAGACTAAGGTACAAGAATTTATGAGAAAAATAGCTATCTTACTGTGGACAGTGTTGTGGGATAAATGTTTGACACTAGATAACCTTATTAAAAGAAATTGTGTTATGCCAAACCCGTGTATTATATCTAAAGAAGCAGCCGAGTATGTAGATCATCTCTTTCTTCATTCTAGGAATGACCCAGAAGCGTGGGATTTTTTTTTCTCTCCCTTTTTCGGGTATTTTTGGGTTACAATGGGTTTTGCCACAATCGGTTTCATTGATGGATGGTAATAAAATTGGGATTAATATATGCCAACAGGAGTATACGTGTTATCGGCTTTTGCACACTAATTCCACATTAATCCCTTGGACACAGGAAAGACCACTGCTCACTCCGCATCAGTTAATAATGCTCAGGATAAACCTGGCTGATGACTGACCCCAAGAGTGGGTAGAAACTCGTACTAATCCATAAAATTCAGCTCGCAACACAAGAACCATTAGAACGTAAATTTGAAGCACAAAATTTAGAATCATTCACCAACATTCCAATAATCACAGAATATTCCGCAACTCGCAAGCTCAAATTACAAATAACTCCGATGCAATTCTCATTCATAATCACAAAAATTAAAGGGAAAATTCACTCAATTTAAACATAAACCAAAACCTCACCTGATCTCGAACTGGCACGTTAACGATACGCTCGGACGGGAAGACACCGTCTTTGGCCGGCCGACGAATGGTGCTGAACCTGCGCTTGCAAATGGGGCAACGAGACTCGATCTTGGCCCACTCCATGATGCACACGAAGCAGAAGTAGTGGTCGCAGATATCAATCCATCCTCTGATGGATTTTCCCTCTTCTGATAAGCAGATGCCGCAGTTGTTAGAATCAGAATCCATGGATGATTCTTCAGTGTTCTTCTTCTTGGGATTCGTGTTGGGGTTCTTCGGGTTTGGATTTGCCTTTCGAGGAGAAGGAGGTTAGGGTTTTGAGGCGTTTGTTTGGGGAAGTTAGGGTTTTGGAGGAGGTCTCTTCTGAGTCGCCCGCCATTGATGCTGAGTCGCATCGAGTTACGTACAGAAGAGTTTATGCTTCCTACCGTGGTGAAGTCCGAAGCTTCTCAAATGGGCCGGGTGTATTGGACCAGGCCCATGAAAAAAATTCTCTAATGCCAATCCGTTAAAACTGGTCGTGTTGTTCGTTAAAAAAAAAATATTATTTTAAATAATTTTATAAATTTTTTTCTTAAATCTGTGATTTATGTAGATTTTTTTGACCATTTACACTTTTTGTATCTATAAAAATGACACAATAACAGTAAATAATTAAAAAATCTATTTAAATGACAGATTTTGGTATAAAAAAAAATATTCAAAATAATGTTTTTTAATGAACAACACAACCAATTTTCATAAAAAGCCTTTTATATTTTTTACAAAACTTTGAAAAATTTAAAATAATTGAGGATACAAATAATTAAAGTTGAGGGGGGGTGACAATAGCCGTCCCCAAATTTTCCGTTAGGCCTTGTAGGTCACCATAGCTTGGTCTCATGTGTGTGTGAGCGGTTTTGTAGGTGACCATAGGCTTGGTCCTAAGGACAGGAGAACCGTTGTGGTACTTGTGGGAGACACTTGAGTTACGCATGCATCCACAATGGAAGAAAGGAAGAGTCTGAGGAGTGGGCGAAAGAGAGGGGAGAGAAAATAGGGGTATTTTTCCTATCCTCCATGAAAAAATTACTTTGAAAACAAAAAATATTGACTTAGGGTTGTAAACGGGTCAAGCTGAGCCGAGGTTGCTCAGACTTGGCTTGTTAAATTAACATGCTTAAATGTAAGACTTGAGCTCAAACAAGTTTTTTATAAAGCTAATTTTGAATCGAGCTCAAGTAATTCAGTTATTCACAATTACATATAAGTTGTCCGGAAAACCTTTAGAAATGTTCAATTAGACTCACACAACATAGGGCTCGTTTGGAATAGCTGTAACTTTTGTTATAGAAGAAAAGAAGTAGAAACTAATGCTACTAATTGACTACTGAGTTGTATTTTGAAACTGTAATTCAAAAGTACTATTAGATGTTAGAAGTACTTTCAGTACCTGTTTGGCAATAATAAGTCTTGATATGATTGTAACCTTGAAATGACACTATTACCCTTAATATTTAGTAAGGATTAAACCAATAACAACAAGCCAACTAGTTCAAAATGACCATAATTTGTGGTTCTCTCTCTATATTATAAATTTTTTTTTAAAAAAATTCAATTAATTAATTAGAACTAAAAAAGTTGATATTAAAAATAAATAAAAAATGTTGACGCAATCATGTGCGTCTATCCACCAATATAGGCTCTCTACTAATCTTGTCACTGAACAACTCCCATACAATTCGAAGTGATGGCATCCTATACAATGGACCATCTTTCAAAGAAGATACTCATTTTGTTCCTATTTAATTGGCTTCTATTTTGGGATATATGTTTCCAAAATTATTGTCATATTCAAAAAGTTAATGATTCTTTTTGTTTGATTTGTTAAACTACCTTTAAAAATGTAGTTTTCTCTCTTTCTAATGTTTTGTACACATGAGGGCAATATTGGAATTCTAAAATATCAACATTGATTTGAAAGCCTTTAATAGAATTACCTAATAAAATGTGTTCTTTCAAAAGAGATGGTCAGATAAGAATGGAGGGAGTAATTTTTTGCGGTTATAAGGCATTGCTCTATTAGCATTTTCAAGGTAATTCTCTTGCTTTTGAAAGTACAAATTGCATTGATTCTTAGCATTGGAAGCCAAGAAAGTACTTGCAAAATGTAAACCAAACAATCAATCACTGAGTAAATAGCACTTAGATAACATAGGAAACAAATGACAGCTATGATTATAAATAATACTCTCTTCATTTTTATTTTATTGGCATAATTTGCCATTTTAGGATGTTCCAAAATTATGTTACATTCAAAAGTTAATGATTCTTTTTATTTGATTTCCTAAACTACCTTTAAAAGGGTATTTTATTTTTTACAAATGTTTTGTACACTCAAGAGCAAAATTGGAATGTTAAAATATGTTTGATGTGAAAGCATTTAATAAGGTTTTTTTTTATAAAAAAATGTATTTTTTTCAAAAGGGATAATCAATTAGGAATGGGGGAGTAACCACATCATAAAAGTGAAAATAATGGAGATGATATTTTCTTTAAGATAACATGCTTGTTAATTTAAATGACAAAATTACATTTATGTATCAGCTACTTAGTGGGGCTAAACCTTCTCTTTGGGACCTAAACTTTAGCCCCAACATAGGTGCTATGGGATTCTTGTAGATTAGTTATGGATTGTTAAAAGGCAATGTTCTTTAGAGTCATTATCTGCGTACTTATTTATGAGAGAGGATCCTTTACTTAGGTATTTCAGTTGTTTGGGTAATCTAATGATTGAAAAAAAAAAAAAAAAAAAAAAAAAAAAAAAAAAAAAAAAGCGCGCATGTATGGGATGGGGGTTGAACCTTTTAAAACCATTGGATACACCCAAGTACCCAAGTAGAGGATCCTAACTCATCTTATTTACTGTATAAAAAAAACAATAATACTAATAATAATAATAATTAATCCAAAGGGACTTTTTTTTTTTAAAATTAAAAAAAAGTGAAAATAATTAAACCAAATGATTAAACCAGATGACCTTTTATTTCCTTGGTTTTGTTGACACCATAAAACACGGACTTTAATCGGTCCCAGAAGCAAGAAGCAATTCCCACCGTCCTTGAAACGTGGGATGGAAAGTTATTCTTTCTTATTCCTTTTTGTTTTTCAATTGGTGGCGGTTTGATTCCTTAAAATAAATGCTTAAAAGAGGGTAAGTAAAATGGGTAGTAGAAAGAAACCTAATGGGGAACCCAAGGTATAAATAGAAATAGATATAAATAGATGTTTATTTTTATTTTTATTCCTTCCTAGTATGGTCCAATCGCATCATATCCCTCTCCAAGATCAAGCATTAATGCATATATAACGCCGAATGAGCATCAGGTTCTCCACTTCCTTCCTCAACCTTCCTCAAGCCTCTCTCTCTCTCCATAAATATTTTTATAGACAGTAGATATTCATCTTCTTTTGACAATAGCTTTTCATTTTCTTAATCTACACAGCCACACTCATGACGATCGCCGGCAGCGGCACGCACATCCTGGTGATTCCATTCCCTGCGCAGGGGCACCTGATACCCCTCCTCGATCTAACCCACCAACTCGCCACCCGTGGCTTGACCATCACCATCCTCGTCACCCCAAAAAACCTCCCTCTCCTTAACCCACTTCTCTCCCAACACCCCTCCATCAAAACCTTAGTCTTCCCTTTCCCTGCGCACCCTTCCATTCCCGCCGGCGTAGAGAACGCCAAAGACCTTCCGGCCGGCTACTTCCGCGCAATGATGAACACCCTAGGTGAACTCTACAACCCTCTCCTCCATTGGTTCCAATCCCACCCTTCACCTCCTGTGGCCATCGTGTCCGACATGTTCTTGGGGTGGACCCACCACCTCGCCTGCCACGTCGGGGTTACGCCGGATTGTGTTCTCTCCGTCCGGTGCTTTTGCCTTGTCGGTTATTTATTCTCTGTGGCGTGACCTACCCAAGAGAGATGACGCCAGTGATCCCATGGTGGAGATTTCTTTCCCAGATATCCCAAATTCCCCGAAATACCCTTGGTGGCAGATTTCTCCTGTTTACCGTAGCTACGTGGAGGGGGACCCAATTTCGGAGTTTATTAAAGATGGATTTCGCGCGAATATGGCGAGTTGGGGACTCGTGATTAACTCGTTTACTGGGTTGGAACGAGTTTATTTGGATCATTTGGTGAAGGAATTGGGCCACGATCGGGTGTGGGCGGTTGGACCATTACACCCTCTTGATGAGAATTATTTATCTGGGCCAACTGAAAGGGGTGGGTCCAGCTCAGTTTCCGCCGCTGATATATTGTCCTGGCTTGACACGTGTGATGATCGCAAGGTCGTATACGTGTGCTTTGGAAGCCAAGCGGTATTGACAAATAAGCAAATGGAGGAGGTGGCCTCTGGGCTGGAGAAAAGTGGGGCCAGGTTTATATGGTGTGTTAAGGGGGCCACTGAGGGACACGAGGAGGGAGGATACAGCAGTGATCCCATCTGGGTTCGAAGATCGTGTGGCTGGGAGGGGACTCTTGATAAAAGGATGGGCACCACAAGTGTTGACACTGAGGCACCGAGCCGTGGGCGCGTTTTTGACACACTGCGGGTGGAACTCGGTCCTTGAAGGAGTCGTTGCTGGGGTGCCTATGCTTGCATGGCCCATGAGTGCTGACCAATTTGTGAACGCAACTTTGTTAGTGGACGAGTTGAAGGTGGCATTGAGGGTTTGTGAGGGTGCCCAAACTGTTCCTGACTCGGGTGAGTTGGCTAGAATTGTGGCGGAATCGGTGAGTGAGAACCGGGTTGAGAGAGAGCGAGTCATGGAGTTACGTAAGGCAGCATTGGAAGCTGTTAAAAGAAGTGGGAGCTCTTCGTATAAGGCTCTGGACGGGTTGCTGAAGCAATTGTCCGGATTGGAATTAATGCCAACCACATGACGTGGTAGCATTTAAACTTGTTTGGCCATGGTTTTTCCAGAAAGTGTGCTTCTTGGGATTGTTTTCCATTGCCTTCGAGACATTACAAATTGGGTTTTGGAAATCCCCTTCCTCCTTTCTGGGCCGGATGCCCAGATTGGTTTGGAAAATTTTCATTTTTGGCCTTTCCTGTAAATGCACGCGGCTTTTATTAAAATATAAATATAAAAATTTGGTGTTGATATATCATAAAATAAAATAAATAAAATAAAGAAAAATGCTATTTCACCCTTTTGCTATTCATATTTACCATTCAGTATCTTATACTCCCCTCGTTCCTATTTAAGTAGCTTACTTTCTCTTTTGGGATATCCAAAATAATTGTTATATTAAAAAAGTTAATGATTTTTCTTATTTGATTTCCTAAAATACCTTTGAAAGGATATTCTTTTTTTACAATGTTTTGTATACTTGAAGGTAAAATTGGAAAATTGAAACAAATGTATTGATGTGAAAGCATCTACTAAAAAGGATGGTCAATCAAAACCAGAAGGAGTATTTCAAAAATATATAAGTGAAAGCAATCATTTGGTGTCTAATATGGAATAAGTAAAAGCTGCATGGGTGAGAGAATGTGGATGAAATATTATAATCTAAAAATAAAATCCCCCCTCCATTATAAACCAACCACATAGCCATAGAGATTCGAATCCAATGCCTCCCTTACAAAGGGACGAAAATTGTTATTTTAGACTATAAAAGTCCAAAGCCATGCGTTGACATTAAGTGTGCTTAATACTTACTGTTTTCCAATGCTGTCAAGACATTAATTTTTTTTTTTCCCAAAACGTCAGGAATGTTATACGAGTATGTGATATAGTCAACTGGGTTTTAAAAAATTATTACTTTTCTTCTCTTCCTAGATACTCTATGGTTTTGGAATTTTCTTTTGCTCTCTCCTTTCGTTTTTTTTGGTTTTTTTCCTGGATATTTGGAGTGCTTGCTTAAAGGGTCAAACTTAAATAATATTAAACTCTAGGGAAAATTACATGCCAAAAAAATAAAAAGAAAAAAGAAAAAAAAGGGACCACTAGCTATAGGGTGACAAGATCACAAGCAACTTCTTGAACTTGGCAGTCGGCACCAACGTTGGATCAGGCAGCAAATTCCGAACGTGCCATGTGGCATTGAATTAGTGAAAAAATAGTAATCTACAGTTAAATAAGTTCGATTTTTGCCTTTTGCATTTTTCCTCTTTAGTAATTAATTTTTCTTCACTTTTTCTTTCCAGAGAAAAAAAGAAAAAAAATTACTTAAGAGGGTTCGGCTCACGTGTTCCAAAAGGTCTAGAGTATGCAACTTAAGCAGCAAACAAAAGGTCCAGAGGTATTGTTCAAAATTTGGTGCGTGGGGGACAGCAGGACAAGTGACTTTAGGCCTCTTAATCATGTGCCATAAGTAGTCCATACCGCCACAGCCAACCTTCCACCATAATATGATCGAGCTTTTCTAAATTAACACTCACATTCCATTTTTTTCATGTGTCAAAATAAGTAGTCCATACCATTACTGCATTATACCAAATCAGCCATCATGCCATGGGCTTTACTAAAGGCACACGCGCGTACTCCCAAAGAAAAATATCATCACGCGTTTCAAGGGAAGCACAAGTTTGACAGCCCTTGTGATACACATCGTAGGGCATGACGTAAAAGCGTGTGTAAACACATGCGTGGAAAAGTCAGCAGACCAAAACTATAAAGATGTCAACCAACCAGGCAGATCATCATCACCATGTTTACAATCAAAATCCCTCCAAATTGAGACACTATCTATACCAGATCCAGTGCGCACTAGAAACAGCTAGCCTTCCAAACTTCAAGCCATGATTACGTCTAGCACCAATGGCGCACACATCCTCGTCTGTCCTTTCCCTGGACCAGGCCATATCATACCCCTCATGGACCTAACCCACCAATTTCTCACCCGTGGCTTAACCGTCACCGTTTTGGTCACGCCCAACAACCTCCCTCTTCTTGAACCCCTCCTCTCAACGCACCCTTATTCTCTCCACTCCTTGGTCCTCCCCTTCCCTGACTCATCCTCTCCCTCACTAAACAGCTTAATCGCCAACTTATCCGCCATGCGTGAGCTTCACGCTCCTGTAATCCAGTGGTTCAAGTCCCACCCTTCACCCCCTGTCGCCATCGTATTTGATTTCTTTCTAGGCTGGACCCACCAACTCGCCTGCGAGCTCGACCTGCCTCTTCTGATGTTCTCCCCGTCTGGTGCGTTTGCTGTCTCCGTTCTGAATTCCATGTGGCACGAGCAACCCAAGAATGGTGATCCCGTGGACGAGAATTTGATGGTGTCTTTTCCCAAGGTTCCGAATTCCCCGGTTTACCCCTGGTGGCAGCTTTCTAGTGTTTATCGTAGCTTCAAGGAAGGAGACCCGGATTGGGAATTTTACAGGAATAGCGCATTGGGTAATATGAAGAGTTGGGGATTCGTGTTCAACTCGTTCACTGAGTTGGAACGAGTGTATCTCGATCATTTCAAGGAGGAAGTGGGTCACGACCGGGTTTGGGCTGTGGGACCCTTACTGCCAACACATGATGACGTGGTGGGATCTACTCAGAGAGGTGGGTCCAGTTCCGTGCCATCCCATGAGGTGCTGACGTGGCTCGATGGACGGCCAGATCATTCTGTTGTGTACGTGTGTTTTGGTAGTCGTGTGGTGCTGACACGTGCTCAAATGGAGGTTTTGGCAGCTGCGCTGGAGCGCAGTGGGGTCACATTTATATGGAGTGTAAAGGTCGGTAAAGGAGGACACGTGGACAACGATGACGGTGTGACCCCAGATGGGTTTGAAGATCGTGTGGAGGGAAGGGGTTTTATCGTCAAGGGGTGGGCCCCACAAGTGGCTATACTGAGGCATAAGTCTGTTGGCGCGTTTGTGACTCACTGTGGTTGGAACTCGGTGTTGGAGGGACTCAGTGCTGGTGTGATGATGCTGACATGGCCGACGGGGGCGGACCAGTTCACAAATGCATCGTTGTTGGTTGACCAGTTGGGAGTAGGGGTCCGAGTTGGTGAGGGGACTCAGAACGTTCCCAATTGTGACGAGTTGACTCGGTTATTAGCCGAGTCAGTGGGTGGAACGAGGCCAGAGAGAGAACGAGCCATGGAGTTGAGTGGTGCGGCTTTAAGTGCGGTGAAAGGAGGAAGTTCAGAGAGAGATTTGGAGGAGTTGGTAAAGCGGCTAAATGAGCTTAAAACTGGTAGCAGCGCCACACAATGAAATTTGTTTATCTCAGCATCATATATGCATTAAGGTGAAATTTCTGTGGCAAGGAGGTGGCCTTGATGCCTTCATTTTGGGTGATGATGAATTACACAAGCACTCAGTAGAAAATTCTAGCACTGCCAGGATGATGATCAACAGTTCAACACTTTACACTTAACGCATTTTTTTAAATACCATTAAAATAATAAATGTAAACGTCTTCAATGTATGATCGAAAAATAAGTGATTGGTGTTCCAGAAAGGACGGTTTTGGAGCTCCTTAGAAAGGAACAGAATCAGGTCATGTTAGTCTAAACCATTTGTTTTGTTTTAATTTTGCTTCTTTTTTTTGGTCGGTTTTTTGACCTTTTCAGTTTGAAATGCGTAACTTTGTGGGTCCTTTTCTTTTTCATTTTTTCATCTTGGGTTTGTCTAAAACAAATTAATATGAAAACATTAATTAAGGAGGATGACGTGGGAGTCTTACAAACCGGGGGAAAAAAAATTTTTTTTTAAAAAAATGGAGAGAGAGCGAGAGAGAGAGAGTCTTAGTGTCTTACAAACCGAAGAGTACAAGTTAGGACTGAAAACAATTTATTACGTGCGTCTTCCTTGTAAGCCAAATGAATCATGTAAGATAGTTTATAGTGGAATATTTCCATAGCCACAGGATGAGAGGTCCCACACCAAGCACAGAAGAATTCCACAGTTAAGTGCTCTGAATTTCTTTTTGTTGAGATATACAGCAAACCCCTATACCCGGTCATAAGTCATGCACCCAAACCCTCATGTATCATAAAATCTGATCGTGTAGTAATGACAATGTGCATGAAATGAGAAACAGCTAATTGTTAGCGGTACTACTAGAAACAATTTTCATGAAGTATCATGAAAACTGCACTGGAGGGACCCAATAGCACTAGTTTTAATCAGTTTTCATGACACATCATGAAATCTGTTTTGAGGGGCTTTTAAGGAGGATCTAATAACATTTTTTTAATTGTTAGCTTTAAGAGTTGTTGAGACCATAAATCAACCACTTGCAGCATCTAGACTTAAGGGTTTTTGTCTTCTTTTTTTTTTTTTTTTTTTGGGTATTGAGTTTCAAAAACTTAACACCATGCTAAGTTTGATTGCAACTATTGGATGAGTGTTTTGACACTTTAGATTAAAACATAAAAACATTGCTATTGAAATGTCCAAAATGACCTCAAGTACAATGTTTTTATCCAAGTTGTCAGAACACGATCTAATGCCCACAAATAACTCAGTACAATCCAAACTCGATTTTTGTGGGTTCAATTCCAATAGGCTTCTCCACCGGCCAATTAAAAAGGAATAATAATTATAATGAGGTAATAATTAATTAATAACTAATGTACGGGGTAAAAACTGCTCCCCGAACTATGTGTTGATGGTGGAGCTTACTCTCTCGCTTGGACCTGCAATCACAAGCTTGGAAAATGGGTTAGAGGGTAGGCTAAGGTGGGTTTTGGCCGTGCCCTCTCTAAAGCTTAAGTCAGCAAACTATATTGGGGAGAATGAGGCAAGGAAGAAGATGAATCTCAGAGAATTAGGGTACTGTAGCTTACCACATTTAGCTGTATCGTATTCTTTTTATACCCACCTGTACAGACTGACTATGTGAGGTCAGGTAACTGCCTTGGTTAGGTCAGATCTGACCATGGTTTACCAATAACCGTCTGACCATGGTTTGTTGATCGTGATTGAGCATGGAGCCATGATTTCTAGTAACCGCTGTGTCAGGAATTACAGCTGCTGTGACAGTTTTGGACTGTAGTAGGATTTGGATTATAGTGTGAGTCATAGGACAGGTGTCCCCAGATGAAAGTAAGGTCCTGAGTTGGGAGGTCACGTGGTTTGCAGTAAATCCCATCGTATGGTATTAACCACGTGTCAAATATCGTGGTTTAACTCTTTGGCCTGAATTGGATCGTGGGAGATGGATCACGTGCGTTGTAGTTGGCCTGGTTGAATTGCCTTTTTCACGTGTCAGCGTTTTCGGTTTGAGCTTTCTATCCTGAGCTGGAACCTCGGTTCAGAGATATTTCCACACAACTAACATGATAGTTGTACTACAAAGAGCACCCTTCTGAGGTATCATATTTATGTTTCAAACTAAATTGTACGGGGTAAAAAACTGCGCCCCGAACTATGTGTTGATGATGGAGCTTGCTCTCTCGTCTGAACCTACAATCACAAGCTTGGAAAATGGGTCAGAGGGTAGGCCAAGGTGGGTTTTGGCCGTGCCCTCTCCAAAGCTTAAGTCAGAAAGCTGTACTGGGGAGAATGAGGCAAGGAAGAAGATGAATTTCAGATAATTAAGGTACTATAACTTACCAAATTAGGCTGTATCGTATTCTTTTTATACCCACCTGTACGGACTGACCATGTGAGGTCAGGTAACTGCTTTGGTTAGGTCAGATCTGACCATGGTGTACCCATAACCATCTGACCATGGTTTGTTGATCATGGTTGGTCATGGAATCATGGTTTTTAGTAACCGCTGTGTCAAGAATTACAGCTGCTGTGACAGTTTTGGACTGTAGTAGGATTTGGATTGTAGTGTAAGTCATAGAACAGGTGTCCCGAGATGAGAATAAGGTCCCGAGCTGGGAGATCACGTGATTTGCAGTAGGTCCTACCGTGTGGTATTAGCCACGTGTCAAATGACGTGATTTAACTCCCTGACCTGAGCTGGATCGTGGGAGGTGAATCACGTACGTTGTGGTTAGTCTGGTTGAATAGTCTTCACCACGTGTCAGCGTTTCAGGTCTGAACCTTCCATCCTGAGCTGCAACCTCGGTTCAGAGATATTTCCACACAATTTGCCCCAAATTATGACATTCCCGAGTTGGGACTTGTCATAATTTTATTTTGCTAAGTGTTTTTCCCTGTGCCCCTATGCTGTTTGGCATTCTAGGGCTTAGCTGGCAGAAGGCGGTTAAGCCTTTCCGTATTCCAAGGTGCTGATGTCATGTGCCTTGGGACCGTACGATTTGCATTTAATGCCCTAGGAGCATTATGTCTTTGGAGGGAAGAAAATCACTGCTCACTTTATCTCCTGCATTCTCTCTCTACTCTCTATTCTCTGCTTTTCCTCTCTGCCTTCTATTCTCTGCCTTCTGCTTTCACTAAGAAAAACACCGTATTTTCCACCGGAATCCACTGTTTACGCCGTTCGTTTGTGGGAGAAGATCCGTTCTGCTCTCGTTTGTTGCCTTTGTGAGTCGTTTCTCCGGCGCTGTTCTTCGTTGGTACTGTTCTTATTCCCTTCACCTTTCCAAGAACAACTTTTGGAGGTTTTCGGCACCGCGCCGTACAGTTTCTCCGGCGAAACCGTTTTTCTGACCACCGTTTGATCTTTGTAAAGGTATAACTTGTCTTTTGATCTTTACTCTTCAATTTGTTCGGTGTATTTTTTCTCTTTGCGGTTGTTGGCGACGTTCTTGGGGTTTGCTTCTCAATCTTAGGGTTTTCCTCTGGTTTTTGGGGCAAATCACCAAGATACCAATTTTCCCACCTTCTAGGGTTTGAAAACTCCATCTCGGGGTAAATTTGAGAAAGAGGTCACTGGTCTCCTCTTTTGTCTTTTCCCAACACCGAGTTTAATATTCCCCGAGCTGACACTTAGAAAAATTTTAGGGTCTGTCAAGGTAGGGGTAACATACCTGTCAGGACTTGACTTTGAAGTTTTAGGTCGGGGCATATTGGCATAGGTTGAGTTATCCTTGGATTTAACCTTCCCCTTTCATCTTGGCAGATGTCTTCTTTTTATGACATTAGGGAGAACCCTGCAAAGATAGCAGAGTTTAGGGCCTTGTACGGGTTTGAAGACGGGAAGTTTAGCTTCCGCTTTGCTGAGCCCGGGGAGGACGTCTATAGGTCAGACGCCAAGGATGGCCTCCCCGTTCCCATTGCTGCTTTCATGGAGGGTGGAGTTCATGTCCCCTTTCCTTACCTCCTCAATGACTTCCTCCTCTACTGTGGGATAGTCCCGACTCAGTTAGGGCTGAACTCCTTTAGGATCATCTTGGGGGTTCATGTCCTTAACCAGCTTCTAGGGACTTCTGTTGGAGTGCAGGAGATACTCCATCACTACAAAATCTGCGCCCTTAAAAACAAACCCGATGTTTACCTCTCCCTCAAGCCCAGGAAGAAACCCTTTGTCACTCACATCCTGGACTCCAACCCAGGAGCTCACGACATTGTGGTCTTCGTGTACGGGCCTGTGGATGGGACTCTTCCCCCTGATGCTCCCATCATTCCCCGAGAGAGAGGCTCTAGCTGTAAGGACTCAACGAGATCATTTTTCTTCTTTTCTGTTTTATATGACCCCGAGATGAATATTGGATTTCATACTGATACTTATGTCATGTTTCCTTCTAGCAGCTCCTCACGCCAACGAGCCTACTGACGAACTGAACGATGAGGATATCCAGAAACTGCTGGGATATCAAGTCAGCCAGCGCTGCCGTTCGGCTAAAACCTTGCTCAACTACCACGCGAGGTACCAGACTTGGGGGAAGGCGAGTTACCCCCATTGGAAGCAGCCTGACGACCAGCTGACCCGCGTGGTGGAGGAAGAAGTGGAGAGAGGAGAGCAAGAGGGAGAGGAGGAAGAGGGGATCCGCCTCTGACCTGAAGGGGAGGGTGCTGAGGAAATTAGGCCCCTGGACAAGACGAGTCGCCGCGCTTCCTTCGTAATTGAGAGCTCCAGCTCAGAGGAGACCGTCTCCCAAGCCATGGACAGGAGAGGCTCCAATCCCCCCCCCCCGCCAAGAGACAAAGAACAGACTCCGGCAGCCAGAGGACCAAGAAGGACTCTGGGATGAATTTGAGGGCTCTGGTTGCTGAGAGAAGGGCGGCGGAGAAAGAGGCCCAGGAAAAGAAGGCTGCTGAGCAGAAGCAACAGTAGCAAAATCAGCAGTAGCAGCAACAGCGGCAGAATTAGTAGCAGCAGAAGACCAACAAGGCTGCTGCTGTTGCTGCTCCTGGGTCAGGTCGGGATAGCGACAGAAAGTCCACTGACCCCAACAGTGGCAAACTCATGTCAAGCGCCATGAGGGGGCAGGACGTGGGCAGGCCCCAGGCGAGCGAGGTTACTGGGAAGGGGAAGGCTCCCATGATTCCTCCTTCGAAGCCCCGGAGACCCTTTACGGGCCCTGAGCAGCAACTCGCTGTGCAAGGGCCTGGGCAGGGGGGAGCCAATGCCCCAGCGGTCGGAGGTGGGAGCACTCTTTCCCGCGCTGAGATAATAGCCAAATTCCCCGAGGTATGTCTTTGCTTCTTTCAATTTCATAACTGTCCCATGCTCAAAAATCTATCACGAATTCTGATTGACTTTATGTTTCATCACGAGCGTGCAGTTCCCCGTACCCATAGACAAGGATGTTACCAGCTCCTTCTCTGCGGAGTACAGCTTCAAACAGCTGGGGAACCCTATGAGGCTCCCGGCGGACATGGAGCACTTCGGGAGGAAGTCCGCCCTCGACAACCTCCGCTTCGGGTTTACAAGTCTTTACCGAGTAAGCTTCGTTCCTTTGTGGTTTCCGTTACTTGCTGTTCAACCCGATCTCTGACTTGCTGATGTTTGTATAGGGCTGCCAACAAATCCTGCTAGCGGGCGACCGGCTCGAGGCGGAAGATAACAAATTGCAGATCGAGGTCGCCAAAGTCTGGAGTGAGTACGACAAGAAGCTAGAGGATGCTGAGGCCAACTGCTGTGTGGCTATGTCTCAGCTTCAGAAAGTGAAGTCTGAGTGCGAGACTTTCAAGTCCACAGCCGAGAGCGCCGTCAGCAAACTGGAACTCACGAGGAAGGACTATGCAGATTTGGAGGCTGAGCTGAGGAAGACGAAGGACGCCCAGGACGAGCTAGCCCGGGAGAAGCGCGAGTTGGCGAGGAAGGTCCGGGCTCTCGAGGCTGAGGTAGAGAAAGAGAAGGCCTCTGTGGAGAAGGCGGTGGCTGAGGAGAGAGAGAGCGTGAAGGCCTCCCTCGTTGGGCAGTTGACCACCGAGCTCGAGGTCACTTACAAATTTGCGTGGGAGACCTTGGTCGAGTTGGCCTCTGCCCAATTCCCTAGCATTGCCGATATTCCCTTCGAAAGGAGGGATATTCCCCCAGATTACAACCCCGAGGGAGGTGATGTCGGGGAGGCTGAGATGGAGGTTGCAGGTGACGATGAGGCCGGGGAGAACGATCCCGAGGTCATGTCCCAGCCTAATGCCACCATTGAAGCCGAGAGGGTCGTTGACGCAACCAATGACACTTCAGCCACTGCCAATGGGGATCAACCTACAAATGCAACGGAAAGCACCACGGAGGCTACCCCTGATCTACCTCTGGCTCCCGTGGCCCCTCCTGCCTCCGCTGATCTTGTCTCGACTCCCGAGGTGGTTCGTCTAGCTGTTGGGGACTCGGGGGAGAAGTAGCTATTTTTCTCTTGTTTTTTCTTTTTTCTTATTCTTGGCTGAGTGCCGTAATTTGTATAGATTCTTGTAATACTTTTCTCTTGAAACGAAATACACCAATTTTTTCTTTATCGTGTGCATTTGTCCTTTATTCTTATACTGGCTGTGTGCTTGAATGTATTCTCGGGATAAAATCTCCTGTTGTTGTGTGCGCATTATTCATCAGCGAGAGTGATTAAACCCAATCCAACCACGGGCTCCAATTAGCGCAGTGATAGACTTGAACATCTATTGGTCCTTGTGTGCTTAGACCCATCCCTGGGTATGCCGTTGCATTGAGCCTATTCTTAGGCAAGACTTCATTGTGAACCCATTCTTAGGTTCAGCGTGCTCAAACCATTTATTAGGTGAGACTTATGCCCATTCTTAAGCAATTTCTGCTTGGACCCGTTTTTGGGCAAGACTTCGTTTTTAACCCATTCTTAGGTTCAGCGTGCTCAAGCCATTTATTAGGTGAGACTTATGCCCATTCTTAGGCAATTTTTTGCTTGGACCCGTTCTTGGGCAAGACTTCATTTTGAACCCATTTTTAGGTTTAGCGTGCTCAAGCCATTTATTAGGTGAGACTTGTGCCCATTCTTAGGCAGTTTTTGACTTCGACCCGTTGTTGGGGAAAGTACCTTTAGCTCGAATGATAAATAAGCGATAACATCTCTGAATAACCTTTGAACTTGTATTGAGTAGTCATTGAATGTAATTACAACTTTCGCTATCGGTAAAACAATCTTAAATTAGCTATATTAACTGATCTCAGGAGCTCTTGTCCGGTCTCCAAGCTCTCTAGTATGTACGAACCTGTACTCCTGACGTGGATGACCTCGTAAGGACCTTCCCATGTTGCCCCAAGCTTCCCATCTGCAGGATTTCTGGTTCCGGCGTTGACTTGTCTGAGTACCAATTCTCCAACATTGAACTCCCTTGACTTTATTCTTCGGTTGTAATATTTTTTCAGCTCTTGTTGGTAAGATGCCATTTTAATTCGAGTCCTTTCTCTTCTTTCTTTTGCTAAATCCAGATCTTGAGACAAAACCTGATCATTTGTTGCCGCGTCATAAGATTCAGTTCTGAGACTCGGTAGACCCAACTCTGTTGGTATAACTACTTCCATTCCATAAGTCATGGAAAATGGAGTCTCTCCAGTGGACCTCCTCGGAGTAGTTCGATATGCCCATAGTACGGAATGCAGCTCATCAGGCCAAGACCCTTTCACATTGTCTAGCCTCCTTTTTATCCCTGCGACTATAATCTTGTTGGTTGCCTCTGCCTGACCGTTGCACTGCGGGTAACTCGGGTTGGAATACCACCATTGAATTCCCTATTCTGCACTGAATTCTCGAGTTCTTTTGCTATCGAATTGAGTTCCGTTATCCGATACGAAAGCTCTCGGGATTCCAAAGCGTGTGATAATATTCTCCCAAAGGAACTTGATAATATCGGAATCTTTAATTGATGCAAGCGCAATGGCCTCTACCCATTTAGTAAAGTAGTCAGTTGCAATGAACAAGTACTTCCTATTCCCCGAGGCTGTGGGCAATGAACCCACGAGATCTAACCCCCACTGTGCGAAAGGCCACGGACTGGATATGGGATGCAACTCCTGAGCAGACTGGTGTATCTTGTCAGCAAACATCTGACACTTTGGGCATTTCCTCACATACCTGATAGCGTCCTTCTGCATGTATGGCCACCAGTAGCCCTGAGTGTTTGCCCTATGGGCTAGTGATCTTCCTCCTGCATGACCTCCACATAACCCCTCGTGGAGTTCAGCCAGCAAGTCCAACACTTGGTCTGGATGTACGCACTTCAGGTATGGTCCCGTATAAGATCTTTTGTAGAGAGAGCCCGACGGAGATAACCAAAAACGAGCTGACTTAGCACGAATTCGGTGACCTTGATTGCGATCCTCGGGTAGTTCATCCCTCTGTAGATAGGCAACTATCTCGTCCATCCAGCTCGGTGTCGAAGACTAAATGTCCGAGATGAGCTCTTCTGTCCCGATGCTGGGCTCCTATAGGACTTCGACATTTATGGTTCGGGGGGTATCCATTTCCAACGCTGCAGCCAGGGCAGCCAACCCATCCGCATGTCTATTCTGATCCCTCACAAAGCGCTTGAACTCCACACTGGTGAATCTCGCAGCTAATTCCCATACCTTATGCATGTACGCAGCCATTCTTTCATCTTTGGCTTCGTATTCTTTGTTTAGCTGGTTAACCACGAGCCTGGAGTCACTGTATACTGTCAACTCTTTTGCCCCCATTACTTGGGCCATTCCAAGTCCTGCCACAATTGCCTCATATTCTGCCTCATTGTTTGAGGCTGGGAACATAAGCCTAACTGCTTGCTCGATGATTTCTCCCTCGGGATCTGTCAGCACAATTCTCAGACCTGCCCCTTTCGCATTGGATGCCCCATCCACTTTGAGCTCCCATCTCTTCCTCTTTTCAGTGTTTATATCGTCTTCTCCCTCCCCAGTTCGGACAGAGAGGATTTCAATTCTGTCTGTCTTGAAATGGAAGTAGGATCTGCGAATTCAGTAAGAAAATCGGCCAATATTTGCCCCTTAATTGCAGGTCGGGGCTTGAAGTGAATGTCGTAAGCGTTGAGTTCTACCCCCCACTTCGAGACTCGTCCTGACAAGTCAGCTCTGCGGAGGACATCTTTGAGTGGATAGTTTGTAAGGACGATGATAGGATGAGACTGAAAGTAGTGTTGGAGTTTTCTGGAGGCGGTGACAAGGGCTAGGATTAGTTTTTCAAGGGGCAGATAGCGGGTTTCAGCATCTAACAGCGTCTTGCTAATATAATAGATTGGCGTTTCGGTAAGTTCGCGCTGGGCCAGGAGAACGCCATTGAGTGCATGAGCTGAGACAGCAAGATAAAGGTAAAGAGTTTCCCCGTGGTGAAGGTGGGTCAGGGTGGGGAGTGTTTCTAAATGAGCGATTAACTTCTGATAAGCTTCCTGGCACTCCGTGTTCCATCCCGAGTTAGTGCTCTTCTTCTTCAGTATCTGAAAGAATGGGTGGCATTTATCTGATGACCTCGAGATAAATCTACTGAGTGCTGCCACCATTCCGTTCAACTGTTGAACATCCCTGACTGTTGTTGGTGTACGTAGGGTTCTTATTGCCTCAATCTTACTTGGATTTGCCTCAATCCCCCTTCTTGAGACTAAGTGACCCAGGAATTTTCCCGAGCCTATTCCAAATGAGCTTTTCTTCACGTTTAACTTCATCCCGTACTCCCTGAGTCGGGCGAAAGCCTCAGTTAGGTCTGCCAGGTGGTCTTTCTTTGAATTACTCTTAACAATAGTGTCATTAACGTACGCCTCAAGGTTTTTGCCAATCAGTCCTTCAAACATCCTGCTAACAAGACGCTGATAGATTGCCCCTGCGTTCTTCAATCCAAATGGCATTACCTTGTAACAGTACGTTCCTCTAGGAGTAATGAATCCCGTCTTATCTTGATCACGTTCTGCCATGGGAATTTGATGGTAACCCGAGTAGGCATCGAATATACTCAGTCTCTCATACCCCGAGATAGAGTCTATGAGTTGGTCAATCTTAGGCAAGGGGAAACTGTCCTTAGGGCACGCTTTATTGAGATCTGTGAAATCGATGCAGACACGCCAGTCCCCTGTCTTTTTTCTTACACATACGGGATTGGCCAGCCAACTCGTGTACTTTACCTCTCTGATGAACCCTGCTTTCAAAAGCTTATCGACCTCGGCAGAAACTGTTTCGGCAGAAACTGTTTCGGCTCGATCGTCTGACAATCTTCGTTGATTCTGAACCATTGGTTTGTAATTCGGATTAACCTGCAACTCATGAGTGATAATTCTGGGATCAATTCCTGGCATTTCATGGGGTGACCAAGCAAATACATCAATGTTGTTTTTCAAAACTTCAAACAGCTCTGCTGCGTCGGTTTCGCTCAGTGACTTTCCAATCCAGAAAAACCTCTCTGGATCATCAGGATTAATTATCTTCTTTACTAGCTCCTCCCCTGTCCTGTCTGCGGGTTCCAGAGCCGTTTCTTCGACTCCGAGCCGCTCTCCCTTTCGTTGCTACAAGGGAACCTCATCAACCTTAGCTTTTTTCTTTAGCTCTAGCTCTTGCCTCGGGGCTTTAGCTTTGCTAGTTCCCGAACTGGGAAGGCATGGGACCCTGGACTTCAGTTTGTCCTCTGAGGGTGCTGAGTGGCCCGCATACTCTGCCAGAAAACATTCCCTGGCTGCTGCCTGGTTTCCTTTTATCTCCATGATTCCTTCTAGGCTCGGGAACCTGATGGATTGGTGGTAGGAGGATGGGACAGCCTTTATGGCATGAATCCAGGGTCGCCCGAGTATCACATTGTAAGCTGACCTCTCCTGGATCACCACAAATGTTTCCATGGATTGCACTGGCTCTGCCCGAACTGGGAGCGTTATCTGTCCCAGTGGGAAAGTCATGTTGCCATTAAAAGCTTTCAGGCTGACGTGACAGGGCTTTAAGTCGGATTCCTTCAGCCCGAGTTGACTGAACAATTTCTGAAACATGACATTCACAGATGCCCTGTTATCCACATAGACTTTGCCCACATCGTAGTTTCCTATGAGCATGCGAACAACCAGAGCATCATTGTGCGGGCAGCGCACCATCCCATCAGTCTCGACATCCCCGAAGAAAAGCAGTTTCTCTCCATTTTCTCCCTCACTTTGAGGTAGTAGTACTGGCTCGTCTCCAATATCACTGACTTCGGCATCTTGACAAGCCATCCTATATTGCGCCCTGAGCTGGCTGGTTGACAGAGCGGTTTCCTCATATCCTCCGGTGATCATATCAATCCTCCCAAGGATCTTCGGTTGCGTGGATTGAGGAGCCCTGTTCTCGGGTTTTTTCTGTTCGGATGGCTGCCCTTTATCTTTCCGAGCTATAAATTCATCCAGTTTTCCTTCCTTGGCCCAAGCCTCGAGGTTATACTTTAGGACCTTGCAGCCTTCTGTCCTATGGCCGTGATCTTTGTGGTAACTGCAAAACAGCTTTTTATTTCTCTTCTCGGGCTCCGCGAACATAGGTCGAGGTTTCTGGAAGAAGTCCTTGTTCTCCAGTGCCTTCATCAACTTGTAGATGGGGAGAGTAAATACAGTGAAAATGGCCTGATTTGGATTGGTAGGCGACCTTGATTTTTCTCCTCGGGGATTGTTTCTATGACGCCTAGAGTCCTTCTTTTTGTCATCTTTTTCACTGGCTTTGGCAGACTGCGGGGTGTAGAAATCATCCAACTTCGAATAATTAGCTACAGTGGAGAGTAGCTTGGCTAAGTTTCTAGGGGATTAACAGTGAGCTCCTTAAACAGAGGTGATGGCTTCCTTAGCCCGAGGCGAAAGAGATCTATGACATTCTTTTCAATCGGGTCATCGATCTCGTTATAAACTTCCCAGAACCTTTGAGAATATTCCCGAAGTCCTTCCCCATCTTTCTGTTTCAGCTCGTATAGGTTCTTCATGGTCCTCGGGAATTTGCAGCTAGTGATGAACCTTTTCTTGAACAGCTTGCTCAGTTCGTGCTAGCTGTCAATAGACTCATCTGGAATCTTGGCCCACCACTTAAGAGCCACTTCCCCCAAACTTATAGGAAATATTTTGCAAAGAAAACCCTCATTTCCAGCATATAATGACATACGTTGCAAGTAATAGTTTAAATGATGATCGGGGTCTATTGAAAGAGAGTAAAGAGTAAAAGTTATCTCAGAATACCCTCGTGGGATTGGGACCCGTTAAATCCACCGTGTGAATGGACTCCGAGCCACAGTAACGCTCTCTGGTCTTTCTCCCCCTCTACTCTGGTTACCCCGATGTCTCTTGGAGGCTTCTTCCTCGTTTCTTTCACGCCTGGATGACCGAGAGTGCTTTCTACTCGTCGTCCTCGTACTTCTCTCCCCTCTTCTTTCAAGAGATCGAGACTTGTGATAGCGTCTCTCATCTCTGTGAGCTTCGTTCCCAGAACGTACGTGAGAACGAGGTCTTGGGTGGTCCTCATTCCACCTTCAGTGCATGATCTGAACGCCTTGAACTGCGCTCAGGGGATCTCTGAATCAACGCATGATGTTGTTCATCTCCCCTTCCTGAATGTCTCGGTTCTGGACCTAGTTAATCGTGGCTCGTCGTCGCGTCTGCTGCAATGGTGATGGTGCGAGGCCCCAGGCCTGGGTGAGCTCTCCTGGTGCCTAGTGCGACGGAGTGGACTGGTTTGGCTAGCCTCCTCAGCGACGACATTGACTCCTACGGGGGGCAAAAGTTCGCTGGAGGTAACGGTAGGTAATTTTGCTCTGCAGTTAGCTTTGCGAGTTGCGCCGATTGAATTTCCGATTGCATTGTTGCAATGAGTTCCACCACCGCCGCTGGGTTGGGGTTGTTGGTCACAACCCTATCAAACGCAGCTTTCAGAACAGGCTAGGTCATCGAGAGAATGTAGAATAGCAGACATTTTCGGGGAGATCTGATGTTACTGAACCGGAGGAAGCTGACTAGTTCCCACCGTAGGTAATGGTGGGTTTGCCTGCGAAGGCTGGGTTTCTGCTCGCTTCCCAGCATCGCCTGTAATGGCTTGGTCTACGCGAGTAAAGTTCGCTCCAGATCTTGTTCGCCCATAGGTGGGCGGAGGTGGTGTAGCCATCTTATCGCGATGGTTCCCACAGACGGCGCCAAATTGTACGGGGTAAAAAACTGCGCCCCGAACTATGTGTTGATGATGGAGCTTGCTCTCTCGCCTGGACCTGCTATCATAAGCTTGGAAAATAGGTCAGAGGGTAGGCCAAGGTGGGTTTTGGCCGTGCCCTCTCCAAAGCTTAAGTCAGAAAGCTGTAATGGGGAGAATGAGGCAAGGAAGAAGATGAATTTCAGAGAATTAGGGTACTGTAGCTTACCAAATTAGGCTGTATCGTATTCTTTTTATACCCACCTGTACGGACTGACCATGTGAGGTCAGGTAACTGCTTTGGTTAGGTCAGATCTGACCATGGTGTACCCATAACCGTCTGACCATGGTTTGTTGATCATGGTTGGTCATGGAATCATGGTTTCTAGTAACCGCTGTGTCAGGAATTACAGCTGCTGTGATAGTTTGGACTGTAGTAGGATTTGGATTATAGTGTGAGTCATAAGACAGGTGTCCTGAGATGAGAATAAGGTCTCGAGCTGGGAGATCACGTGATTTGCAGCAGGTCCTACCGTGTGGTATTAGCTACGTGTCAAATGACGTGATTTAACTCCCTGACCCGAGTTGGATCGTGAGAGGTGAATCACGTACGTTGTGGTTAGTCTGGTTGAATAGTCTTCGCCACGTGTCAGCGTTTCAGGTCTGAACCTTCCATCCCGAGCTGCAACCTCGGTTCAGAGATATTTCCACACATAAATTATCTAGAATCAATGATTCTATTGTATATTATAGTGGGAATATTTGATATATTGTGGGAGCATACCATTTCTATATGTTTTTCCAAAACGAATGGTGTTTTAAATACTATTTCCTCTATTCTTAATTGACTGTTGTTTTTGAAAAAATATGTTTTTTTTATAAAATCTTATTAAATACTTTCACATCAATACATATGTTTTAGCATTTTAATTTTGCTCTTAAATGTACAAAATATTGAAAAAAAAATCGTAATACCCTTTTTAGAGTATTTTAAGAAATGATTTAAAAGAATCAGCTTTTAAATGTGACACTAATTTTAAAATATAAAAAATATAAAAATATATATTAAAAAAAAACCCAATAATTTAGGAACAAGTGAGTAGCATTCTTGGCCAAAAAAAAGAAAAGAAAAAAAGCTACACTAGGATGCCTCAATTATACAAATTGAAAAGGGGAAGATCGATGCGAGATATCGTTAGGCATTCCGTCCATTCTCGTAAGGCATGACGTATAAAGTGTGTGAAAAGCCGAAAATACACACGAAGCCAATTGATCATCGTCTGCTTAAAAGAAGGGAACTCTCCAATCCACAAATTTTCATCGAAGTAGTAAACCCCAGAAGGGCAGAAGTAGCCTTAAACGCCAAGCCATGTCTACGTTTAGCAACTCCGGCGCACACATCCTCGTCTGTCCTTTCCCTGCTTCAGGCCATATCATACCCCTCTTGGACCTAACCCACCAATTACTCGCCCGTGACTTAACCATCACGGTCCTAGTCACACCCAAAAGCCACCCCTTACTCGAACCCCTCCTCTCAATCCACCCTTCTTCTCTGCACCCCTTGGTCCTTTCCATCCCAGACCCACCCCTTCCCTCAGAACTCGGAATCCTCTCTATCATGCGCGCCATGGGTGAACTCCACAATCCTATCTTCCACTGGTTTCAATCCCACCCTTCACCCCCTGTGGCCATCATATCCGATTTCTTCCTCGGCTGGACCCTCCACCTCGCAAACCAGCTCAGCGTGCCACGCGTCGTGTTCTCTCCTTCGGGTGCTTTTGCCATATCCATTGCTCATTCGCTCTGGAGCGACCTACCCAAGAACGGTGATCCCGATGAAGATGAAAATTTCCTGGTGTCTTTTCCAAAATTACCGAATTCCCCGGTTTACCCCTGGTGGCAGCTCTCTCATGTGTATCGGAATGCCAAGGAAGGAGACCCAGATTGGGAATATTACAAGGGCATCATGTTGGGTATTATGGCGAGTTGGGGACTCGTGTTCAACTCGTTCACTGAGTTGGAACGCGTGTATCTCGATCACATAAAGAACGAGTTAGGACACGACCGGGTTTGGACTGTGGGACCTTTACTGCCACGTGATAATGACTTGGAGGGATCCACTGAACGTGGTGGGTCCAATACCGTGCCATCTCACGAGGTGCTGACGTGGCTCGATCAACGTTCGGATCACTCTGTAGTATACGTGTGCTTTGGGAGTCGTCATGTGCTGACAGGTAAGCAAATGGAAGTTCTGAGTGCTGCGCTGGAGCATAGTGGGGTGGCGTTTATATGGTGTGTGAAGGGACCCAGAGAAGGACAAGTGGCAAGTGATTACGGTGTAGTTCCAGATGGGTATGAAGAACGTGTGGAGGGGAGGGGTTTTATCATCAAGGGGTGGGCCCCACAAGTGGCAATACTGAGGCATCGAAGTGTAGGCGCGTTTGTGACTCACTGTGGTTGGAACTCGGTGCTGGAGGGACTCAGTGCAGGTGTGGTGATGCTAACATGGCCAGTGAGCGCGGATCAGTTCACAAATGCGAAGTTGTTGGTGGACCAGTTGGGAGTTGGGGTTCGAGTTGGTGAGGGGACTCAGGTGATGCCCGATTCTGATGAGTTGGCTCGGTTGTTGGGTGAGTCAGTGGGTGAGTCTAGGCCAGAGAGAGGACGAGCAAGGGAGCTAAGCATTGAAGCTTGGGGCGCGGTCAAAGGAGGAAGCTCGGAGAGAGATTTGGACGAGCTGGTCAAGCGGCTAAGTGAGCTTAAAAGTAGCAGAGGTGTGATTACTTCACCTGCAGGTGAGTGATACACTACCTAACCATATAAGCCAACAAAGTGAACAGACATTCACATTTATCTACAGATTCTAGTTGTGAAAGCTACTAATCACCAGTCCAATTAATTGATGTAAAGATCTGAGTTACAAAATGGTTTGACTATGGGAAAATAATTATAAATTAATATAATTTTAGTAGTTTTTTAATCTCATTATTGATTAAGTTAGCAGTTATCTATTTGTAATTACTAATAAATTGTATTGATTTTTAATTATTTGCCAATGGCCGGACCATTTTGTAATTCCCCTAAAAATTTTCATGCCCCATGAAGATGTGTGGAAGGTCAAGTGAGGCCGCAGGGGGTAATAAGACAGTGGCGCCACTAATTCTCTGCATGCTAGTGGCTAATCTTCGGTTCTCAGTGCTTACCATGTACTCAGCATAAGCATTTTTAAACAGAGACGTTGGAAATTATTCTAGCTCATCTACAAAAGCGTGCCGGCGTGGGATAGTAGACAACCCAATTGGCCTATCCAGATTGGGAGTTTGGCACCTAAACTTTCCACCAAAGTAAAGGTTTTTATCATTGAAAACAATTTTAAACATTGTGCCCACTCGATCTAATATATTTCAAATAAAAGGATATTATGGTATCTGTGAGAAAGTGAGTCCTAAGTTTTATTGGGACCTAGGTGAACTCTTAAAATGGACCCCCTATATATTCACAAAGAAAAGGTTAGAGTGCTACTTTTCCTAAATACTAATACAAAGTTAGCTTGGTTATAAAATTATTAAAATTTACTTATATAGATTAAGATGAAAATAAAACATTACAAAAATTTAAAAAACTTGCTTTAGTTGAGTAGATATTTGGGCTATGGATTTAGGTTGGGCACGCCCTCATTAATCCATGTATATTTTTATTTATTTATTTTTTTCCCGCCCTACTATAAGGATCACTAAAAATTAAAGGGCCTTATTTTCCACTACAAATTGGGGCCCTAGGTGGTTGCCTCATGAGGCTACATCAAGGTTGGACCTAAATGATGTGTGTGTTCGAAGCATAAATTGCGTACTTTTTTTTTTTTTTTTTTTTTTTTGGTACATTGAAAAGAGTTTAGACTCCTAATCTATTCTATTCTTATTTTTACTCTTTTTTCTACTCTTTCTCATCACTAGACTAGCCCAATGACTTGCATAAATTGCATACTACACTAACTAGTTTGGTTGCTATCTCCTTAAAGGGATGCAGTAAGGTAGAAGTCTATAATGTAGCTGGAAGCCTAGAAGATATGGTCTTAACAATTTACCTTCAAAATTAATACTATATATATATATAGATGGATGACAAAATATATTGATAATTTTCAAGTCTGGATAGAAGATCTTGCTACTTTCCTATTGGGTTTGCTCTTCAAATATGTATCCTACTTGACAAATTCCCAATAAAATTCCCTCTTAAAGTTTTCATCGTAAAAAGAGAAGGGGAAATACATTAAAAAAGACTATAAGTCTATTTAGCCAAGATTGCTTTTTGTACTGCATTATTAACACCAACTAAGGGCATGTTTAGTTGTCTAAATAGAAATTAAATAATAATGATAATAATATTTCTCGTATATTGGAAGTAAAATCCATTACCTTGAATTACACTGTTTAAAAAGTTGGATTCATCAATTGTCAAAAATTCTTGAAATGTCACTCTGCTAAATTTTTATTCTCATTAGTAATACGTTATTTTATTTTATTCTTAGAAAAAAAAAAAAAAAAAAAGAGAAAGAGAGAAGTCAGCGTCATAGATAAACCGAGGACTGATTGCAACTATGTTGGCACACTAATTAAGAGCCTCCAAATCCTATGCTAACCACCCCCAATCCTTATGTACGGGGTAAAAATCTGCTCCCCGAACTACGTGTTAAAGATGGAGCTTGCTCCCTCGCCTGGACTTGCAATCACAAGCTTGGAAAATGGGTCAGAGGGTAGGCCAAGGTGGGTTTTGTTCGTGCCCTCTCCAAAGCTTAAGTCAGAAAGCTGTAATGGGGAGAATGAGGCAAGGAAGAAGATGAATCTCAGAGAATTAGGGTACTGTAACTTACCAAATTAGGCTGTATCGTATTCTTTTTATACCCACCTGTACGGACTGACCATGTGAGGTCAGGTAACTGCCTTGGTTAGGTCAGATCTGACCATGGTGTATCCATAACCGCCTGACCATGGTTTGCTGATCATGGTTGATCGTAGAATCAGGGTTTCTAGTAACTGCTGTGTCAGGAATTACAGCTGCTGTAACAGTTTTGGATTGTAGTAGGATTTGGATTGTAGTGTGAGTCATAGGACAGTTGTCCCGAGGTGAAAGTCAGGTCCCGAGATGAGAGATCACGTGCTCTGCAGCAGGTCCTACCTTGTGGTATTAACCACGTGCCAAGTGACGTGATTTAACTCCTTGGCCCGAGCTGAATCGTGGGAGGTGAGTCACGTACGTTGTGGTGGCCTGATTGATTAGTCTTCGCCACGTGTCAGTATTTCAGGTCCGAGTTTTCCACCCCGAGATGAAACCTCGGTTCAGAGATATTTCCACACAATTTGCCCCAAATTATGACATTCCCGAGCTGGGACTTGTCATAATTTTATTTTGCTAAGTGTTTTTCCCTGTGCCCCTATGCCGTTTGGCATTCTAGGATTTAGCTGGCTGAAGGCGGTTAAGCCTTTCCGTATTCCAAGGTGCTGACGTCATGCGCCTTGGGACCGTACGATCTGCATTTAATGCCTCGGAAGCATTATGTCTTTGGAAGGAAGCAAATCACTGCTCACTTTATCTCCTGCGTTCTCTCTCTTCTTTTTGCTTTTGCTCTCTGCTTTCTGTCTCAGCTTTCTCTCTCTACTTTCTTTGCTTTCTGCCTCTACTTTCTCTGCTTTCACCAAGAAAGCACCGTATTTTCCACCGGAATCCACTGTTTGCGCCGTTCGTTTGTGGGAGAAGATCCGTTTTGCTCTCTTTTGTTGTCTTTGCGAATCGCTTCTTCGGCGCTGTTCTTCGTTGGTACTGCTCTTGTTCCTTTCGCTTCTTCAAGAACAACTTTGGAGGTTCTCGGCGCCGCACCGTACAGTTTCTCCGGCGAAACCGTTTTCCTGACCACCGTTTGACTTTTGTAAAGGTATAACTTTTCTTTTGGTCTTACTCTTCAATTTGTTCGGTGTATTTTTCTCTTTGCGGTTGTTGGAGATGTTCTTGGGGTTTGCTTCGTAATCCTAGGGTTTTCCTCTGGTTTTTGGGGCAAATCACCAAGATACCGATTTTCTCGCCTTTTAGGGTTTGAAAAACTCCATCTCGGAGTAAATCTAAGGAAGAGATCACTGATCTCTTTTTTGCCTTTTCCCAACAACGAGTTTAGTGTTCCCCGAGCTGACACTTAGAAAAAATTTGAGGGTCTGTCAAGCCAGAGGTAACATACCTGTCAGGAGAAAAAATTTGAGGGTCTGTCAAGCCAGAGGTAACATACCTGTCAGGACTTGACTTTGAAATTTTAGGTCGGGGTATATTAGCATAGGTTGAATTACCCTTGGATTTAACCTTCCCCTTTCATCTTGTCAGATGTCTTCTTTTTATGACATTAGGGGGAACCCTGCAAAGATAGCAGAGTTTAAGGCCTTATATGGCTTTGAAGACGGGAAGTTTAGCTTCCGCTTTACTGAGCCCGGGGAGGATGTCTTTAGGTCAGACGCCAAGGATGGCCTCCTCATTCCCATTGCTGCTTTCATGGAGGGTGGAGTTCGCGTCCCCTTCCCTGACCTCCTCAATGACTTCCTCCTCTACTGTGGGATAGTCCCAACCCAGCTAGGGCTGAACTCCTTTAGGGTCATCTTGGGGGTTCACGTCCTTAACCAGCTGCTAGGGACTTCTGTTGGAGTGCGGGAGATACTCCACCACTACAAAATCTGCACCCTTAAAAACAAACGCGATGTTTACCTCGCCCTCAAGTCCAGGAAGAAACCCTTTGTCACTCACATCCCGAACTCCAACCCAGGAGCTCACGACATTGTGGTCTTCGTGTACGGGCCTCTGGATGGGACTCTCCCCCCTGATCCTCCCATCATTCCCCGAGAGAGAGGCTCTAGTTGTAAGAAATCAGCGATATCATTTTGCTTCTTTCTGTTTCATATGACCTCGAGTTGAATATTAGATTTTATACTAATACTTATGTCATGTTTCCTTGTAGCAGCTCCTCACGCCAACAAGCCCGCTGACAAGCTGAACGAAGAGGATATTGAGAAACTGCTCGGATATCAAGTCAGCCAGCGCTGCCGTTCGGCTGAAACCTTGCTCAACTACCACGCGAGGTACCAGACTTGGGGGAAGGCGAGTTACCCCCATTGGGAGCAGCCTGACGACGAGCTGACCCGCGTGGTGGAAGAGGAGGTGGAGAGAGGAGAGCAAGAGGGAGAGGAGGAAGAGGGGATCCGCCTCCGACCTGAAGGGGAGGGAGTTGAGGAGATTAGGCCCTCCGGCAAAACGGCTCGCCGTGCCCCCTTCGTCATTGAGAGATCCAGCTCTGAGGAGACCGTCTCCCAAGCCATGGAGAGGAGAGGCTCCAATCCCCCCCCCCCCGCCAAGAGACAAAGAACAAACTCCGGCAGCCAGAGGACCAAGAAGGACTCTGGGATGAATTTGAGGGCTCTGGTTGCTGAGAGAAGGGCGGCGGAGAAAAAGGCTCAGGAAAAGAAGGCTGCTGAGCAGAAGCAGCAGCAGCAGAATCAGCAGCAGCAGCAACAGCTGCAGAATCAGCAGCGGCAGTGGACTAACAAGACTGCTGCTGTTGCTGCTCTTGAGTTTGGTCGGGATGGCGGCAAGAAGTCTACTGACCCCAACAGTGGCAAGCTCATGTCAAGCACCATAAGGGGGCAGGACGTGGACAGGCCCCAGGCGTCCGAGGTTACCGGGAAAGGGAAGGCTCCTTTGATTCCTCCTTCAAAGCCCCGGAAACCCTCTACAGTCCCCGAACAGCAACTCGCTATGCAAGGGCCTGGGCTGGGAGGTGCCAATGCCCCGGAGGCCGGAGGTGGGAGCTCCCTTTCCCGTGCTGAGATGATAGCTAAATTTCCCGAGGTATGTCTTTGCTTTTTTCGATTTCATAATTGTCCCATACTTAAAAATTTATGACAGATTCTGACTAACTTTATGTTTCATCACATGTCTGCAGTTTCCCGTACCCAAGGATAAGAATGTTACCAGCTCCTTCTCTGTGGAGTACAACTTTAAGCAGTTGGGGAACCCCCTGAGGTTACCGGCGGACATGGAGCACTTCAGGAAGAAGTCCGCCCTCGACAACCTCCGCTTCGGGTTTACCAGTCTCTACCGAGTAAGTTCCATTCCCTTGTGGTTTCGATTACTTGTTGTTCAACCCGATCTCTGACTTGCTGATATTTGTGTAGGGCTGCCAACAAATCCTGCTGGCGGGCGACCGCTTCGAGGCGGAAGATAACAAGTTACAGCTTGAGCTTGCCAAAGTCCGGAGTGAGTATGACAAGAAGTTAGAGGATGCTGAGGCCAACTGTTGTGCGGCTATGTCTCAGCTTCAGAAAGTAAAATCTGAATGCGAGACCTTCAAGTCCACAGCCGAGAGCGCCGTCAGCAAACTGGAACTCACAAGGAAGGACTATGCAGATTTGGAGGTGTCACACCCCATTTTTGCACCACTTTACTAGGGCTCATCATTCCATGCATGTTTTTGTTTTGTTTTTAAGTCTAGTCACTTGCATTAGTTTTCTAGAGTCACAAGGACAATGGATATGAATTTTGGTTCAAATTGGAGTTGATCTTGAGGGATAATAAGAGCTTTTGTGACTTGAGGGGCATAATCGTCTTTTAAGTCCCAAACTTTTCATTTGACCTTGGAATGATCTCCAAATTGTCAATTGGAGTTCATATGGATGCATATGAGGTCTTAAGTCCCGTGGCCCTGATGATGAGTTTAGTGTGGTTATTTACGGATTATCCTTGAAGAATTAGTGGGAATCACAGCATGAGATTTTTGGTTAAAATGAAAAGAAAATTATTTTATTAAATTAGCCATTTTTATCATGACACTAACACGTGTACGTATGTGATGAGTGTGTGTACGCACATACGATACATGTGCATGCGTGTTAGCGGTCAGTCTCCCAGTTTTTATAAAAGACAATTTCCTTTTCCTATTCAGATTAGAAGTCTTTTATCATTATAAAATACCTTTTGATTATTCTCCAAGGAAACCTGGTCCAGGAAGGAAAGGGAAACTCCAGATTTCAGCTATAAATACTCTCTTAATGTCTTTAAACAAGGGGGAGGAGAAGAGGGTTTGGAGGGAGTGAAATTCGTCATAATTCAGCAGCAGATTTTCTGAAAACCAGCAGTCGTATTTTAATCATAACTTTTTCATCTGAAGTCAGAATTTGATGAAATTGCTCTTGTTAGAAAGATAATTCAATTCTCTACAACTTTGTATTTCACAAGCTTTGTCCAAATCCCACGTTTTCATACCCAAAAACGCAATTGAAGTTGCTGCTGCTGCAAAGTGACGAAAATCACTTTTCTTTTCTCTTGTTCTCTTTTTGTTTTCTATTTTCTTTTCAAAGTTGAGTGAGTTTTGATCTCTTTGCTGTGATACCACTTTGACAAAGAGGAGGATTCGTGTTGGTTTGATTCACTCTAAAAACCTGAGGAGCCATGAACAATTACAAACACAAAGGAAGGCCCTTCCTAAGGTATTCTCCTTCTCTATTCAAGCTTAAACTAGGTTTTCATATGGGTTAGGCTTATTGCATGTTAAAGGTAACTTTTTTATCATGTATTAACACTCTAGCTAGTTAATATACATGGAATATCTATTTTTTATCTACTGTTTAGCATGCTTTAGGGCTGTCCTTTAGGTTTTTAATGCATAGTTATGATTCTAGTGCTCTTGTTTGTCCTTGTGCTAGGATTAGTGTCATTGCATGTTAGAGTTAGGATTTTCATCATGTTATATTGCTTTAGTTAGTTAATATGCATGATTTAATTTCTGTTTAGTTTGGTTTTAGCATGATTAAAGTATGTCTTGTGAGTTTTTAAGCATATTTGTGAGTTTAGGGTTTTAGAGTCATTGTTTTGTGTTTGTTTTCATATAGCATGATAAAGTAGACTTTTTTATTTGGTTTTTCTTCGTGTTTGCTATATATGTTTTTCATATGGAGTATACATGATAGTTTTGCATGCATGTTAGTATGTTTTAGGGTTTTTATGCACGATATGGTTCTAGGAATATGTTAGGACTTATTATTGTTCACTGTTTTTGCTATTGGCATGCTTAGTGGATGATTTTAGGTCATAATACTATTCTGTCCAGATTTGCATGTTAGTGTTTTTGCATGGTTTTGAGCACTTGCAAGGGTGCAAATAGGTGTGGTATTTGTCCTATGGCAAATAGGGCTGCTTATGTCTGAAATAGCTAATGTTTGGAGTAATTGCGCTCAGGTAAGTGGGTATGAAGGTGCCCCAATTCACCTTTCTTCCTTATCCCTTCTCTTCTCCCTATTTAGGGTTAATTTTTAATATGATCCTATGGTTTAATTAGAGGTTTCCTTAACCAAAAAAATTCTGGTTTTTATTAAAGTTTCCATTTTGTGGATTTCTTTCCTAAAATCAAACTTTCTATCAATTCTCTTTTGATCAAATAAGGAAACCTAGGGTTTTTACCATAGGTTTGTATTAGGTTGTAACCTTATTCTTATCGAACTACGTGGACTTTGATCCATGTATTTCGTTGCATGGTACGTAGGCGCTCTTCGTGAGGCTCAAGTCCGTTCTAGGATCCAAGCATCCTAGGTCTATTTTTGTTTTCTTTTCTTCTTTTTCTTTTTCTGTTTTTATGTGCTTATTATGCATGGATGGATGAATGAAATATATGATATGCATGCAATTCTTGTGATGATATACTTGCTGATTTTTGTATAGAAAGATCTTGATTTAGCCCAAATGAACTGAGAGACCGAAAGGGTGACATGGGTGCCTATAGGCTTTGCCTAGAACCTTCCCATGTCATAACTTAGCCTCCGAATCCCCGATTTCTTTGGTTTTCAAAAGATTGGTTTTTGCCTTTCCTTTTTTATGGAGTCATTCAAATTGTTTTCCTAAAACAAACTATTTTTAGGGTTTTCCTTGTTTCCTTTAAAAAATAAGGTGGCGACTCCTTTCCTTTTTCTTTTTCAAACCCATTTTCTTTCAATCCCTTGTGGGCCCAATTTCCGGGGTTCACAGGAGGCCGAGCAGAGGAAGACGAAGGATGCCCAGGACGAGCTAGCCCGGGAGAAGCGCGAGCTGGCGAGGAAGGTCCGGGCTCTCGAGGCCGAGGTAGAGAAGGAGAAGGCCTCCGTGGAGAGGGCGGTGGCTGAGGAGAGGGAAAGCGTGAAGGCTTCCCTCGTTGGGCAGTTAACCACCGAGCTTGAGGTTACCTACAGATTTGCGTGGGAGACCTTGGTCGAGTTGGCATCTGCCCAATTCCTTGGCATTGCCGACATTCCCTTCGAAAGGAGGGATATTCCCGCGGATTACAACCCCGAGGGAGGTGATGTCGGGGAAGTTGAGATGGAGGTTGCAGGTGGCGATGAGGCCGGGGAGAACGATCCCGAGGTCACGTCCTAGCTTAATGCCACCATTGAAGCCGAGAGGGTCGTTGACGCCACCAATGACACTTCAGCCACTGCCAATGGGGACCAACCTGTAAATCCAACGGGAAGCACCACAGAGGCTACCCCTGATCTGCCTCTGCCTCCAGTGGTCCCTCCTACCTCCGCTGATCCCGTCCCGACTCCCGAGGTGGTTCGTCCAGCTGCTGGGGACTCGGGGGAGAAATAGCTATTTTTCTTTGTTTTTTCTTTTTTCTTATTCTTGGCTGAGTGCCATAATTTGTACAGATTCTTGTAATACTTTTCTTTTAGAATGAAATACACAATTTTTCTTCATCGTGTGCATGTGTCCTTTATTTTTATGCTGGATGCCTGTTTGAATGTACTCTCGGGATAAAGCCCCTTGTTGATGTGTGTGCACTGTCGATTGGTGAACATGATTAGACCCAACCTGATCACGGGCTCCAATTTGCGGAGTGACACACCTGAATACCTGTTGGTCCTTGTGTACTCAGACCCATCCCTAGGTATGTTGTTGCGTTGACCCTGTTCTTAGGCGAGACTTCGTTGTGAACCCATTCTTAGGCTCAATGTGCTCAAGCCATTTATTAGGTGAGACTTATGCCCATTCTTAGGCAGCTTTGCTTGGACCCATTCATGGGCAAGACTTTGTTTTTAACCCATTCTTAGGTTTAGCGTGCTCAAGCCATTTATTAGGTGAGACTTATGCCCATTCTTAGGTAATTTTGCTTGGACCCGTTCTTGGGCAAGACTTTGTTTTTAACCCATTCTTAGGTTAAGAGTGCTCAAGCCATTTATTAGGTGAGACTTGTGCCCATTCTTAGGCAATTTTTGACTTCGATCCGTTGCCGGGGAAAGTGCCTTTAGCTTGAATGATAAATAAACGATAACATCTAAATAACCTCTGAACTTGTATTGCGTAGTGATTGAATGTAATTACAACTTTCGCTATCGGTAAAACAATCTTAGATTAGCTATATTAACTGATCTCGGGAGCTCTTGTCTGGTATCCAAACTCTTTAGTTTGTACGAACCTGTACCCCCGACGTGGATGACCTCGTAAGGACTTTCCCATGTTGCCCTGAGCTTCCCATCTGCAGGATTCCTGGTTCCGGCGTTGACTTGCCTGAGCACCAACTCTCCAACATCGAACTCCCTCAACTTTATTCTTCGGTTGTAATATTTCTTCAGTTCTTGTTGGTAAGATGCCATTTTGATTCGAGCCCTTTCTCTTCTTTCTTCTGCTAAATCTAGATCTTGAGACAGAACCTGATCATTTGTTGCCGCATCATAAGATTCGGTTCTGAGACTTGGTAGACCCAACTCTGTTGGTATAACTGCTTCCATTCCATAGGTCATGGAAAATGGAGTTTCCCCAGTGGACCTCCTCGGAGTAGTTCGATATACCCATAGTACGGAATGCAGTTCGTCAGGCTAAGACCCTTTCACATTGTCTAACCTCCTTTTTATCCCTGCGACTATAATCTTGTTGGTTGCTTCTGCCTGACCATTGCACTGCGGGTAACTCGGATTAGAATACCACCACTGAATTCCCTGTTCTGCACTGAATTCCCGAGTTCTTTTGCTGTCGAACTGAGTTCCGTTATCTGATACGAAGGCTCTCGGGATCCCGAAGCGTGTGATAATATTTTCCCAAAGGAATTTGATAATGTCTGAATCTTTAATCGATGCAAGGGCGATGGCCTCTACCCATTTGGTAAAATAGTCAGTTGCAATGAACAAGTACTTTCTATTCCCTGAGGCTGTGGGCAATGAACCCACGAGATCTAACCCCCACTGTGCAAAAGGCCACGGACTGGATATAGGATGCAATTCCTGAGCAGGACGATGTATCTTGTCAGCAAACGTCTGACACTTTGAGCATTTCCTCACATACCTGATAGCGTCCCTCTGCATGTACGGCCATCAGTAACCCTGTGTGTTTGCCCTATGGGCTAATGATCTTCCTCCTGCGTGACCTCCACAGGACCCCTCGTGGAGTTCAGCCAGCAGGTTTAGTACTTGGTCTGGGTGTACGCATTTCAGGTATGGTCCCATGTAGGATCTTTTATAGAGAGAGCCTGACGGAGATAACCAAAATCGAGCTGACTTAGCGCGAATTCGGTGACTCTGATTGCGATCCTCAGGTAGTTCATCCCTCTGTAGATAGGCAATTATCTCGTCCATCCAGCTCGGTGTCGAGGACTGAACATCCGAGATAAGCTCCTCTGTCCCAATACTGGGTTCTTGTAGGATTTCGACATTTATAGTTCGAGGGGTGTCAGTTTCCAACGCTGCAGCTAGGGCAGTCAATCCATCTGCATGTCTGTTCTGATCCCTCACGAAGCGCTTGAACTCAACACTGGTGAACCCCGCAGCTAACTCCCATACCTTGTGCATGTACGCAGCCATTCTTTTATCTTTGGCTTCATATTCTTTGTTTAGCTGGTTAACCACGAGCCTGGAGTCACTGTATACTGTCAGCTCCCTTGCCCCTATTGCTTTGGCCATGCCAAGTCCTGCCACAATTGCCTCATATTCTGCTTCATTGTTTAAGGCTGGGAACATAAGTCTAACTGCTTGTTCGATGATTTCTCCCTCGGGATCTGTCAGAACAATTCCCAGACCTGCCCCTTTCGTATTAGATGCACCATCGACTTTGAGCTCCCATCTCTTCCTTTTCTCTGTGTTTATACTGTCTTTCCCCCTCAGTTCGGGCAGAGAGGATTTTAAGGCTGTCTGTTCTGAACTGGAAGTAGGATCCGCGAATTCGGCAAGAAAATCAACCAATATTTGCCCCTTAATGGCAGGTCGGGGCTGGAAGTGAATGTCGTAAGCGTTGAGTTCCACCCCCCACTTCGAGACCCGTCCTGACAAGTCAGCTCTGCGGAGCACATCTTTGAGTGGATAGTTCGTGAGGACGACGATAGGATGAGACTGAAAGTAGTGTTGGAGTTTTCTGGAGGCTGTGACGAGGGCTAGGATCAGTTTTTCAAGGGGCAGATAGGGGGTTTCAGCGTCTAATAGTGTCTTGCTAATATAATAGATTGGCGCTTGAGTAAGGTCGCGCTGGGCTAGAAGGACGCCACTGAGTGCATGAGCTGAAACAGCAAGATATAGGTAAAGAGTTTCCCCGTGGTAAGGGTGGGTCAGGGTGGGGAGTGTTTTTAAATGAGCGACTAACTTCTGATAAGCTTCCTGGCACTCCGTGTTCCATCCCGAGTTAGTGCTCTTTTTTAGTATCTGAAAGAATGGGTGGCATTTGTCTGATGACCTCGAGATAAATCTGCTGAGTGCTGCCACCATCCCGTTCAACTGTTGAACGTCCCTGACCGTTGTTGGCGTACGTAGGGTTCTTATCGCCTCAATCTTACTTGGATTTGCCTCGATCCCCCTTCTCGAGACTAAGTGACCTAGGAATTTTCCCGAGGCTATTCCAAATGAGCTTTTCTTCGCGTTTAACTTCATCCCGTACTCCCTGAGTCGAGCGAAAGCCTCAGTTAGGTCTGCCAGGTGGTCTTTCTCTGAGCTGCTCTTAACAATAGTGTTATCAACGTACGCCTCAAGGTTTTTGCCAATCAGTCCTTCAAACATCCTGGTAACAAGACGTTGATAGGTGGCCCCTGCATTCTTCAACCCAAATGGCATTACCTTATAGCAGTACGTTCCTCTAGGAGTAATGAACCCCGTCTTGTCTTGATCATGTTCTGCTATAGGAGTTTTATGGTAACCCGAGTAGGCATCGAATATACTCAATCTCTCATACCCCGAGATAGAGTCTATGAGTTGGTCAATCTTAGGCAAGGGGAAACTGTCCTTAGGGCATGCCTTATTGAGGTCCGTGAAATCGATGCAGACACTCCAGTCCCCTGTCTTCTTTCTCACACATACGGGATTGGCCAGCCAACTCGAGTACTTTACCTCTCTGATGAACCCTGCTTTTAAAAGCTTATCAACTTCGGCAGAAACTGTTTCGGCTTGATCGTCTGACAACCTTCGTTGCTTCTGAACCACTGGCTTGTAATTCGGATTAACCTGCAACTCATGAGTGATAATCCTGGGATCAATTCCTGGCATCTCATGGGGTGACCAAGCAAGCACATCAATGTTATCTTTCAAGAATTCAAACAGCTCTGCTGCGTCGGCTTTGCTCAATGACTTTCCTATCCAGAAAAACCTCTCTGGATCATCAGGATCAATTACCCTTTTTTCTAGCTCCTCCCCTGTCCTGTCTGCGGGTTCCAGAGCCGTCTCTTCTACTCCGGGCCGCTCTCCCTTTCGTTGCTACAAGGGAACCTCGTCAATCTTAGCCTTTTTCTTTTGCTCTGGCTCTTGCCTCAGGGCTTTAGTTTTGCCAGTTCCCGAACTGGGAAGGCGTGGGACCCTTGACTTCAGTTTGTCCTCTGAGGGTACTGAGTGGCTCGCGTACTCTGCCAAAAAACATTCTCTGGCTGCTGCCTGGTTTCCTTTTATCTCCATGATTCCTTCTGGGCTCGGGAACCTGATGGATTGATGGTAGGAGGATGGGACAGCTTTTATGGCATGAATCCAGGGTCGCCCGAGTATGACATTGTAAGCTGACCTCTCCTGGATTACCACAAATGTTTCCATGGATTGCACTGGCCCTGCCCGAACTGGGAGCGTTATCTGTCCCAATGGAAAAGTTATGTTGCCATTAAAAGCTTTCAAGCTGACGTGACAGGGCTTTAGGTCGGAATCCTTAAGCCCGAGTTGGTTGAACAATTTTTGGAACATGACATTCACAGATGCCCCGTTATCCACATAGACTTTGCCCACATCATAGTTCCCTATGAGCATGCGAACAACTAGAGCATCGTTGTGCGGGCAGCGTACCGTCCCGTCAGTCTCGGCATCCCCGAAGAAAAGCAGTTTCTCTCCATTCTCTCCCTCACTCTGAGGTAGTAGTATTGGCTCATCTCCAATATCACTGATTTCGGCGTTTTGGCAAGCCATCCTATATTGCGCCCTGAGCTGGCTGGTTAACAGAGCGGTCTCCTCATATCCTCCGGTGATCATATCAATCCTCCCAAGGATCTTTGGTTGAGTGGATTGAGGAGCCCTATTCTCGGGTTTTTTCTGTTCGGATGGCTGCCCTTTGTCTTTTCGGGCTATAAATTCATCGAGCTTTCCTTCCTTGGCCCAAGCCTCGAGGTTGTATTTCAGAACCTTACAGTCCTCTGTCCTGTGGCCGTGATCCTTGTGGTAACTGCAAAACAGCTTTTTATTTCTCTTCTCGGGCTCCGCGAACATAGGTCGAGGTTTCTGGAAGAAGTCCTTGTTCTCCAGTGCCTTCATCAACTTGTAGATGGGGAGAGTGAATACAGTGAAAATGGCCTGATTCGGATTGGTAGGCGGCCTGGATTTTTCTCCCCGGGGGTTGTCTCTTTGTGGCCTAGAGTCCTTCTTTTTGTCATCTTTTTCACTGGCCTTGGCAGACTGCGGGGTGTAGAAATCATCCAACTTCGAATAATTAGCTACAGTAGAGAGTAGCTTGGCTAGGTTTCTGGGGGGATTAACAGTGAGTTCCTTAAACAGAGGTGATGGCTTCCTCAGCCCAAGGCGAAAGAGATCCATGGCATTCTTCTCAATCGGATCGTCGATCTCATTATAAACCTCCCAGAACCTTTGAGAGTATTCCCGAAATCCTTCCCCATCTTTCTGTTTCAACTCGTATAGGTTCTGCATGGTCCTCGGGAATTTGCAGCTAGTGATGAACCTTTTCTTGAACAGTTTGCTCAATTCGTGCCAGCTGTCAATAGATTCATCTGGGATCTTGGCCCACCACTTAAGAGCCACTTCCCCCAAACTCATTGGAAATATTTTGCAGAGAAAACCCTCATTCCCAGCTGTGTGGAAATATCTCTGAACCGAGGTTTCAGCTCGGGATGGAAGGTTCAGGCCTGAAACGCTGACACGTGGCGAAGATTGCTCAACTAGGCCAACCACAACGCACGTGATTCACCTCCTAAGGTCCAACTCGGGGCAAGGGGTTAAATTACTTCACTTGACACGTGGAAGGCCCTCACGCTAGGACCAGCTGCAAGGCACGTGATCTTCCAACTCGGGACCTGACCTTCACCTCGGGACACTTGTCTCATGACTCACGCTACAATCCAAATCCTGCTACAGTCCAAAACTGTCCTAGCAGCTGTAATTCCTGACACAGCGGTTACTAGAAACCACGGTTCCCTAGCCAACCATGGTCAATAAACCATGGTCAGACGGTTATGGGTAAACCATAGTCAGATCTGACCTAACCCAAGCAGTTATTTGACCTCACATGGTCAGTCCGTACAGGTGGGTATAAAAAGAATACGATACAGCCTAATTTGGTAAGCTACAGTACCCTAACTCTCAGAGATTCATCTTCTTCCTTGCCTCATTCTCCCCAGTACAGCTTTCTGACTTAAGCATTGGAGAGGGCACGGCCAAAACCCACCTTGGCCTACCCTCTGACCCGTTTTCCAAGCTTGTGATTGCAGGTCCAGGCGAGGGAGCAAGCTCCATCATCAACACGTAGTTCGGGGAGCAGATTTTACCCCGTACAATTTGGCGCCGTCTGTGGGAACCATCGCGGTAAGATGGCTACACCACCTCCGCCCACCTTTGGGCGAACCAGATCTGGAGCGAACTTTACTCGCGTAGACCAAGCCATTACAGGCGATGCTGGGAAGCGAGCAGAAACCCAGCCTTCGCAGACCAACCCGCCATTGCTTGCGGCGGGAACCAGTCAGCATCCTCCGATTCAGCAACATCAGATCTCCCCTGAAATGTCCGCTGTTCTGCATTCTCTCGATGACCAGCCTGTTTTGAAAGCCGCCTTCGATAAGGCTGTGACAAACAACCCCAACCCAGCGGCAGTAGTGGAACTGATTGCAACCATGCAATCGGAGATTCAATCGGCGCAGCTCGCAAAGCTGAATGCAGAGCAAAATTATCACCGCTACCTCCAGCGGACTTTTGCCCCTCGCGGAGTCAATATCGTCGCTGAGGAGGCTAGCCAAACCAGTCCACTCCGTCGCACTAGGCATCAAGAAAGCTCACCCAGGCCCGGGGCCTCGCACTACCACCACCGTAGCAGGCATGACGATCAGCCACGATTAACTGATCCAGAACAGAGACATTTGAGAGGGGGAGATGAACAACATCATGCGTTGATTCAGAGGTCCCCAGAACGCAGTTCAAGGCATTCAGACCATGCGCGAAGGTGGAATGAGGACCACCCAAGACCTCGCTCTCAGGTGCGTTCTGGGCACGAAACTCACAGAGAGGAGAGACGCTATCACCGGTCTCGGTCTCTTGAAAGAAGGGGGGAGAGAAGTACTGGGGGGACAAGCAGAAAGCACTCTCGGTCACCCAGGCGTGAAAGAAATGAGGAAGAAGCCTCCAAGAGACACCGGGGTAACCAGAGTAGAGGAGGAGAGAGACCTGAAAGCCTTGCTGTGGCTCGGAGCCCATTCACACGGTGGATTCAACGGGTCCCAATCCCACGAGGGTATTCCGAGATAACTTTTACTCTTTACTCTCTTTCAATAGACCCCGATCATCATTTGAATTATTACTTGCAACGTATGTCGTTATATGCTGGAAATGAGGGTTTTCTCTGCAAAATATTTCCTATGAGTTTGGGGGAAGTGGCTTTAAAGTGGTGGGCCAAGATCCCAGATGAATCTATTGACAGCTGGCACGAACTGAGCAAGCTGTTCAAGAAAAGGTTTATCACTAGCTGCAAATTCCCGAGGACCATGCAGAACCTATATGAGTTGAAACAGAAAGATGGGGAAGGACTTCGGGAATACTCTCAGAGGTTCTGGGAGGTCTACAATGAGATTGACGAGCCCATTGAGAAGAATGCAATGGATCTGTTTCGTCTCGGGTTGAGGAAGCCATCACCTCTGTTTAAGGAGCTCACTGTCAATCCCCCCAGAAACCTAGCCAAGCTACTCTCCACTGTAGCCAATTATTCCAAGTTGGATGATTTTTACACCCCACAGTCTGCCAAAGCTAGCGAAAAAGATGACAAGAAGAAGGACTCTAGGACACAAAGAGACAATCCTCGCGGAGAGAAATCTAGGCCACCCACCAATCCAAACCAGGCCATCTTCACTGTATTTACTCTCCCCATCTACAAGTTAATGAAGGCATTGGAGAATAGGGACTTCTTCCAGAAACCTCGACCTATGTTCGCGGAGCCCGAGGAGAGAAATAAGAAGTTGTTTTGCAGTTACCACAAGGATTATGGCCACAGGACAGAGGACTGTAAGGTTCTGAAGTACAACCTCGAGGCCTGGGCCAAGGAAGGGAAGCTCGATGAATTTATAGCCCGAAAGGACAAAGGACAGCCATCCGAACAGAAAAAACCCGAGAACAGGGCTCCTCAACCCACTCAACCAAAGATCCTCGAGAGGATTGATATGATCACCGGAGGATATGAGGAGACCCCCTTGTCAACCAGCCAGCTTAGGGCGCAATATAGGATGGCTTGTCAAAATGCTGAAGTCAGTGATATTGGGGACGAGCCAATACTACTACCTCAGAGTGAGGGAGAAAATGGAGAGAAACTGCTTTTCTTCGGGGATGCTGAGACTGATGGGACGGTGCGCTGCCCGCACAACGATGCTCTGGTTGTCCGCATGCTCATAGGGAACTACGACGTGGGCAAAGTCTATGTGGATAACGGGGCATCTGTGAACGTCATGTTTCAGAAGTTGTTCAGTCAACTCGGGCTTAAGGACTCCGACCTGAAGCCCTGCCACGTCAGCTTAAAAGCTTTTAATGGCAACATGACTTTCCCATTGGGACAGATAACGCTCCCAGTTCGGGCGGGGCCAGTGCAATCCATGGAAACGTTTGTGGTGATCCAGGAAAGGTCAGCTTACAATGTGATACTCGGGCGACCCTGGATTCATGCCATAAAGGCTGTCCCATCCTCCTACCACCAATCCATCAGGTTCCCGAGTCCAAAAGGAATCATGGAGATAAAGGGAAACCAGGCGGCGGCCAGGGAATGTTTTCTGGCAGAGTATGCAGGCCACTCAGCACCTTCTGAGGACAAACTGAAGTCCAAGGTCCCACGCCTTCCCAGTTCGGGAACTGGCAAAATCAAAGCCCCGAGGCAAGAGCCTGAGCAGAAGAAAAAAGCCAAGATTGATGAGGTCCCCTTGTAGCAACGAAAGGGAGAACGGCCCGGAATAGAAGAAACAGCTCTGGAACCCGCAGATAGAACAGGGGAGGAGTTAGTGAAGAAGATAATCAGTCCTGATAATCCAGAGAGGTTTTTCTGGATAGGAAAGTCATTAAGTGAAACCGACGCAGCAGAGCTGTTTGAGTTTTTGAAGAATAACATCGATGTATTTGCTTGGTCACCCCATGAAATGCCAGGAATCGACCCCAGAATTATTACTCATGAGCTGCAAGTTAACCCGAATTACAAGCCAGTGGTTCAGAAGCAACGAAGATTGTCAGATGATAGAGCCGAAACAGTTTCTGCCGAGGTCGATAAACTCTTGAAAGCGGGGTTCATCAGATAAGTAAAATACCCGAGTTGGCTGGCCAATCCTGTATGTGTGAGAAAGAAGACAGGGGACTGGCGAGTCTGTATCGATTTCACGGACCTCAATAAAGCGTGCCCAAAGGACAGTTTCCCCTTGCCTAAGATCGACCAACTTATAGACTCTATCTCGGGGTATGAGAGACTGAGTATATTTGATGCCTACTCGGGCTACCATCAGATTCCCATGGCAGAACACGACCAAGACAAGACGGGGTTCATTACTCCTAGAGGAACGTACTGCTACAAGGTGATGCCGTTCGGGTTGAAGAATGCAGGGGCCACCTACCAACGTCTTGTTAGCAGGATGTTTGAAGGACTGATTGGCAAAAACCTTGAGGCGTACGTTGATGACACTATTGTAAAGAGCAGCTCAGAGAAAGATCACCTAACAGACCTAACTGAGGCTTTTGCCCGACTCAGGGAGTATGGGATGAAGTTAAATGCGAAGAAAAGCTCATTTGGAATAGGCTCGGGAAAATTCCTGGGTCACTTAGTTTCAAGAAGGGGGATCGAAGCAAATCCAAGTAAGATTGAGGCGATAAGAACCTTACGTACTCCAACAACGGTCAGGGATGTTCAACAGTTGAACGGGATGGTGGCAGCGCTTAGTAGATTCATCTCGAGGTCATCAGACAAATGCCACCCATTCTTTCAAATACTGAAGAAGAGCACTAACTCGGGATGGAACACGGAATGCCAAGAGGCTTATCAAAAGTTAGTGGCTCATTTAGAAAAATTGCCCACCCTGACCCACCCTTACCACGGGGAACCTCTTTACCTCTATCTTGCTGTTTCAGCTCATGCACTCAGTGGCGTTCTTTTAGCCCAGCGCGATCTTACTCAAGCACCAATCTATTATATTAGCAAGACACTATTAGACGCTGAAACCCGTTATCTGCCCCTTGAAAAACTGCTCCTAGCCCTTGTCACAGCCTCCAGAAAACTCCAACACTACTTCCAGTCTCATCCTATCATCGTCCTCACCAACTACCCACTGAAAGATGTGCTCCGCAGAGCTGATTTGTCCGGACGCGTCTCGAAGTGGGGGGTAGAACTCAATGCTTATGACATTCACTTCCAGCCCCGACCTGCCATAAAGGGGCAAATATTGGCTGATTTTTTGGCTGAATTCGCGGATCCTACTTCCAGTTCGGGACAGCCAGCATTCAACTCCTCTCTACCCGAACTGGGGGGGAAAGACAATATAAACACAGAGAAGAGGAAGAGATGGGAGCTCAAAGTGGATGGTGCATCTAATGCGAAAGGTGCAGGTTTGGGAATTGTACTGACAGATCCCGAAGGAGAAATCATCGAGCAAGCAGTGAGACTTATGTTCCCAGCCTCAAACAATGAAGCAGAGTATGAGGCAGTTGTGGCAGGACTAGGATGGCCCAAGCAATGGGGGTAAAAGAGCTGACAGTATACAGTGACTCCAGGCTCGTGGTTAACCAGTTAAACAAAGAATATGAAGCCAAAGATGAAAGAATGACTGCGTACATGCACAAGGTATGGGAATTGGCTGCGAAGTTCATCAGTATGGAGTTCAAACGCTTTGCGAGGGATCAGAATAGACATGCAGATGGGTTGGCCGCCCTGGCCGCAGCGTTGGAAACAGATACCCCTCGAACCATAAATGTCGAAGTGCTGCAAGAGCCCAGCATCGGGACAGAAAATCTCATTTCGGACATTCAGTCTTCGACACCGAGCTGGATGGACGAGATAATTGCATATCTACAGAGGGATGAACTACCCGAGGATCGCAATCAGGGTCACCGAATTCGCGCTAAATCAGCTCGTTTTTGGCTATCTCCCTCGGGATCTCTCTACAAAAGATCCTACACGGGACCATACCTGAAGTGCGTACATCCAGACCAAGTGCTGGACCTGCTGGCTGAGCTCCACAAGGGATCATGCGGAGGTCATGCAGGAGGAAGATCACTAGCCTATAGGGCAAACACTCAGGGGTACTGGTGGCCATACATGCAGAAGGATGCTATCAGATATGTGAGGAAGTGCCCGAAGTGCCAGATGTTTGCTGACAAAATACACCAGCCTGCTCAGGAGTTACATCCTATATCTAGTCCGTGGCCTTTCGCACAGTGGGGGTTAGATCTCGTGGGTTCATTGCCCACAGCCTCGGGAAACAGGAAGTACTTGTTCATTGCAACTGATTATTTTACCAAATGGGTAGAGGCTATCGCGCTTGCTTCAATTAAAGATTCTGATATTATCAAGTTCCTTTGGGAGAATATCATCACACGTTTCGGGATCCCGAGAGCTTTCGTATCAGATAACGGGACTCAGTTCGACAGTAAACGAACTCGGGAATTCAGTGCAAAACAGGGAATTCAGTGGTGGTATTCTAATCCGAGTTATCCGCAGTGCAATGGTCAGACAGAGGCAACCAACAAGATTATAGTCGCAGGGATAAAAAGGAGGCTAGACAACGTGAAAGGGTCTTGGCCCGATGAGCTGCATTCTGTACTATGGGCATATCGAACTACCCCGCGGAGGTCCACTGGAGAAACTCCGTTTTCTATGACCTATGGCATGGAAGCAGTTATACCAATAGAGATGGGTCTACCAGGTCTCAGAACCGAATCTTATAACGGGGCAACGAATGATCAGACTCTGTCTCAAGATCTGGATTTAGCAGAAGAAAGAAGAGAAAGGGCTCGAATTAAAATGGCATCTTACCAACAAGAACTGAAAAAATATTACAATCGAAGAATAAAGTCAAGGGAGTTCAATGTCGGAGAGCTGGTACTCAGACAAGTCAACGCTGGAATCAGAAACCCTGCAGACGGGAAGCTCGGGGCAACATGGGAAGGTCCTTACGAGGTCATCCACGTCGGGGGAACAGGTTCTTACAAACTAAAGAGCTTGGAGACCGGGCAAGAGCTCCCGAGATCAGTTAATATAGCCAACCTAAGATTGTTTTACCGATAGCTAAAGTTGTAATTACATTCAACGATTATTCAATACAAGTTCAGAGGTTATTCAAGAACGTCATCGCTTGTTTATCATTCGAACTAAAGGCATTTTCCCCAACAACGGGTCGAAGTCAAAAACTGCCTAAGAATGGGCACAAGTCTCACCTAATAAATGGCTTGAGCACACCGAACCTAAGAATGGGTTCACAACAAAGTCTTGCCCAAGAACGGGTCCAAGCAAAATTGCCTAAGAATGGGCACAAGTCTCACCTAATAAATGGCTTGAGCACACCGAACCTAAGAATGGGTTCACAACAAAGTCTTGCCCAAGAACGGATCCAAGCAAAATCGCCTAAGAATGGGCATAAGTCTCACCTAATAAATGGCTTGAGCACACCGAACCTAAGAATGGGTTCACAACGAATTCTCACCTAGGAACAGGTTCAACGCAACAACATACCAAGAGATGGGTCTAAGTAAACAAGGACCGACAGGTGTTCAGGTCTCTTACTCGACGAACTAAAGCCCATAGTCAGATTGGGTCTAATTATTTTCACCACAGCAACAAGAGATCTTATCCCGATAGTACATTCAAATACACAGCCGGTATGAAAATAAAAGACACACGCACAGGAGAAAGAAAAATTCTGTATTTCATTAGAAAAAGTATTACAATGGTCTGTACAGATTGGGGCATTCAGCCAGAAGAAATGAAAAAGAAAAAACAAAGAAAAAACCTAAGTAGCTACATTCTCCCCCGAGTTCCCGGCAGTCGGAGCAATGACCTCGGGAGCCGCGACGGGATCTGTAGAGACAGGCGGGACCACGGGAGTCTGAGGAAGATCAGGGATAGCCTCCGTGGTGCTCTCCGTTGCATTTACGGGTTGGTCCCCGTTGGCAGCGACTGAAGTGTCGTCGGGGACGTCAACGGTCCTCTCGGCTTCAATGGTGGCATTAGGCTGGGACGTGACCTCGGGATTGTTCTCCCCGGCCTCATCGCCGCCAGCAACCTCCATCTCAGCTTCCCTGACATCACCTCCCTCGGGATTGTAATCCGGGGGAATATCCCTCCTTTCAAAAGGAATATCGGCAATGCCAGGAAATTGGGCAGATGCCAACTCGACCAAGGTCTCCCACGCAAATTTGTAGGTGACCTCGAGCTCGGTGGTCAACTGCCCAACGAGGGAAGCCGTCACGCTTTCCCTCTCCTCAGTCACAGCCTTCTTCACGGAGGCCTTCTCCTTCTCTACCTCAGCCTCAAGAGCCCGGACCTTACTCGCCAGCTCGCGCTTCTCCCGGGCCAGCCCATCCTGGGCGTCCTTCACCTTCCTCAGCTCGGCCTCCAAATCTGCATAGTCCTTCCTCGTGAGTTCCAGTTTGCTGATGGCACTCTCGGCTGTAGACTTGAGAGTCTCGCATTCAGACTTTACCTTCTGAAGTTGAGACATAGCCGCACCACAGTTGGCCTCAGCTTCCCCAAGCTTCTGATCGTACTCACTCCGGACTTTGGCGAGCTCGAGTTGCAACTTGTTGTCTTCCTCCTCTTCCTCTTGCTCTCCTCTCTCCAAGTCCTCTTCCACCACACGGGTCAGCTCGTCGTCAGGCTGCTCCCAATGGGGATAACTCGCCTTCCCCCAAGTCTGGTACCGCGCGTGGTAGTTGAGCAAGGTCTCCGCCGCACGGCAACGCTGGCTGACTTGATATCTGAGCAGTCTCTCGATATCCTCCTCGTTCAGCTTGTCAGCGGGCTCGTTGGCGTGAGGAGCTGCTAGAAAGAAACATAACATGAGTATCAATATTAAGTCCAAGATTCAACTCGAGATCATATAAAACAGAAAAAAGCAAAATGACATCGCTGATTTCTTACAGCTAGAGCCTCTCTCTCGGGGAATGATGGGAGGATCAGGGGGAAGAGTCCCATCTACGGGCCCGTACACGAAGACCACAATGTCATGAGCTCCCGGGTTGGAGTCTGGGATGTGGGTGACAAAGGGTTTCTTCCTGCGCTTGAGGGAGAGGTAAACATCGGGCTTATTTTTAAGGGCGCAGATTTTGTAATGGTGGAGGATCTCACGCACCCCGACAGAAGTCCCTAGAAGCTGGTTAAGGACATGAACTCCCATGATGATCCTAAAGGAGTTCAGCCCTAGCTGGGTTGGGACTATTCCACAGTAGAGGAGGAAGTCATTGAGAAGGTCGGGGAAGGGGACACGAACTCCACCCTCCATGAAAGCAGCGATGGGAACGGGGAGGCCATCCTTGGCATCTGACCTAAAGACGTCCTCCCCGGGCTCAGCAAAGCGGAAGCTAAACTTCCCGTCTTCAAAGCCGTATAAGGCCTTAAACTCTGCTACCTTTGCAGGGTTCCCCCTAATGTCATAAAAAGAAGACATCTGCCAAGATGAAAGGGGGAGGTTAAATGCAGGGATAACTCAACCCATGCCAGCATGTCCCGACCTAAAACTCCATGATCAAGCTCTAACAGGTATGTTACCCCTGCCCTGACAGACCCTAAAATTTTTCTAAGTGTCAGCTCGGGGAACATTCAACTCGGTGTTGGGAAAAGACTAAAAAGGACACCAAAAACTTTTTTCTCAAGTTTACCCCGAGATGGAGTTTTTCAAACCCTAAAAGGCGGGAAAATCAGTGTCTTGGTGATTTGCCCCAAAAACCAGAGGAAAACCCTAGGATTGCGAAGCAAACCCCAAGAACATCTCCAACAACCGCAAATAGAAAAATACACCGAACAAATTGAAGAATAAGAAACAAAAACCAGTTATACCTTCACAAAGATCAAGCGGTGGTCAAAAAGCTGTATCGCCGGGAAAACTGTGCGGCACGGCGCTGAAACCTCCAAAAGTTGTTCTTGGAAGGGTGAAGCGAGCAAGAAGAGCACCAGCAGAAAATAACACCGAAGAAATAGTTTGCAAAGGCAATGAAGGAGAGCAGAACGGATCTTCTCCCACAAGCGAACGGCGTAGACAGTGGATTCCGGTGGAAAATACGGTGTTTTCTTGGAGAAAACAGAAAGAAAAAGCAGAGAAAGTAGAGAGAGAAAACGGAGAACTGGATGCAGAGAGAAAAGGCAAAGAGTAGAGAGAGAGTGCAGAAGATAAAATGAGCAGTAATCTGTTTCCCTCCAAAGACATAATGCTTCCGGCGCATTAAATGCAGATCGTACGGTCCCAAGGCACATGACGTCAGCACCTTGGAATACGGAAAGGCTTAACCGCCTCTTTGCCAGGTAAGCCCTAGAATGCCAAGCGGCATAGGGGCACAGGGAAAAACACTCAGCAAAACAAAATTATGACAAGTCCCAACTCGGGAATGTCATAATTTGGGGCAAATTGTGTGGAAATATCTCTGAACCGAGGTTTCAGCTCGGGATGGAAGGTTCAGGCCTGAAACGCTGACACGTGGCGAAGATTGCTCAACCAGGCCAACCACAACGCACGTGATTCACCTCCTAAGGTCCAACTCGGGGCAAGGGGTTAAATTACTTCACTTGACACGTGGAAGGCCCTCACGCTAGGACCAGCTGCAAGGCACGTGATCTTCCAACTCGGGACCTGACCTTCACCTCGGGACACCTGTCTCATGACTCACGCTACAATCCAAATCCTGCTACAGTCCAAAACTGTCCTAGCAGCTGTAATTCCTGACACAGCGGTTACTAGAAACCACGGTTCCCTGGCCAACCATGGTCAATAAACCATGGTCAGACGGTTATGGGTAAACCATAGTCAGATCTGACCTAACCCAAGCAGTTATCTAACCTCACATGGTCAGTCCGTACAGGTGGGTATAAAAAGAATACGATACAGCCTAATTTGGTAAGCTACAGTACCCTAACTCTCAGAGATTCATCTTCTTCCTTGCCTCATTCTCCCCAGTACAGCTTTCTGACTTAAGCATTGGAGAGGGCACGGCCAAAACCCACCTTGGCCTACCCTCTGACCCGTTTTCCAAGCTTGTGATTGCAGGTCCAGGCGAGGGAGCAAGCTCCATCATCAACACGTAGTTCGGGGAGCAGATTTTACCCCGTACACCAGCATATAATGACATACGTTGCAAGTAATAATTCAAATGATGATCGGGGTCTATTGAAAGAGAGTAAAGAGTAAAAGTTATCTCGGAATACCCTCGTGGGATTGGGACCCGTTGAATCCACCGTGTAAATGGACTTCGAGCCACAGCAACGCTCTCGGGCCTTTCTCCCCCTCTACTCTGGTTACCCCGATGTCTCTTGGAGGCTTCTTCCTCGTTTCTTTCATGCCTGGGTGACCGAGAGTGCTTTCTACTCGTCGTCCCCGTACTTTTTTCCCCTCTTCTTTCAAGAGATCGAGACCGGTGATAGCGTTTCTCATCTCTGCGAGCTTCGTCCCCAGAACGCACGTGAGAACGAGGCCTTGGGTGGTCCTCATTCCACCTTCGTGCATGATCTAAACGCCTTGAACTGCGCTCAGGGGATCTCTAAATCAATGCATGATGTTGTTCATCTCCCCTTCCTGAATGCTTCGGTTCTGGGCCAGTTAATCGTGGCTCTTCGTCGCGTCTGCTACGGTGGTGATGGTGCGAGGCCCCAGGCCTGGGTGAGCTCTCCTGGTGCCTAGTGCGACGGAGTGGACTGGTTTGGCTGGCCTCCTCAGCGACAACATTGACTCCCTGGGGGGCAAAAGTTCGCTGGAGGTAGCGGTGGTAATTTTGCTCTGCAGTTAGCTTTGCGAGCTGCGCCGATTGAATCTCCGATTGCATTGTTGCAATAAGTTCCACCACCGCCGCTGGGTTGGGGTTGTTGGTCACCGGCCTGTCAAACGCAGCTTTGAGAACAGGCTGGTCATCAAGAGAATGTAGAACAGTGGACATTTTAGGGGAGATTTGATGTTGCTAAATCAGAGGAAGCTGACTAGTTCCCACTGCAGGTAATGGCGGGTTTGTCTGCGAAGGCTGGGTTTCTGCTCGTTTCCCAGCATCGCCTGTAATGGCTTGGTCTATGCGAGTAAAGTTCGCTCCAGATCTGGTTCGCCCATAGGTGGGCGGAGGTGGTGTAGCCATCTTATCGCGATGGTTCCCACAGACGGCGCCAAATTGTACGGGGTAAAAATCTGCTCCCCGAACTACGTGTTGAAGATGGAGCTTGCTCCCTCGCCTGGACCTGCAATCACAAGCTTGGAAAATGGGTCAGAGGGTAGGCCAAGGTGGGTTTTGGCCGTGCCCTCTCTAAAGCTTAAGTCAGAAAGCTGTAATGGGGAGAATGAAGCAAGGAAGAAGATGAATCTCAGAGAATTAGGGTACTGTAGCTTACCAAATTAGGCTGTATCGTATTCTTTTTATACCCACCTGTACGGACTGACCATGTGAGGTCAGGTAACTGCCTTGGTTAGGTCAGATCTGACCATGGTGTATCCATAACCGCCTGACCATGGTTTGCTGATCATGGTTGATCGTGGAATCAGGGTTTCTAGTAACTGCTGTGTCAGGAATTACAGCTGCTGTAACAGTTTTGGATTGTAGTAGGATTTGGATTGTAGTGTGAGTCATAGGACAGTTGTCCCGAGGTGAAAGTCAGGTCCCGAGATGAGAGATCACGTGCTCTGCAGCAGGTCCTACCTTGTGGTATTAACCACGTGCCAAGTGACATGATTTAACTCCTTGGCCTGAGCTGAATCGTGGGAGGTGAGTCACGTACGTTGTGGTGGCCTGATTGATTAGTCTTCGCCACGTGTCAGTATTTCAGGTCCGAGTTTTCCACCCCGAGATGAAATCTCGATTCAGAGATATTTCCACACACCTTATATGTAATATCACTTTCTTCCTTTTAAATAAAATAAGAATGATTTAAGCATCTAAAAACTATTTAGCATTTCACGAACGTTCACACCCAATAGTTCCATATCATGTGCGATGCATCTTTAATATCATTTTCCTCCATTTTTTTTTCTTTTGATATAATTAGAGGGATTGGAACTCCTAACCTATCATTCTTCTATCCTTTATCATATCATCTTTCACCACTAAACTAGGCTATATTATTACTTTCTTTGATACAAAATAAAATGCATTTTTTAAAAAAAATTTGATTCATGAAATCAAAAAAATAAGAGAGATTATCAAATCATTAAATAAAAAAAAAACAAAAAAAGAGAGAAAACGTTGTTTTGCTTAATACCTAGCTATTTTGGTGGTCAAATGAAAATGCCACAAATTAAGCAGAGAATGAGACAGAATTTCTCTTTTCTTTTTCGGGTGAGAGAAGTGGGAGTATTAAATAGCCCCTTTAGGAAGAGGATTCCCATTCTATTCGCAAAAGGTTTGATTTTTCGTCACCATCACACAGACGATCAAGGATAGCACTACCAAATAGCGGGCCGGGTATTCTTTTCACACGAGCCTTTACACTGTCATCATAGGGCAGAGCTAGCGATGTAAGCCACGTCTCCAAAATCAGAATACAAATTGAGTTTTTATCGTAACTATTCGTAAGGCATGACGACATGACGTTGAATCATAGTAGTGTACTTGGAAGTCAAGACACCGATGACCATCATCAGCCATAAAAAGGTGAAGCGACCGCCCAAAACACCATTTATGCCAGATCCAAACAAACACTTCAAAGATCAAACAGAGTCTTCCAACGCCAAGCCATGGCTCACATCCTCATGTTCCCATACCCTACAGCAGGCCATATCATTCCCCTCCTGGACCTAACCCACCAATTCCTCACCCGTGGCTTAACCGTCACCGTTTTGGTCACCCCTACCAACCTCCCTTTACTCGAACCCCTCCTCTCAACCTACCCTTCTTCTCTCCACACCTTGGTCCTCTCCTCCCCAGACCCACCCCCTCCTTCTCAACACAGGCTCCTCGCCAACATGCTCGCCATGCGTGATCTTTGCGATCCTATCACCCAATGGTTCAATTCCCACCCTTCGCCCCCTGTGGCCATCATATCTGATTTTTTCCTCGGCTGGACTCACCAACTCGCTCGTCAACTCGGCGTGGCACGCCTCGTGTTCTCTCCTTCCGGTGCCTTTGCCAAATCCGTTTCTGATTCGGTTTGGCGCGACCTACCGAAGAATGGTGATCCAGAGAAGGATGAAAATTTCTTGGTCTCCTTTCCGAAAGTGCCGAATTCCCCGGTTTACCCCTATTGGCAGCTGTCTCATGTGTTTCTGAGCTTCAAGGAAGGAGACCCAGATTGGGAATTCTTCAGGCAAACCATGCTGGATAACATGGCGAGTTGGGGACTCGTGTTCAACTCATTCACTGAGTTGGAAGGCGTGTATCTCGATCATCTTAAAAACGAGTCAGGGCACGACCGAGTTTGGGCCGTGGGACCTCTATTGCCACCAGTTGACGACGTAGCGGGATCCACTGGACGTGGTGGGTCCAGTTCGGTGCCATCTCATGAAGTGATGACGTGGCTTGATCAATGGCCGGATCATTCTGTTGTGTACGTGTGTTTTGGGAGTCGGGTCTTGCTGACACGTGAGCAAATGGAGGTCTTGGGTGCCGCGCTGGAATGTAGTCGGGTGACATTTATATGGTGTGTGAGGGGACCCAGAGAAGGACAGGTGGCAAACGATTACGGCGTGATCCCAGATGGGTATGAAGATCGTGTGGCGGGAAGGGGTTTTATCATCAAGGGATGGGCCCCACAAGTGGCGATACTGAGGCATAGAGCTGTTGGCGCGTTTGTGACTCACTGTGGTTGGAACTCGGTGCTGGAAGGACTCAGTGCGGGTGTGGTGATGCTGACGTGGCCAATGGGAGCAGACCAGTTCACAAATGCAGCATTGTTGGTGGACCAGTTAGGAGTTGGGGTCCGAGTTGGTGAGGGGACTCGGAAGGTTCCCGATTCTGATGGGTTGGCTCGGTTGTTGGCGGAGTCAGTGGTTGAGAGTAGGCCAGAGAGAGTACGAGCCATGGAGTTGAGTCGTGCAGCTTTGGGCGCAGTCAAAGGGGGAAGCTCGGAGAGAGATTTGGACGATTTGGTCAAGCGGTTAAGCGAGCTTAAAAATGGGAAAGGTGTGACAACTTCACCTGCGCGGAAGGTAGCCCATTGAAATTTTTGAATGGATCATAGCGACACTTGGCGTTTGTCTTGTCCTCATATGCATCTAGGTGAAATTTCATTGGCAAAGAGGTGGATTTAATGCCCTCCATTTTGGATTGTTGCGTGGTAGGAAATTGTGCTCTAATGCAGCCAAAAAAGTTTTTTAAAAAAAAAAATAGAAGGGAAAATAATTGAGAATAATAGCATTGCTCAAGAGAGAACTTTCAATTCGACGGGATAGCTAGAAATCTTGTTGAAGAGTAATTTCAAGTCCATCTATCATCCGGAAGCGTGAAAATCGCATGATGACATATTGACATATATCCTCTAAAGCCATGTTTGTTTGTCCCATGAAATTTGAATGGAATTATTATTTTCATTCCACTCTACAATTTTTTTTATTTTTTATTTTTTATTTTTGCAAATAGATCCATCACTGTGAATAGCGTGACCCATAAGAGTGGACATCATCAATTCATCATAAAAGATATAAGGAATTCTAAATAGAGGCACTTCACTATAAATTCTTAGAAATGATCTTATACCACCGAATATGGTGCTAGTTCTAACATTTTTAACGGCCTCTTTCAAAAATGATAGGATTTGTACCTTTGATGATATATGAACGCAAATGGAGCTCTTCAAAAATTTAAGGGAATCAAACATGCCATAAATGAGTCTCTTGTGATTGGGGAAAAGTTTGTCAGTGGTTAACCGGGACTACATGCATAGGCCACATTCAATGTGAAGAGAAGAATTCAAGCAGGAGTAATGGTTCAGCATCCTTCATGGTCCATGTGAAAATCAAAAGTCTTGGTACTGATCAACTTGGTGATGAAAGAAACCCACATAAAACTGTCAAAGGGTGAAAATGCAATGACTAGATGGTCAATTATACTCTCTTAGAAAGAAACAATAGGGTCATGGAAAAATTAAATTTTGGATCCATTAACTCAAGGATTTGACATGAAGTATATAGTAGCTAGTTCATTTTTTTTTTTTTTTAATTTAAAATTTTTATTAAAAGAAATAAAATAAAATAAAATAAAAAGACAATTAATAAAAGATAGGTCTAGATTTAATAACTTATAGAATGTCACATTCCAGCTCACAGGGAGGATATATATCCAAAACCTCTAACGGTCAAGAACAAAATCTTCATACTTGGAGGTTTTTGAAGAATTCCTGTCTCGAATATGGTAAGGCACATTGGATGTGTCTTGCTTGGTTGTTGTCGAAACCTTTTTTTTTTTGCTGCAACTATGATAAAACAGGAATAAAGGAATCTTTAGTAGCCCTTTTGTCTTCCACCTCCTTAATGACTTAATTGATTTGGTCAAGAACAAAAGAAGGAAACTTACCTTCTTCAGAAACAAAAGGCTAGCTTTGAACATTATCACTAGACTTCCCATTCAAAGCATGTTGTCCATCTCTCTTAGATGGTTCACCTTCCTTCGGCGGCTCAAAAGGATTACCATCCATACCATGAGCGGCATCAATTGGATCAGGTTGAATAGGATTAGCAATAATACCCTGCTTTGTTGCCAAAAACCCATCATCATTCTCTATATCAATAGTTGGGACTTGAAAGCCCACGTTGGAGTTAATCACAAGAGTAATATCTGCTTCCTTATCACAAATGAAAATATTGTTTTTTGCAGATTTGACAGTAACACTATTACTATTTGATTTATCCCCAATTCTACATGATCGAGAAGAAATTTTCTCAAAAACTTCCTCCTCCCCCATGTTCCCCCACCTCCCCCACCCCCTAAGAGGTTCAGAAATTAGAGTGTTACTAATATGAGAAATACTAACAAATGGGCTGACCCCTTTACTGCCAAGATCAGAATTATACTCTAGCAAGTTCATATGCACATTTGATTGATCATCATGAGGTCTACCAACATTAATTGGTAGCCTGATTCAAGCTTCCCAATCTCATTATTTACTAATCCAAGATCCATAACAGTAGTCTCAAGAACTTTTTTAGGTCTGTAATGCAAATGTGGTCTCTTAGTTTTAATATCTCCAGCCACCTTAGTATTGGTTTTGTCTTCTTTGTCTCTAACAAACTTGCATTGAGATATGTCATGCCCAATCATACGAAAGTGAGAGCACATCGCTAGAAAATTTTCATAGTAAACATTCACAAAAAAAATCCATAACCTACCTTCTCAACTTTGCCATCTTCTTCTCCTCCACTAACACTATGGTAAGATCCATGGCACAAGTGCACAACCCCAACAAAAACCAAAAGCAAAAAAAAAAAAAATGAAGAAGAAGAAAGAGAGAAGACAGCCATGGCTGGTGACTGTGAAAGCCATGGCCATGGCTTTCTCAATGTAACAAAAAAAGAAAAAGAAAAAGAAGAAAGAGGACATGAAGCGAGGTTGGAGTTGCCCAAAAAAACTTATTTATGTACTCTGTCAAAATGGCTACACTACAACAAAATAACTTTTTTACGATGAGCAAAACACGTCATGAAAGGTTTTTTACGATGCACAATCGTATGTTGTGTAGTACGATGCCATGGAAAGTTAGTAAACATTTGTTGGCCTAGATTATGGGGATGTAAAGCTAGGTTAGCATCATACCGGCTGAGACTACTTGAATCGTGGTGCTTGGCTGCTGCGCTATCCTTTAAAAGATCTGAAGGCACCTTCTCTAACACCAACTAGTTTTAGGTGAAATGGTTAGCTCTCGATCCTACAATTGGTATCAGAACAAGGTCGTAGGTTCGAGTCCTCGGGAGAGTGCGGGCATGCGCTGGTGGGGTGGTTGTTGGCTTAGACTACGGGGATGCAGGGTTAGGGTCAGCATTATGCCGACTGATGTTATCCCAAGTGTAAAACTCTAGAGGGGGGGTGAATAGGGTTTATAGCCAATTAAAAATAATTATGGCAAACTAAAATTCAGATTATTTCAACCAATAGAAAATGTAACAACAAACAATAATGAGAAAGAGTTAGAGAATGCAAACATAAGATATTAACGAGGTTCGGCCTTCCCGCCTACGTCCTAGCCTCAAAAGCGCCGCTTGAGAATTCTACAATCCACTATGACAATCTCCTTTAAGGGTGGAGATCAAACCTTTTACAAAGAGTAGCTCTCTTTAAGAGAAATCTCTCTTGTCTCTCTAGGGTTCACACAACCCTTACAACACTTGAATTTGAAGTTGGTTTGTTGTAAACAATCACTCTAGCAATAAATACAACTCTTAAAAGCTCAACAAACGTCTAATAATTGCTCAATTGAATGCTCTTTAAGAATTAGGGCTTGAAAGCTCTTTTTCAAAGGATGGGATTTGATTGCTCTTGTATTGATACCCATAAATGAGTTTAAAGGCTTGTATTTATACCCATATGGCCTAAAATGGCCGTTGCAAGCATTAAATGCCAGGAAAGAGCCGTTTGGTGGCAATTAATGCTTCATTTGGCTTTCAAAAAACTAGCCGTTACAGTTCATTCGAGTCATTTAGTCGACTAAAAGTCCTCATGTAGTCGACTAGAAATATCAGTAGTGAAAATATAGCATATCTGCATGATTTAGTCGACTAAAACTCCTCATTTAGTCGACTACAAATATTAGTAGTCAATTATGGCCATTTTCACTTGATTTAGTCGACTACATCATGGATGTAGTCGACTAAACCTTGGATTCTCAAGGTTTAGCCTTGTTTTCATGTGATTTCTACACTAGGACCAATTTCCATCAACTTAGGCCTCTTATGATTGATAAATATAGTTCAATTGAGGGTCCTAAAGTCCTTCTAGGTCAATAGAGCAAGGTCATGAGCAATTATGTACATTTTGGAACCTAAAACCTCACTTGTAGCGTAAATGAGTCCCATTGACGATGATTGCATGGTTTGAGGTGCTTGTAGGTCCATTTGCTAGCTTTTTATGCTCTTGTTACATCATGCTTGAGTTTCCTTGACGCTTTGGACATGAGCCTTGAGTTTCATGGCTTCGTTGAGCTATTGAGTGTATGTGCTTGAGTCATTTGATCTTGATTACCTAGCTTTGATCATGTTCTTGACATTTAAACCATTAGAACTTAAATCGATCTTTTGTTATCATCAAAATCTCGGATATGCCCTTAGTTGAGAACCTTTAGATCTAACAACTGAGACTACTTGAACAATAGTACTTGGCTGCTGCGCTGCCCTTTAAAAGATTTGAGGGCACCTTTTCTAACATCAGTTGGTTTTAAGTGAAATGGTTAACACGTGGTTCTACAATATTAACAACCTACGATGTGCATCGTAAAAAAACTTATTGACGGCTTGCAACGCGTGTTGTAAATAAGTATTAACGACGTGTAATATGCATTGTAAAAAAAATATCAACGAGATGCCTATATTTTTTTATGGCATCCATTGCAAACCATGAAAAACCTTTTCACAGCATTCTTTACATGCCGTCAATAACTCATTGACTACAACCTTTTTTATGGAATCTAATGAGTGCCATAAAAACTAGTTCGAATATATACTATTTATTTATTTATTTATTTTTTGAATATCCAATTAACTTTGGATAACCATTTGTCTTTCACTTGATTCTTGCTTTTCAAATGCCAATAGGACATTCATATATATTTCACAAGCTAACAAATAAATCAAAAGCTAAGACCACCATCCATCTATATATGATTTGAATTTGATCCCATAAATATTCATCCATTTATAGAGTTTAAGTATTGTTAGTCTAGCGAACTAATAAAATCCTATACATGCTAGAATAAATTAAAAAAAGAGGGAATATAACATCAAATCATTTGCCACCGCTGTTAGTCTTCTACAATCCTTCTAGCAGTACACCTCATTCTCATCGACTACGAGACCTAGTGAGATAGCTTGACTACTGTCCTGAAACAAAAAAAAAAAACCAATAATCAATATTCCTTTTTAATTTATCAATAGCAAGAAATTTTAATCATTTTAAGAAATTGACTACAAAAAAAGGGGTCAAACATGAAAGAACTAATTTAAAAGACCAAACACAACAACCTCATAATAATCGCAATCTCCAACCTAATAAGCACCTGACCAATCCCAAACAAAAACTTAATTATAAATCAATATAATTAATTAGTAGCTTCCTAATCTCATTATTGATTAAGTTAGTGGTCATCTATTTGTAATTACTAATAAATTGTATTGATTTTTAATTATTTGCCTATAGCCGGACCATTTTGTAATTCCCCTAAAAATTTTCATGCCCCATAAAGATGTTTGGAAGTTCAAGTGAGAGACTGATGGGGCAAATAAGACGGTGGCGCCACTAATTCTTTGCATGCTAATGGCTAATCTTCGGTTCCTAGTGCTTACCATGTACTCAGCATAAGCATTTTTAAACAAAGAAGTTGGAGATTATTCTAGCTCTTCTACAAAAGCGTGGCCGCGTGGGATAGTAGACAACCCAATGCCCTATCCAAATTGGGAGTTTGGCACCTAAACTTTCCACCAAAGTTAAGGTTTTTATCATTGAAAACAATTTTAAACATTGTGCCTACTCGATCTAATATATTCAAACCGAAAGTTCTAATAAAAGGAAATTATGATATGTATAAGAAAGTGAGCCCTAAGTTTTTTGGGGCCTAAGCCAATTCCTAAAATGAGCCCCTATATATATTCACAAAGAAAAGGTTTTAGAGGGCTATTTTTTTCTAAATACTAATACAAAGTTTGCTTGATTATAAAATTTTTAAAATTTACTTATATAGATTAAGATGAAAATAAAACATTGCAAGAATTTTAAAAACTTGCTTTAGTTGAGTAGATATTTGGGCTATGGATTTAGGTTGGGCGCACCCTCCTTAATCCATGCATAAAAAAAATGTTTTTTTTTTTGCCCCACTATCAGGACCACTAAAAATTAAAAACCCTTATTTTCCACTACAAATTAGGGCCCTAGGTGGTTGCCTCATGAGGTTATATCAACGCCAGTCCTAAATAATGTGTGTGTTGAAGCATAAATGTCATGCAAATCCAAGTGATCAAGTCTGAAGGCGCAACTAAATATTCATATTCCAATTATTTTTGTGATCAATAAAAATATTCTACCCATAATAAATTTCTAACAATGAAATTTCATGTACTAATAATCTCCAAAGATTCAATGATGTCATAATCATCAATTATTAAAATAATTAAAAAAAGTTATCAACTCAAACCTCATAAATCCAAACTTTAACAAATAACATCTAAAATGAGTTAAAAATCCTCTCATTAAAAAAAAAAAAAAAAATCACTATAGAAACTAATATTAATTAATGTTCAATCTAATTGGTGCTAACCCGATTAAATATTTTGTGAGTACAACATACACAAAAATAAGTCAAGCTAATCGCATGAGTTTTTCATAAAAATGTATTTCGATAAATCATAGGCTAGTAACCACAATTAAATATTTTCCAAAAGATGTTAAGAGAAATACAAATGTTTAGAATTCTTATATTAATAACAAATTTCAAATAAACATTTAGAACTTTCAAATCAGAACGAATACATATTTATTTGGTAACTCTGACTAACCACACAAATGACTCAGACAGATTGACTCGAAAGTCTAAACGGTGCTTCTATCAAGAGGAGACTTAAACAGAGCATTAGTACCACATATCAGTATTATCTCCTATTGACCGAGGCATTGCACTGAAACTAAAAGGAACAAAAGGTCAATAACTTAACCCCTATTGACCATGGCTAGAAATAAGACAGTCAGACCAGAGTTGCAAATATAATTAATTTGGCTAAACATAATTCAAATAATCGATGGATCATATAAAGCGTTACTTGAAACGGAATATAAAATCATTTGCTTGGCTCATACAAATAAAATAGATATGTTTGAATGGATATTGTACGGGGTAAAATCTGCTCCCCGAACTACGTGTTGAAGGTGGAGCTTGCTCCTTCGCCTGGACCTGCAATCACAAGCTTGGAAAATGGGTCAGATGGTAGGCCAAGGTGGGTTTTGGCCGTGCCCTCTCCGAAGCTTAAGTCAGAAAGCTGTAATGGGGAGAATGAGGTAAGGAAGAAGATGAATCTCAGAGAATTAGGGTACTGTAGCTTACCAAATTAGGCTGTATCGTATTCTTTTTATACCCACCTGTACGGACTGACCATGTGAGGTCAGGTAACTGCTTTGGTTAGGTCAGATCTGACCATGGTGTACCCATAACTGTCTGACCATGGTTTGCTGATCATGGTTGGTCATGGAATCAGGGTTTCTAGTAACCGCTATGTCAGGAATTACAGCTGCTGTAACAGTTTTGGATTGTAGTAGGATTTGGATTGTAGTGTGAGTCATAGGATAGTTGTCCCGAGGTGAAAGTCAGGTCCCGAGATGAGAGATCACGTGCTTTGCAGCAGGTCCTACCTTGTGGTATTAACCACGTGTCAAATGACGTGATTTAACTCCTTAGCCCGAGCTGAATCGTGGGAGGTGAATCACGTATGTTGTGGTAGCCTGATTGATTAGTCTTCGCCACGTGTCAGTGTTTCAGGTCTGAATTTTCCACCCCGAGATGAAACCTCGGTTCAGAGATATTTCCACACAATTTGCCCCAAATTATGACATTCCCGAGCTGGGACTTGTCATAATTTTATTTTGCTAAGTATTTTTTCCCTATGCCCCTATGCCGTTTGGCATTCTAGGGCTTAGCTAGCTGAAGGCGGTTAAGCCTTTCCGTATTCCAAGGTGCTGACGTCATGTGCCTTGGAACCGTACGATTTGCATTTAATGCCTCAGAAGCATTATGTCTTTGGAAGGAAGCAAATCACTGCTCACTTTATCTCCTGCGTTCTCTCTCTTCTTTTTGCTTTTGCTCTCTGCTTTCTGTTCTCAGCTTTCTCTCTCTACTTTCTTTGCTTTTTGCCCTCTGTTTTACCAAGAACACACCCTATTTTCCACCGGAATCCACTGTCTACGCCGTTCGCTTGTGGGAGAAGATCCGTTCTGTTCTCGCTTGTTGCTTTTGCGAATCGTTTCTCCGGCGCTGTTCTCCGTTGGTACTCTTCTTGTTCCCTTCACCTTCCCAAGAACAACTTTTGGAGGTTTTCGGCTTCACACCTTACAGTTTTTCCGGCGAAACCATTTTACTGACCACCGCTTGATCTTTGTAAAGGTGTAACTCGTTTTTTGCTCTTTCTTCTTCAATTTATTTGGTGTATTTTTTCTCTTTGCGGTTGTTGGCGACGTTTCCTGGAGTTTGCTTCGCAATCCTAGGGTTTTCCTCTGGCTTTTGGAGCAAATCACCAGGATGCCATTTTTCTCGCCTTTTAGGGTTTGAAAAAACTCTATCTCGGGGTAAATCTGAGGAAGAGGTCACTGATCTCTTTTTGTCTTTTCCCAACACCGAGTTTAGTGTTCCCCGAGCTGACACTTAGAAAAAATTTGAGGGTCTGTCAAGGCAAGGGTAACATACCTGTCAGGACTTGACTTTAAAATTTTAGGTCGGGGTATGTTGGCACAGGTTAAATTACCCTTGGATTTAACCTTCCCCTTTCATCTTGGCAGATGTCTTCTTTTTATGACATTAGGGGGAACCCTGCAAAGATAGCAGAGTTTAAGGCCTTATACGGCTTTGAAGACGGGAAGTTTAGCTTCCGCTTTGCTGAGCCTGGGGAGGATGTCTTTAGGTTAGACGCCAAGGATGGCCTCCCCGTTCCTATTGCTGCTTTCATGGAGGGTAGAGTTCGCGTCCCCTTCCCTGACCTCCTCAATGACTTCTTCCTCTACTGTGGGATAGTCCCAACCCAGCTAGGGCTGAACTCCTTTAGGGTCATCTTGGGGGTTCATGTCCTTAACCAGCTGCTAGGGACTTCTGTTGGAGTGCGGGAGATACTCCACCATTACAAAATCTGCACCCTTAAAAACAAACGCGATGTTTACCTCGCCCTCAAGCCCAGGAAGAAACCCTTTGTCACTCACATCCCGGACTCCAACCCAGGAGCTCACGACATTGTGGTCTTCGTGTACGGGCCTGTGGATGGGACTCTCCCCCCTGATCCTCCCATCATTCCCCGAGAGAGAGGCTCTAGCTGTAAGAAATCAGCGATATCATTTTGCTTCTTTCTGTTTTATATGACCTCGAGTTGAATATTGGATTTCATACTGATACGTATGTCATGTTTCCTTCTAGCAGCTCCTCACGCCAACGAGCCCGCTGACAAGCTGAACGAGGAGGATATCGAGAAGCTGCTCGGATATCAAGTCAGCCAGCGCTGCCGTTCAGCTGAAACCTTGCTCAACTACCACGCAGGTACCAGACTTGGGGGAAGGCGAGTTACCCCCATTGGGAGCAGCTTGACGACGAGCTGACCCGCGTGGTGGAAGAAGAGGTGGAGAGAGGAGAGCAAGAGGGAGAGGAGGAAGAGGGGATCCGCCTCCGACCTGAAGGGGAGGGAGCTGAGGAGATTAGGCCCTCCGACAAGACGGCTCGCCGCGCCCCCTTCGTCATTGAGAGCTCCAGCTCTGAAGAGACCGTCACCCAAGCCATGGAGAGGAGAGGCTCCCATCCCCCTCCCCCGCCAAGAGACAAAGAACAGACTCCGGCAGCCAAAGGACCAAGAAAGACTCTGGGATGAATTTGAGGGCTCTGGTTGCTGAGAGAAGGGCGGCAGAGAAAGAGGCCCAGGAAAAGAAGACTGCTGAGCAGAAGCAACAGCAGCAGCAGCAACAGCGGCAGAATCAGCAGCAGCAGAAGACTAACAAGGCTGCTGCTGTTGCTGCTCCTGGGTCTGGTCGGGATGGCGGCAAGAAGTCCACTGACCCTAACAGTGGCAAGCTCATGTCAAGCGCCATGAGGGGGCAGGACGTGGGCAGGCCCCAGGTGCCTGAGGTTACTGGGAAAGGGAAGGCTCCCTTGATTCCTCCTTCAAAGCCCTGGAAACCCTCTACAGTCCCCGAACAGCAACTCGCTGTGCAAGGGGCTGGGTAGGGGGGTGCCAATGCCCCGGCGGCCGGAGATGGGAGCTCCCTTTCCCGCGCCGAGATGATAGCTAAATTCCCCGAGGTATATCTCCGCTTTTTTTTTTATTTCATAACTGTCCCATACTTAAAAATCTATGACAGATTCTGACTAACTTTATGTTTCATCTCATGTCTGCAGTTCCCCGTTCCCAAAGATAAGGATGTTACCAGCTCCTTCTCTGCGGAGTACAACTTCAAGCAGCTGGGGAACCCCATGAGGTTGCCGGCGGACATGGAGCACTTCAGGAAGAAGTCCGCTCTCGACAACCTCTGCTTCGGGTTTACCAGTCTTTACCGAGTAAGTTCAATTCCCCTGTGGTTTCCATTACTTGCTATTCAACCCGATCTCTGACTTGTTGATGTTTGTGTAGGGCTGCCAACAAATCCTGCTGGCGGGCGACCGTTTCGAGGCGGAAGATAACAAGCTGCAGCTCGAGCTCGCCAAAGTCCGGAGTGAGTACGACAAGAAGCTAAAGGATGCTGAGGCCAACTGTTGCGCGGCTATGTCTCAGCTTCAGAACGTAAAATCTGAATGCGAGACCTTCAAGTCCGCAGCCGAGAGCGCCGTCAGTAAACTGGAACTCACGAGGAAGGACTATGCAGATTTGGAGGCCGAGCTGAAGAAGACGAAGGATGCCCAGGACGAGCTAGCCCGGGAGAAGCGCGAGCTAGCGAGGAAGGTCCGGGCTCTCGAGGCTGAGGTAGAGAAGGAGAAGGCCTCCGTGGAGAGGGCGGTGGCTGAGGAGAGGGAAAACGTGAAGGCTTTTCTCGTGGGGCAGTTGACCACCGAGCTCGAGGTTACCTACAAATTTGTGTGGGAGACCTTGGTCGAGTTGGCATCTGCTCAATTCCCTGGCATTGCCGATATTCCCTTCCAAAGGAGGGATATTCCCCCGGATTACAACCCCGAGGGAGGTGATGTCGAGGAAGCTGAGATGGAGGTTGCAGGCGGCGATGAGGCCGGGGAGAACGATCCCGAGGTCACGTCCCAGCCTAATGCCACCATGGAAGCCGAGGGGGTCGTTGACGCCACCAATGACACTTCAGCCGCTGCCAACGGGGATCAACCTGTAAATCCAACGGAAGGCAACACGGAGGCTACCCCTGATCTGCCTCTGCCTCCAGTGGCCCCTCCTGCCTCCGCTGATCCCGTCCCGACTCCCGAGGTGGTTCGTCCAGCTGCTGGGGACTCGAGGGAGAAGTAGCTATTTTTCTTTGTTTTTTCTTTTTTCTTATTCTTGGCTGAGTGCCATAACTTGTACAGATTCTTGTAACACTTTTCTTTTAGAATGAAATACACAATTCTTCTTCATCCTATACATGTGTCCTTTATTTTTATGCTGGCTGTCTGTTTGAATGTGCTGTCGGGGTAGAGCCCCTTGTTGATGTGTGTGCACTGTTGATCGGCGAAAATGATTAGACCCAATCTGATTACGGGCTCCAATTTGCGGAGTGATAGACCTGAACATCTGTTGGTCCTTGTGTACTTAGACCCATCCCTAGGTATGTTATTGCGTTGAGCCTGTTCTTAGGCGAGACTTTGTTGTGAACCCATTCTTAGGCTCAGTGTGCTCAAGCCATTTATTAGGTGAGACTTATGCCCATTCTTAGGCAGCTTTGCTTGGACCCGTTCTTGGGCAAGACTTTGTTTTTAACCCATTCTTAGGTTTAGCGTGCTCAAGCCATTTATTAGGTGAGACTTGTGCCCATTCTTAGGCAATTTTTCTTGGACCCGTTCTTGGGCAAGACTTTGTTTTTAACCCATTCTTAGGTTTAGAGTGCTCAAGCCATTTATTAGGTGAGACTTGTGCCCATTCTTAGACAATTTTTGACTTCGATCCATTGCTGGGGAAAATGCCTTTAGCTCGAATGATAAATAAACGATAACATCTCTGAATAACCTCTGAATTTGTATTGTGTAGTCTTTGAATGTAATTACAACTTTCGCTATCGGTAAAACAATCTTAGATTAGTTATATTAACTGATCTCGGGAGCTCTTGTCCGGTCTCCAAGCTCTTTAGTTTGTATGAACCGGTACCCCCGACGTGGATGACCTCGTAAGGACCTTCCCATGTTGCCCCGAGCTTCCCATCTGCAGGATTTTTGGTTCCAGCGTTGACTTGTCTGAGTACCAACTCTCCAACATTGAACTCTCTCGACTTTATTCTTCGATTGTAATATTTTTTCAGTTCTTGTTGGTAAGATGCCATTTTGATTCGAGCCCTTTCTCTTCTTTCTTCTGCTAAATCCAGATCTTGAGACAGAACCTGATCATTTGTTGTCGCATCATAAGATTTGGTTCTGAGACTTGGTAGACCCAACTCTGTTGGTATAACTGCTTCCATTCCATAGGTCATGGAAAATGGAGTTTCTCCAGTGGACCTCCTCGGAGTGGTTCGATATGCCCATAGCACGGAATGCAGCTCGTCAGGCCAAAACCCTTTCACATTGTCTAGCCTCCTTTTTATCCCTGCGACTATAATCTTGTTGGTTGCCTCTGCCTGACCATTGCACTGCGGGTAACTTGGATTAGAATACCACCACTGAATTCCTTGTTCTACACTGAATTCCCGAGTTCTTTTACTGTCGAATTGAGTTCCGTTATCTGATACGAAGGCTCTCGGGATCCCGAAGCGTGTAATAATATTTTCCCAAAGGAACTTGATAATGTCTGAATCTTTGATCGACGCAAGCGCGGTGGCCTCTACCCATTTGGTAAAATAGTCAGTTGCAATGAACAAGTACTTCCTATTTCCTGAGGCTGTGGGCAATGAACCCACGAGATCCAACCCCCACTGTGCGAAAGGCCACGGACTGGATATAGGATGCAATTCCTGAGCAAGACGATGTATCTTGTCAGCAAACATCTGATACTTTGAGCATTTTCTCACATACCTGATAGCGTCCCTCTGCATGTACGGCTACTAGTAACCCTGTGTGTTTGCCCTATGGGCTAATGATCTTCCTCCTGCGTGACCTCCACAGGACCCCTCGTGGAGTTCAGCCAGCAGGTCTAATACTTGGTCTGGGTGTACGCATTTCAGGTATGGTCCCGTGTAGGATCTTTTATAGAGAGAGCCTGACGGAGATAACCAAAATCGAGCTGACTTAACGCGAATTCGGTGACTCTGATTGCGATCCTCAGGTAGTTCATCCCTCTGTAGATAGGCAACTATCTCGTCCATCCAGCTCGGTGTCGAGGACTGAACGTCCGAGATAAGCTCCTCTGTCCCGATACTGGGTTCTTGTAGAACTTCGACATTTATGGTTCGAGGGGTGTCAGTTTCCAACGCTGCAGCTAGGGCAGCCAATCCATCTGCATGTCTGTTCTGATCCCTCACGAAGCGCTTGAACTCAACACTGGTGAACCCCGCAGCTAACTCCCATACCTTGTGCATGTACGCAGCCATTCTTTCATCTTTGGCTTCATATTCTTTGTTTAGCTGGTTAACCACGAGCCTGGAGTCACTGTATACTGTCAGCTCCCTTACCCCCATTGCTCTGGCCATGCCAAGTCCTGCTACAACTGCCTCATATTTTGCTTCATTGTTTGAGGCTGGGAACATGAGTCTAACTGCTTATTCGATGATTTCTCCCTCGGGATCTGTCAGCATAATTCCTAGACCTGCCCCTTTCGCATTAGATGCACCATCCACTTTGAGCTCCCACCTCTTCCTCTTCTCTGTGTTTGTACTATCTCATCTCCAATATCACTGATTTCGGCGTTTTGGCAAGCCATCCTATATTGCGCCCTGAGCTGGCTGGTTGACAGAGCGGTCTCCTCATATCCTCTGGTGATCATATCAATCCTCCCAAGGATCTTTGGTTGAGTGGATTGAGGAGCCCTATTCTCGGGTTTTTTCTGTTCGGATGGCTGCCCTTTGTCTTTTCGGGCTATAAATTCATCAAGCTTTCCTTCCTTGGCCCAAGCTTCGAGGTTGTATTTCAGAACCTTACAATCCTCTGTCCTGTGGCCGTGATCCTTGTGGTAACTGCAAAACAGTTTTTTATTTCTCTTCTCGGGCTCCGCGAACATAGGTCGAGGTTTCTGGAAGAAGTCCTTGTTCTCCAGTGCCTTCATCAACTTGTAGATGGGGAGAGTGAATACAGTGAAAATGGCTTGATTCGGATTGGTAGGCGGCCTTGACTTTTCTCCCCGGGGATTGTCTCTTTGTGGCCTAGAGTCCTTTTTTTTGTCATCTTTTTCGCTGGCTTTGGAAGACTGCGGGGTGTAGAAATCATCCAACTTCGAATAATTAGCTACAGTAGAGAGTAGCTTGGCTAGGTTTCTGGGGGGATTAACAGTGAGTTCCTTAAACAGAGGTGATGGCTTCCTCAGCCCAAGGCGAAAGAGATCCATGGCATTCTTCTTAATCGGATCGTCGATCTCATTATAAACCTCCCAGAACCTTTGAGAATATTCCCGAAATCCTTCCCCATCTTTCTGTTTCAACTCGTATAGGTTCTGCATGGTTCTCGGGCATTTGCAGCTAGTGATGAACCTTTTCTTGAACAGCTTGCTCAGTTCGTGCCAGCTGTCAATAGATTCATCTGGAATCTTGGCCCACCACTTAAGAGCCACTTCTCCCAAACTCATAGGAAATATTTTGCAGAGAAAACCCTCATTCCCAACATATAATGACATACGTTGCAAGTAATAATTCAAATAATGATTGGGGTCTATTGAAAGAGAGTAAAGAGTAAAAGTTATCTCGGAATACCCTCGTGGGATTGGGACCCGTTGAATCCACCGTGTAAATGGACTTCGAGCCACAGCAACGCTCTCGGGCCTTTCTCCCCCTCTACTCTGGTGACCCCGATGTCTCTTGGAGGCTTCTTCCTCGTTTCTTTCACGCCTGGGTGACCGAGAGTGCTTTCTACTCGTCGTCCCCGTACTTCTCTCCCCTCTTCTTTCAGGAGATCGAGACCTGTGATAGCGTCTCTCATCTCTGCGAGCTTCGTCCCCAGAACGCACGTGAGAACAAGGCCTTGGGTGGTCCTCATTCCACCTTCGTGCATGATCTGAACGCCTTGAACTACGCTCAGGGGATCTCTGAATCAACGCATGATGTTGTTCATCTCCCCTTCCTGAATGCCTCGGTTCTGGGCCAGTTAATCGTGGTTCTTCGTCGCGTCTGCTACGGTGGTGATGGTGAGAGGCCCCAGGCCTAGGTGAGCTCTCCTGGTGCCTAGTGCGACGGAGTAGACTGGTTTGGCTAGCCTCCTCAGCGACGACATTGACTCCTCGGGGGGCAAAAGTTCGCTGGAGGTAGTGGTGGTAATTTTGCTCTGCAGTTAGCTTTGCGAGCTGCGCCGATTGAATCTCCGATTGCATTGTTGCAATGAGTTCCACCACCGCCGCTGGGTTGGGGTTGTTGGTCACCGCCCTGTCAAACGCAGCTTTGAGAACAGGCTGGTCATCAAGAGAATGTAGAACAGCAGACATTTCAGGGGAGATTTGATGTTGCTGAATCGGAGGAAACTGACTAGTTCCCACCGTAGGTAATGGTGGGTTTGTCTGCGAAGGCTGGGTTTCTGCTCGTTTCCCAGCATCGCCTGTAATGGCTTGGTCTATGCGAGTAAAGTTCGCTCCAGATCTGGTTCGCCCATAGGTGGGCGGAGGTGGTGTAGCCATCTTATCGCGATGGTTCCCACAGACGGCGCCAAATTGTACGGGGTAAAATCTGCTCCCCGAACTACGTGTTGAAGGTGGAGCTTGCTCCCTCGCCTGGACCTGCAATCACAAGCTTGGAAAATGGGTCAGAGGGTAGGCCAAGGTGGGTTTTGGCCGTGCCCTCTCCGAAGCTTAAGTCAGAAAGCTGTAATGGGGAGAATGAGGCAAGGAAGAAGATGAATCTTAGAGAATTAGGGTACTGTAGCTTACCAAATTAGGCTGTATCGTATTCTTTTTATACCCACCTGTACGGACTGACCATGTGAGGTCAGGTAACTACCTTGGTTAGGTCAAATCTGACCATGGTGTACCCATAACCGTTTGACCATGGTTTGCTGATCATGGTTGGTCATGGAATCAGGGTTTCTAGTAACCGCTGTGTCAGGAATTACAGCTGCTGTAACAGTTTTGGATTGTAGTAGGATTTGGATTGTAGTGTGAGTCATAGGACAGTTGTCCCGAGGTAAAAGTCAGGTCCCGAGATAAGAGATCACGTGCTTTGCAGCAGGTCCTACCTTGTGGTATTAACCACGTGTCAAATGACGTGATTTAACTCCTTGGCCCGAGCTGAATCGTGGGAGGTGAATCAAGTACGTTGTGGTAGCCTGATTGATTAGTCTTCGCCACGTGTCAGTGTTTCAGGTCCGAATTTTCCACCCCGAGATGAAACCTCGGTTCAGAGATATTTCCACACAGATATATATAAAAATCATTCGTGAAAATCATTTATTTAACAAATAAAAACATTTGTCATAAATAAACTGGAATGTCATACTCCCACTTACCTCAAGTAGTAACATAAAAACCCAAGTAATTGCCTCTACTTATCAACACTTAGCTCAAATCTAAAATCAACAACTAAATATTGCTATCAATAAATCATGGTTTAGACCAATAAACAATTTTAATTTACTAAACGCCTATAGTTTAATTCTAATGTTATTCCTAATTATTAACCTCAATACGAATTATTATTTAATTTGATGTGGACATATTATAATCTAATTAATTTAATATAATCCAAGGTCCAAATCGCTGCATTAAGCTTATCAAGTTGGTTAAGGTAATCACAATTCAAAATTAATAGAATCTACCATATATTAGGATTCCATCACAAAAGTGTATACATAATGTACATGGGAGTTACCACACTAGATCACCATCCCTTGCCAACACCATTGCATGCAATGAACATGCTTTACTTGTAGACCTTCACCACCTAATCCAAAAAGTTCATCAAGCTCATTAATTCAGTAAGTGCAATGTGTATATATATATATATAGAATGATGGTTAAGTAAGCACGTGCTGATATAACTTATATCAACACTCATATTAGGAGTTGTACCTTATGCATTAGTGAGATATAAGGTACATTTGACCAATGCAAATGGTACAACTTTCAAAGCATAGTGCTGATATAACTTATATCAACTCGTGTTGCTGGGATCATAATCGTATATATATATATATAGTATAGACTTTAAGAGATCAACGTTTTCTTCCTTACAGTAACAGGGATAACTCTTTTAACTTTTCTACCTTTTTCCTATACTAATAAAGCAATAACACTGTATGGTATTGAGTATATATATATAATCTAAAAAATATATTAAAAATGGTGTAAATTTTACTTACATTATTTACTGCTCAAAAAGACAAAGAAGTTTTTCTATATAGGATTCTCAAAATGCTTTTCTAAGAGTGTAACTTTTTTTTAAAAGATATAATCTTCTCATAAAAGACTCTTATATATTAACCCAAAATATAACCGTTTGGCTACTGAAAGCTGCATTGTCCAATACAAATTGAGCTTTTATCGTGAGGAATGACGTAGAATCGTAGATGTATGCTTGGAAGTCAAGATACCGATGACCATCATCAGCCGTAAAAAGGTGAAGAGACCGCCCAGAAAAAAAACGATTTATGCCAAATCCAAACAACACTTCCAACGCCAAGCCATGGCTCACATCCTCATGTTCCCATACCCTCCAGCAGGCCATATCATTCCCCTCCTGGACCTAACCCACCAATTCCTCATCCGTAGCTTAACCGTCACCGTTTTGGTCACCCCCACCAACCCTCCCTTTACTCGAACCCCTCCTCTCAACCCACCCTTCTTCTCTCCGCACCTTGGTCCTCTCCTCCCCAGACCCACCCCCTCCCTCTCAACACAGGCTCCTCGCTAACATGCTCGCCATGCGTGATCTTAGCGATCCTATCACCCAATGGTTCAATTCCCACCCTTCACCCCCCTGTGGCCATCATATCTGATTTTTTCCTCGGCTGGACTCACCAACTCGCTCGTCAACTCGGCGTGGCACGCCTCATGTTCTCTCCTTCCGGTGCCTTTGCCAAATCCGTTTTTGATTCGATGTGGCGCGACCTACCGAAGAATGGTGATCCAGAGGAGCATGAAAATTTCTTGGTCTCCTTTCCGAAAGTGCCGAATTCCCCGGTTTACCCCTATTGGCAGCTATCTCATGTGTTTCTGAGATTTAAGGAAGGAGACCCAGATTGGGAGTTCTTCAGGAAAACCATGCTGGATAACATGGCGAGTTGGGGACTCGTGTTCAACACATTCACTGAGTTGGAAGGCGTGTATCTCGATCATCTTAAAAACAAGTCAGGGCACGACCGAGTTTCGGCCGTGGGACCGGTATTGCCACCGGTTGACGACGTAGCGGGATCCACTGGACGTAGTGGGTCCAGTTCCGTGCCATCTCATGAATTGATGACGTGGCTCGATCAACGGCCGGATCATTCTTTTGTGTACGTGTGTTTTGGGAGTCGAGTCTTGCTGACACGTGAGCAAATGAAGGTCTTGGGTGCCGCGCTGGAGTGTAGTGGGGTGACATTTATATGGTGTGTTGGGGGACCCAGACAAGGACAGGTGGCAAGCGATTACGGAGTGATCCCAGATGGGTATGAAGATCGTGTGGCGGGAAGGGGTTTTATCATCAAGGGGTGGGCCCCACAAGTGGCGATACTGAGCCATAGAGCTCTTGGCGCGTTTGTGACTCAGTGTGGTTGGAACTCGGTGCTGGAAGGACTCATGCGGGTGTAGTGATGCTGACGTGGCCAATGGGAGCAGACCAGTTCACAAATGCAACATTGTTGGTGGAGCAGTTAGGAGTTGGGGTCCGAGTTGGTGAGGGGACTCGGAAGGTTCCCGATTCCGATGGGTTGGCTCGGTTGTTGGCGGAGTCAGTGGGTGAGAGTAGGCCAGAGAGAGTACGAGCCATGGAGTTGAGTCGTGCAGCTTTGGGCGCAGTCAAAGGGGGAAGCTCGGAGAGAGATTTGGACGATTTGGTCAAGCGGTTAAGCGAGCTTAAAAGTGGGAAAGGTGTGATTACTGGGTCAACCCAATGAAATTTTTGAATGGATCATAGTGACACTAGGCGTTTATCTTGTCCTCGTATGCATCTAGGTGAATGATGACAGCTGTAACATTTTTAATGGCCTCTTTCAAAATGATGTGCGAATGAAAATGGAGCTATTAAAAAATTTAGGGAAATCAAACATGTCGTAAATGATTCTTGTAATTGGGGAAAAGTTTGCCAGTGGTTAAGCGGGACTACATGCATAGGCCACTTTATCATTGTGAAGAGAAGAATTCAAGCAGAAGTAATGGTTCAGCATCCTTCATGGTCCCTGAGAACATCAACAGTCTCGGTACTGATCAACTTGGTGATGAAAGAAACCCACATAAAACTGTCAAGGGTGATCGAATATGCAATGACTACATGGTCAATTGTACTCTATTAAAAAGAAACAACAGGGTCATGGAAAAATTAAATTTTGGATCCCTTAATCCAAAGATTTGACATAAAATATATAGTAGCTAGTTCATAGTGGGACTTAATCTATCCGAACAACCAGCCCTAATTAACCCAGAGGTCTATGGTGGAAGCTTGAATCTGGGTTGGAATAAAACAGAGCTGCATTGGTCTTAAAGGCACAAACCATTTGAGTGGAGGATCATATGGGCTGATCACTGATATTAAAAGGCTTCTAACCAATTTTTGCTGCTGAAGATATTGACCCAATGTAATGCGAATTCTACGGATGGCCCTAACTGGCTCAATCACCAATGATGTGGTAAGGGTACAATTAAAAGTAGTGAAAAGTGAAATAAGACTTATCAATCAATTAACATTTCCCATAATTAATACTATCCAGTTTGCATCGCGGCGCCCTTTTACTACAGCTCTTTTTGGCATTACCAATTAAGAACTACATTCAGGCATTAATTGGTTCTGGAATTCTCACACTATAGTTGCACACTCGTAATATTGTCCATGTATCATTCATCTTATTTTGCTCAAATACTGCCTTGGCATCTTCCCTCTACTAGGATTTCTTCCTCTTATTTTATTTTATTTTATTTTATAAATAAATAAATTTTCCCAGCAGCAGCAGCAGTAGAGGAGGAAGGGTTTCTCATAAACCAATTCACAACACATACCCCCATCCCACAATGCATAAGGGGATTTTAATGCAGATGAAGCATGCTGCGTGCCTAAATTAAACCAAGTATAATAAAATAAAGGGCCTGTAAAGACAAAACTGCGAAATGTATAGCACTAGTGCATTTACACTGTTATCCCAGTTTATTATTAGAACAAAACAACACATACTATGCTTGCATTTTATGACCTAGCTAGCCAAAAGGAAATATTGGTTAGTAGCTGTATTATACTAAGGTCGGACCAGTCAGGGGCTACTCTCTTGCTGTGCTGGTTGTGCCAAAATTGTGAGAAAAAAACAGAACCATTCTATGGTTTCACATGTTCTTGATACAAAGGCTCGTCGTTGTTAATTGGAGGTGTGCTTTGATGTCCCTGGTAGTCTTTACTCATCAGGTTCACAATCTCATTTGCAGCCTCAAGAAGCTTTTGAGATTCAAGATTTTGAAAGAGGTCATGATCGGACTTTTGAGGGGCTGATTTTTTTGACCTTGATGAACATTTTGAGCTGTCTCTACTAGAAATAAGCTTGGAATCTTGGGAACATAGTGGTTTTGTGTTTGGGAGATCAACTGGCCTCTTCCCTGAGGTTTCCAGGCTTGCAGATTTCATTGACTTTGCTTTCAGCAGGATTCTATCATTCTGGGTAAGAAATAAAATGTAAAGAGAAAAAAAATGCATGAGTAATTAAAAAGGGAAAATAAACAGTGGGGTAAAATATCAAGCAAATCATCAATGGACAAAAAGGGAGAGACCTGATTATTCATGTGCTCTTGTGAGGTTCCGAGGAGCTTCTTTAAAGCATTTGCGTCATTCCCTGCATCCAAACAACCGAATATTCAAATTGAACTATCCCCACCTTTAGTTTGCCCCTACCACCCAAATATTGAAGCTGGCTCAACCACGAAAAGATAGAAAAATTACTAACCCAAGCATCATGCATATATCAATGTAATAACCCATTCAGTTTGCCAAAACAAATGCACAATTAATACACGGAACAAAATTCCTGGCACGTCCTCGGAATCAAAATTCTTTTAAACATTAAAATCTCTTTTGCATACATACACGTATGAATTCCCGCACTTGTTTTCACTACAACATCTATAAAAACAGAAGAGAACATGGAGAGAAAAAAAAAAGGGGGGGGGGGGGGTGGGATATTTCAAAAAGAGAAGGCGAAGAGGGGGGTTGGGGGGAGGGGGGGGGAGAACACTTAATCTCCTAAAGGTCTAGCTAACTTCACTGCATGTCCTCAGTTATTCTTAGGTGGGTGAGATTTTGGAACATGATAATCAGCACTGAAAGCTATAAAACCACCCATTTTGATCTTCACAGGATGAAGACTTCTTTTAGTACTCAATTTACATGCTACATTCAACATGCTCTTCCCTTTTTGGTTACCAATTCCAACAGAATGGTTTGCACCTGTAATCTTTTGAGATTCTTCATCAACACTTTCCTCTTTCACAATCTCTTCACCCAAGGCCCTTTTTAAGATCATTTTCCTTCCTCCAACCCTTATCTTCGTAACTTCAGCCACAGCAGGAGCACCGTTAAAGATTTCCTGAACAAAATATTTATCTCGGGATAACATTCCTATATGATAAAATGATCAATTTGAGAACAATCAAGGGAAATTTTTTTTACCTTTTCAACAGTCACAGCAATCCCTTCTGCCACTACCGGTTCATTTCCATCTGCAGTCACCATTAGAATAAGTGTGAGAAACATGTTGAAAAAGTATCACATCCTTATTTCGCATAAATATTGGATTTGACATGATTTTATATACTTGTTTCGACCCTCCACCTAATAGCTTAGGCTATTAGGTTGGAAACTTAACAAACAATAACTTTAGCTAGCTCCTATGAAAACCTCACTAGTGACTTATAATAAATACGTGGTATGAGTCAAGAAGAAAGACACCTACCTTGGGGGGTTTGTGCAATATTGGAGCCCTTTCCACGCAGCAAAATAAACATGAGTACAAACACTAAGCTAGTAAACCTTATGGACACCATTTTTGCGCTCCTTTCCTTCTTTAGGTATGTTTGTTGTTCAAAAACAAAAGAGAGGAAATCAAATAGGCCAGAAGGGGGGCTTTATAGAGAAAGTCCAAACCCAAGTTAAAGCTAGGGTTCCAACGCATACTGTTTTTTCCCCCATTACTTTTATAAAATATTGTTATTGGGTACATGCAGTACATAGAGAACCTCAAAAAAAACCAAAGCAGCGTTCAAAGCTAGAATTGAAAAGTTGAAAATGGTTTTCTGGGTTGGCCAAATGTTAGGGAAAAGGCTTATGATCGCGTGGAATGGAAGATATGGGTTTTTGTGCTTGTCTGCAGCCATGCATGCAACGAGGAGGGTTTGTCTTTTTGGTGGCCAAAGTTGGCCCACACACAAACCCTAGGGTTTCAGTATTTTATATTACTAGGGACTAGAGTCCACATATAAACATATACTAAGGGCCTGTCATGTGGTAATTTTTTTATTGTAATTAATATCATGAGGTGTAAAACAAATGGTAAAAGTCATTCGAAACATTAGAGATTCACAGCTGCCTAGTTGGCTTTGGCACGCTTTCTTATAGTAGTGGAGGCTATGCTGGCTAAGCTTAACTTAGACTTTAGTTTTATTAGTGTGAAGAGTGATCTTTATTTCGTACTTGGTTTAATTGTTAGACTGGTTTGGCTTTGACTGAAATAAAGAGGGACTTGGGGACAAGTGCCATTCCATGACTAGGTAGTGCATATTACATATTTGTTTGTGTACATACAAATCCATATGTAATAGGAATAAGGGTCATGCCACTATCGTCTAAAATTAAATACCAAATTAATCAAATCTTTGTTCATAATTTACATTCAATTTAAATTTTGTGTGTTAATAACTTAGAGGATCGAGTCTACAATCAAATATATTTAGAAATATCATATACCTATTTTGCTTTATATAATTCTAAATGCGATTTTTTTAACCTTGATATTAACATTAAAAGTAATTCATTAGGACTAGTCTAATAGTGAGGGAGGATGGGATGAAGGTTAGGATTAAAATAGGTTAGGAGTTCGGTTAGCTTCCTTAAGTGGAATGTTTTAGGATTATTTACTATATTTTTAGTAATAGTAGAATATTCTAGTTCATGGAAAACGTTCCAGCTTTTAAAATGGGATGAAAAAGAGAAAGAAAATGTTAGATTCTTTTTTAGGTTCGACCCAGAAATTTGGTCCAAGTTGGCCAAACTTTGATTTTTAAAATTTTAAACTTTGATTGAGAAGGGCCAAATTAAAGGACCCCTCAGCCCTTACTTCCTCCACCCCTGGTTTCCTCGTCTTTCTTATATCTTGGCACCCTCTCGTGTTCTACTTCTAAATTGTATCCTGGGCATATATCATAAACTCCACATAGCTCTTGGCTTTGTAAGAAGCCTGCTACAGCAAGACATAATTCTCTTTCTTCTTCATGAATTACAAATTTCCCAATCCAAGGAAAAGAAAAAAAGGATACCCTTTTTAAAAATAAGTTAATAAATTTGATCATGACTTGTACAATTTGAAATTCTCTAAATTTGTTCTAGCAGGCATGAGAGAAACATAGAATATATATTCTTGCCCTTCACTTATTTTATTTTCAGAGGGTACCTGGTGATTGGCAAGCGTGGATTCCAAAGAAGGCAAGATTCTTAACAGATTTGAGGAACATGGGCAAGTGATAAGTCTTCATTGAATCACTAACCCATCATGATTAACAAACAAAACACAGTTTTAAAAAGTTAATTTGTGGTTAGCAAATTACTGTGGGGAGCACTGGGCGTGCCCCTCCAACTGTTATACCCAATCGGTGCTCCTAGAGAAAGTGGATCAGTGGGAAATTGTGCCATGTGGAGCGCGATAGTCGGCGATAGCCACATGCATGTGGCTTCACCCTCTCTTGCCCACTTGGGGGGACAATTTTGGAAATCTGGAAAATGAAATACTCCGTAAGATGAATGACACCTGTTATACTTTGGTACACATGTTGTATTCTGATTGTTACACGTTTCATCATGTGTTATAAAGTACAACAACAATGCTTTCTCGATGCCAAAACCATAAAATTTTACAATGCCTAGGACACTTTATTTCTTCGATCTCTTCCTTTTTCCTTTTTTTTCTTTTTTTCTTTTTAATTTTTTTAATTTATTTTTTTTTCAATCAAAGCCAAGAGACTTTGTATATTTTTTTTTTACTAAAATATATGGACAGTCAATGATTTTACAATGTTTTATACCAGTTAATTATGCTTAATGATGGAGTCCATTTTATTTGTTCTAGCATGTGGGAATTACCATGTAGTAGGAGATTTTATATCCTTCTTAAAATCATGACGGCCTCAAATACTTACAACTTCAATTCCGAGTGTTTAATTTTTTTTCTATATAACTAAAATCTCTATATATATATATATATATATATAAGGAGAGATCCATTAACATTTGTTGTAAAAAGAGATCATAACTAAAGGCTTTTCATTTGTAAACTATTAGTTTAAAACTACAGTTATTCACTTGCTCTACTTGATAAGAACAGTGATTTGTTTTTAATTTATTTAATTAGCATCCCTTTGATCCTAATGATCATCCAAATCACCACCAAAGCTGATTTGTACCCCGGTAGCCTCAGTGGAGGGCTTTACATTACCAATGCTTTGTCTTCAGCTGAATTTTTTGCTTAGATAATTAATTAATTACTTAGTAATTCGTACTGATCACTTACTTAATAAGATTGAGATTCGAACAAAATGGGATGGTTCTCATGATGGAAAACCAAAAGCAACTAGCATGCAAGAGCATTGAAGAACTACCAGTGCCATGTTCTTCTCATTGGTTTTGGTTACAGCTAGGGTCGATCTGTATCCCCCCCCCCCAATGTGTACGGAAAAGGAGCCTTCGAGGGTTTAGGGATTTTAATTTTATATATGTGGATGTGCTCGATAATGTGAAAATGTGCAAATATAAATTCAGAGGAAGGGGACTTTAAATTTGAAAGCTGCATGGGTGTTCAACCTTGGTGTTTCGAAGAAAGGGGAGTCTGTTTGCCTTTAAAAGACATGGTCACATGGATGCCACAGCCACAACCATGATTAATTTTTATTATAATGTGATAATTAATGTGATGTGAACACAAAATATCAGTTTTTTCATTGCCAATAGTCCCACTCATTCCTTGTGAGACATCCTAGTCAAAAATAAAATTAAAAAAAAAAAAAAATTCCTGGTAAGACTGTGGAAATATATTGCTAGTCCAATTTCAAATGATAAATAAATAAATAAAAATCACTACAGCCAAAAATAAGAGCAACTGCATGTTAGGATAGATGTTCAATTTTGTTATTGTATGACCAATAAGCTTTTAGATATAAGTCTCATGCTACCCAGTTACACAACCATCACCGTCCAAGAGGGGTTGAGAAAGAATGAAACCCTAGCAGCTGGTTGAGTCCGGCCGGTTGGTCGTGGCCATCCCAATCCCAAGAGCTGACAATGGCTCCTCTCCAACCCGACCTCTGATCTTGGGTTTCCAACATTTGGTCGGATTAGGGTAGCTTTATAATTTGTCGGTTACTCGATCAGACACTGAACATTTCTTTATCAAGAGTTACACTATTGCAAAACCTATGCATTTTATAATGTCCGGAGCTAGCACACCTCAAGCCTCAGTGCTTGCATGCTGTGCAAAATTGTAACAAATCGTTTGTGGTGTGTGAGCAGATGTATTTGTCCAAGCTTTCACAGCTGCGTCAAGTTTTTGCTTCCATGGTCTGGAATGAATTGTGCAATCCCACCAGACGCGAAGCATACATATGTTTTTCTCCTTCATTAATTGGCTGGTTGTTAAAGAAAGTACAAATCATTTTCCCATAGCGATTGTACTTACCAAGTTTTCTTTAATCAACTTATAAAACTTACAGATGTAGATGGATCAGGCTGTTCAAGTGTAGAATATCTTAGATTGATATCTCCGCATATGATCAAAGATGATATAGATGGGATGATAAAGCAAGCTTTAGAGTGCCATATTATCCTTCCCTCTCTTTATCTTAAACCAAGCTCAAGATTGTATTTGCCTCCCACTATGTAGGACAGGTGGCTACAGATATCATGAAACAGATGGTCCGGGTACGTGCTTCGCATTGAGGAGTGAGAATCACATGAAATTTGTAGTATTCCATTTAGGGCATGAAAAGTGTAATTTTGCTGTTTTAGGAAACTTTTATGTTTGTACGTAGTAATTTCCATTATAGAATTCAGAATTGATTCCCGTTGATTCGGTCTTCATTTTAGGCGTATTTATTAGTGATTAAGGTTTCATAAAAAAAACATCAAGATCCACAACGAGAAATTTGTTTCTTAGAGCCTGGGCGACTTTTAGAGGCATGGAATCCTACTTATATATATCACTCTTAATGCCTCATCCTATGTGAGACAAGGTCCCAACATGTGCTTATTAGTAATATATGCTACTTCATCATCTCTATTTAGTTATGTTGATTTGTGATCACATGACTTTCTGATGCAGCGGAAAATATGCGGTCGAGACTAGCTCACCAAATTAATCAACAAGCTTCCGCCAATCTGTTGATTGTCGCAAGAACAATGCCGGATAGTAGGCAACCACAATCAATATTCTCTCATGAACACGATCGAAAGTTGGAAAATAAAGGAGAAACTCTCTCTCAATAGTATTAATCAAAATAATCAAAGTCTGATCTAAACTGTTTACCATAAAGCTTACATCTCCTTATATAGAAAACTAATAAGAAAAACTTAGTTCTACTAGAACAAGCAAATATTAACTAGCTAGGAAACTAATTAAATTAAGAGCAATAATTAAATAATAATAATTAAGACTCCTAAAATATCTAAATAAACTAAAATCCCAATTCAGCAGCAAGACGTCCAACAGCCCGTGGTGCGTACGCCGATACAATCTGCATCATTCTCCCCTATTTGGAGAGAATTCGCCCTCGAATTTGTAATCTCATCATCGGAGCTATCTTCATGATAATGAACCAAGTGCTTGACATAGATTGTTCAGTCCCCAATAGGACTACTACCATGCTTTCAGCTGCTGATATTGCGGATCCATTGCTTGATCTACAAGGGTTCAATTGCACAAAAGTGATCGTTTTACACCTTTCATCATCCTCCCTATTCTCCTCTGTTTGGAGAGAGTTCGTCCCCAAACTCTGCGGGTTGTCTTCATAGAAGTATTGATGTCGACCAATCCATCTGAATAAATACTTTGAGAACTTTTTTTGTTGCAATTGTCTTCAAAATTTATGTTCCCAAAATTTCATAATAAAAAAAATTTTCTCTGCACCTTTCATTTCATTCAAAATTTTCAACAGTAGAACACTAACAACACAACAAATATTGTCAACTCCAATAAAATCATAATGCTTCAACTCTTCAATGACCAAAACTTCATCCTCTTGAAAATCACCAAGTAGTTTAACATGACAATAAAAATTATTGTTTGAACAATTTTTATTAAGTGTCTCACAGGACCTCCTCTTGCCCTTCCAAATTTTCAATAATATTTGGCTCAATATCATCATCATCATCATACTCATCAAAAATAGGTGGGGAATTAAAATCAACTAATTGTTCAGTTTCAACATCATGAAAATTATTTAAAGAAAATTTTTCCATGACTTCAAAATTCTTACATTTTTCAACTTCATCCAAATCTTCATTTTCTACAACAATATTCTCAACCAAAACATCCTCATCACTCTCTTTGCCATAGAACGCGGAGATGGAGGTCGACGACTATGATGCCGGTCAAGATGATAACTCTTGAATAGGGCTCTTATCTCGTCTTTGATTTCTTGTTTAATTCGGGCTATGTCCTTACGATAATACACGTCCTCTAGATTGGCTTTACGACCTCCAGCACGTCTTTCTCCTCATCTTGGCATGACGGTAAGAACGAACCTGGCTCTGATACCAACTAATGCAGTGGAAAATACGCGGTCGAGACTAGCTCACCAAATTAATCAACAAGCTTCCATCAATCTGTTGATTGTCGCAAGAACAATGCCAGATAGTAAGCAACCACAATCAATATTCTTTCAAGAATACGAAAGTAGGAAAATAAAGTAGAAACTCTCTCTCAATAGTGTTAATCAAAATAATCAAAGTTTGATCTAAACTGTATGCCATAAGACTTACATCTCCTTATATAGAAAACTAATAAGAAAAACCTAATTCTACTAGAACAAGAGAACCTAGTTCTACTAGAACAAGCAAATATTAACTAGTTAGGAAACTAATTAAATTAAAAGCAATAATTAAATAATAATAATTAAGGCTCCTAAAATATCTAAATAAACTAAAATCCTAATTCAGCAGCAAGACGTCCAACAGCCCATGGTGCATACGCTGATGTAATCTGCATGACTTTCTCCCTTTCTTATCTTACCCTCAAAGCCAAAAAAACAAAAAAAAAAAAGGCAGCCAAATTTGTTTCCAGATGTCCATGCGATAGTGAGCCCAGGCATTAAAGCCCAAGGTTCAGCCGTGAAGCTATCAACCCAATTCTCTTGCCTGCTAAACCCACTTACCATAAATTAATGCAGGGGAACGGCTATAACAACCCCACTTTTCAATCAAATTCCCCTCTTTTGTTTTGGTTTTTAAAATTTTATACTCCGTACCAAATATAAAACTTTTTACAAAAACTAGTCACGTAATCTATTAGAAAATATCATTTTGAATAACTTCATAGAAAAATGTTTTCCAAAATCTATCGTTTAAGTAAACTTTTTGTCAAAAAATGAAATAAATGCTATAAATGGTTAAAAGGTCTACTTAAACGATAATTTTTTGAAAAAATTTCTTCTATAAAGTTGTTCAAAATAATGTTTTTTACTGGACCATGCGGCCGGATTTCGTAAAAACTTTTTATATTTTGTATAAAACCTTATAAACCTAAAGGACGGGGTGTGATAAAAAAATGGGATTGCACTTGCCTTCCCTTAATGCAAATAATCACGTGCATGGTAATCCACCAACTCCATCATGGGCAAAGCCCAAATCTCCACATACTTGTCCAAAAAATAAAAAATTTCCAAATGGCAATAAAAGTGAAATAGTGGGTCTAAAAGAATAATTTTTTTATTTATTTATAAGAATGTACGGTGGATAAGAATCACCAACCATAAAACCTTGGAATGAATGCTTATTTTCTCATAAAATTATCCTCCACACACACACACATATATATATATCTATATATATGATTGTATGAGATCTCTTTTGAGATAAAACTACGGGATGACTTGCATGCTCATAAAATTTTCATATGATAGAGGTCCATTGCTCATATACCTACGTAGATTTGATAACTTTGTTATTTGTAAAAAAAGGGTCAACACTAAATGAAATCTTTAATTGTTAAAAGAGGAAAACAAGCAAAATGATAATGAAGTAATGAAGATTTTACTACGTCGCCTTGCTGTTGGATATTGTTTGATAAGTAAAAACCAATAATACATTAAGTACACTTAAAATAATTATGTATACTATTATATATCATCTGTTAAAGGGATTTTTATGTGACATGACATGATGTGATGTGTTGTAATATAAAACTAAGGATAAATTACAATAAGACCTCTTCTAAAATCTGACTATTATAGATACATCTTCTCACGTTTTTAAAATTACACTGACACCTCCTACTTTACAAAATAAACTACAAAGAGACCCCTCCTTCTACCTTCCGTCCACTAATCCGTTAAATCATATTCAAATTTTTTCAAAATACCCTAACTACCCTTAGTGGATGATAATTTTCATGTTAAATGCATATAACTCACCAGTCCAATAGTTCATCCAATACTTTTGAATTTTTTAATTATTATTGATAAACAACTAAAAGATAATATATATATATATATATATAAGAAAAATGCTAAAAAAAATTTAAATTTTCTGTCCAACTGATGTGGTAGCTGTCAAATTTGCTATTTAGAAACAATTATTTATTTAATTAAAATTTTAATTAATTTGCAAAATAAAAAATAAAAAAATTGATTTGTTAAGTTGCCACCTCATTTGAGTAAGTAGATTTGAGTAAAAAAACAAAGGGCTATGTAGCATTACTCATATGTAGAAATAAATAAAAAGAATTATTACAATGGAGATGCACGTATAGAGGTGGCAAATGAGGTAGCAACTTGGCAAATCAATTTTTTTTTTTAATTTTTACACATCAATTAAATATATAATTGTTTCTAATGAGCAAATCTGACGGCTACCACATCAGTTGGACAAAAATTTAAGCTTTTTGGCATTTTTCTTTTATATATATATATATAATCTTTTAGTTGTTCATCAATAAATAAATAAATCAATCAAATGTACTGGATGAATGTGTTAGACTGATGAGTTATATGCATTTAACATGGAAGTTGTCATCCAATAAGGGTAATTAGGGTATTTTGAAAAAAATTGAAAGTGATTTAACGGATTATGGTCGGAAGTTAAAGGGAGGGGGTCTTAATGTAATTTCAGAAACGTGAGGGGGTTTATTTGTAATTGTTAGATTTTAGAGGGGGTCTTAATGTAATTTACCCTAAAACTAAACACAATTATAAACTCAAGTCTTTTTTAGATACCTTAGTGCCAAACTGCCATTTTGAGCGGCACTCTCATTTCAAATGTTAGTCATAAAAATAAAATTTTTTAAAAAAAGGCTCTAGTAATCTGCTAAGAGCAATGGTGCATTGAGAAATTATTTAATATTATCATTATATAACGTAATATTTTGATGTGGTATAATTGAACCAATATAATTATGTCACATAACATTATAAATATGTTCTAAAAGAATGATTAACTATTAGATAGTGTAATTACTATTGAAAGATGATATGTGGGAGGAATATATTGGATTATCATATCAAATTATCATATAGCATAACGGTTACATTAAATACATTGGGGTCTAGACTTTGGAGATTAGAAAACAAAAACGACGACGCATCATTTCCGTCTTAGAAGTCAAAACCATGCCAAAAGCCCAAAAGGGTGGGAAGGGTATGCTATCTTTGGTAATTTCAAATCCTCTTTCCATAGCCCCTCCCGCGAAAACCAAAACCCCATTTCCCGCCAAAACCAAAACCTCTCATTTTTACACATTTCACAGAACAACAGACAGAAAAAGACCTAGCCAACAACCCTAGATCAGCAGTCAAAGACTCAGAAACCCCCACCCCCCCGAAACCAAACCCTAGCCGAATCACCCAGCCATGAAGATCCGATCGATGAAGCTGAGAGAAGCCCACAAGAACAATGGGGTCAGCTCCTTCTGCTCAATCCTCTGGGACCTCCAAGCCCTCCACCTCGTCACTTCCTCATCTTCCGATACTTCAATCTCCATCCACGACCCTCTTCTTCCTTCCGACACCCCCAACATCCTCCGTCATCACAGAGATGGTGTCACCGCTTTGGCTCTTAGCCCCAATTCCACTTGTCTCGCTTCTGGTTCTATCGACCACTCTGTCAAGCTATACAAATTTCCAGGTATATACATATAAACCCCAAATGTAGGCGTAATTGTAAAGCGAGCTACTGGTTATCTAGAATAAAGGGTTGAGATTAAGTTCACATGTATCTTATATATGGATCCATTTGGTTTCCGAGAAAGTGTTGGGAAAAAGAGGGAAATTTTAAGATACTGAATCTTTTGTTTTTACGTTGTTTCGTTTCTATGAAATGGAAGAAAGGACACGATTGCAAATCTTGTTTCTATGAAAAAACTTAGATGTAGTCTTTTTATTTTCCCACATATTCTCAGAAGTTAAACCAAACATTAGTACATTTTGATATTCTACAAGAGCATCTGGTTGATGAATTTATTCAATTATTGAGAAAACTAGTTGCATTTCCGCCCTTATTCTGCTGTGCCTGATGTGAGATATTTGTTTTTTGTTTTATTATTATTATTAGCATTATTTTGGTTTCATTTTTAGTATTGGGTTTTTTTATTTTATTTTATTTTATTTTATTTATTGTTTGTAGTTGACCAATTGCTAGATCTAATTATTTATGCTTGTTTCTAACTTATATTTTGATTAGTTTTTTTTAATGATTTTTCTGTCAGGTGGAGAGTTTCAGACCAATATTACCAGATTCACATTGCCAATCCGTGCTCTTGCATTTAATAAATCAGGTAGCATGTTGGCAGCTGCTGGGGATGATGAGGGCATTAAACTTATTAATACAATTGATGGTTCAATTGCTAGGGTTCTCAAAGGGCATAAAGGGCCCATTACAGGCTTAGCTTTTGATCCTAATAGTGAATACTTAGCATCTATTGACTCAATTGGGACTGTCATAATTTGGGAACTCCAATCTGGTAGAGCAATACATACCCTTAAAGGCATAGCTCCTTGCATTGGTTCAGACCTGTCCACCATGAATGTACTTAGCTGGAGTCCTGATGGGGAGACATTGTCTGTCCCGGGTTTGAAAAATGATGTGGTGATGTATGATAGAGACACAGCTGAAAAGCTGTTTTCACTAAGAGGTGATCATTCGCAACCTATTTGTTTCTTGTCTTGGTCACCCAATGGGAAATACGTAGCCACTTCAGGTTTAGATAGGCAGGTTCTGATCTGGGATGTTGATCAGAGGCAGGACATTGACAGGCAGAAATTTGATGAGAGAATTTGTTGTATGGCATGGAAGCCAACTGGAAATGCATTGGCTGTTATTGATGTTATGGGAAAGTATGGTGTGTGGGATTCAGTTATTCCTTCTTCAATGAAATCTCCCACAGAAGGTCTCCCTAGTTTACAGTCAAAGAACAGTAATGGCCTCCTTTTGTTTGATGAGGAGGATCCAGAGCCTAGTACATCTGGTAGTTTAAGCGACCTTGGTGAAGATAGTCATGGTGAATCTGAACCACCTAGCAGGAAAAGATTGCGAAAACAGTCTGTATTTGAAGATACTTTGGAAGAAGATGTTGATCACGAGTTGAGCTCGTATCCAAAGGTTGAATCCTGTAAAAAATCTCATCGTGTTCACAAAGAACGCTTGGATAATGGGAATGAGGGACTAAGAAGTGTCATGTCATCTGTGAGGCCAAAAATGCAGGAGGCTTTTCAGCCAGGTGCTACCCCTGTACAGCCTGGAAAAAGGCGCTTTCTGTGCTACAATATGCTGGGAAGTATAACCACAATTGAACATGATGGATACTCCCATATAGAGGTAATTCATGCTATTGCATCATTTTGTCCTCTGTTTCTGAAGCATTTTTTTCTCCCAATACACTGAGAAGACAGAGAATTGCCACTGTGAGATAGAACAAGGATGGTAGTCTGAATTTTCTTAACGTATGTACTAATAAGTCAGTGTATTTTGAATGCAGATAGATTTTCATGACACCAGTAGAGGCCCAAGAGTTCCGTCGATGACTGATTATTTTGGTTTTACAATGGCTTCATTAAATGAGAATGGAAGTGTGTTTGCAAATCCATGCAAGGGGGAGAAGAACATGAGTACTCTCATGTATCGCCCATTCAGTAGCTGGGCAAGTAACAGTGAGGTTAGCTCTTGTCATTTTGAAATTAATTTTCAATTTTTATGTCCATTTATGTGTGCAATGATCTACATCTACAGATTTATAACTTCCCGTGTACAAATGCTGACTTTGATATGTAATGCAAACTCAGTGGTCGATGCGATTTGAAGGAGAAGAAGTGAAAGTTGTGGCACTTGGTACTGCTTGGGTAGCTGCCGTTACAAGTCTAAATTTTCTTCGCATCTTCACGGAGGGTGGCTTGCAGGTTTGTCATATAAGCATCATAAATGTGTTTTTAGTGATTTTTAACATAAAATTATAAGGTTTTTATAATGGAATCTTGTACCTCTGCAATTATGAAGTATGAGCTCATGTCCTGAAAATTATGATTAATCAACTCCACTATGGAGACTGCTGAAACCATGTTCTTTCAATTGTTAATTTAAAAGGGTAAAAACTTTGTTCGAACCAGTGAGGCTATTGCAACTATGAGAAATTGGTGTAAATTGTTGGATTTGAAGGGGGAGAGGAAAATGAGGGGACACATTGAAGAAAAAACAAAATAGTAAGATGAGTAAGTAGAAAATATTAGAGGTTGAACTGGACATGCGATTTATTTATTTTAACATGAAAGAGTAATTGCAAACCTGAAATAGGACAAGGGCTCGCAAAGACATTTGCTTCCTGTCGATATGACGTCTATCCCCCTGATCCGGACCCTGTAAGTGATAGGGGTGAGGGTCTTGTCTTTGCTCATTTGTCGATAGATATTAAGCATCGGTGTGAAAATTCATTACTCGGATAAAAAGTTCATTCTTTTTTTCAGTACTGATGTATTTAAAAAGTTCAAATCAATTTGACCAAAGTATCAGTGTATTGAATTTTATTATACTACAGAACCCATCCAGTCTGCACATTTAGGAGAAGTATTCTGTTTAAATTAGGTTTATCATGGGCTGATGGATCTAATGGTCTGGTGCAATGGCATTATTGTAGTTATTGTAGGACATGGGTACTCCACCCGAAACTTATCTTTTGGTGATTCTGTGGCGACCAAGTTCTAGGTAGCTCTACATATTATTGAGGTATCTCTAGATACTCGATTATGAATAGCGAATGCAAAAGGGGTAAACCTATCTCCTTTCACCTTCAGCTGTGGATATGTTTCTGAGAAGGCAAAATACAGTGAAAGAATCTCTTAATAAATGATTTTTCGTTATTGAAAATATTCATGTAATCATTAATTTTTTACTTTCTTGTTTGTTTATTAGTATAAATACATATTCTTTCTTAAATTACATATTTATTCTTCATTTGCTTAGCAGTATAGTATTTGGATTTACATATTTCTAATTATTGATGATTAGCCTTGGTATTTGTGCATAACTATTTTGCTTGATTGCCCTTCTTTGCAGAGATATGTTCTCTCCCTTGACGGGCCAGTGGTCACTGCATCAGGCTTCAAAGATGAACTTGCTGTTGTCACTCATGCTTCTCATTGTCTTCCCTCGGATGATCAGGTCTCTTTTCCAACTTTTTTTCTTTCACAGTCCTCTGGGTGAATTACCATAAGATCTTCTTTCCCTTGTTTTTGTCATTCTTAGCCTATGCTTGTTGATCCAATGCCAAAGCTGACTCGTCTAGGCTTTTAATCTGGCAATGGTACATTGATGAGGTCAACCACTTTATTCTATAATAGCTTGGTGATATCCATTTCAACATTTTCTTAGTAAAAATATTAATCATGTGCTGGTTTAAAATTTGCTACTTTTGGTAAATTGGGAGGTAGACATGGTTCGGTTGGTAAACCGGTTGAACTCGTGCCTCATAATATCTGTCAAAAACTATAGTGCTAAATGTAATATATATATTTTTTACCCTGAAACTTGCAGATGCTAGAGTTTAGAGTGTTCAATATTTCGAATGGGACCCAACGTCTCAGAGGACATCTTCCATTAACTCCTGGTTCATGTCTAACATGGTTTGGGTTCAGTGAAGAAGGCCAACTATGTTCTTATGATTCCAAGGTATGCCCAGCTCTGTTGACATGTCATGTCACTACTATATTCTTGAGCATTAATTCTGTGATATTGGATCTGATTTTGTAAGTAAAAATGTAGGGTGTGCTTAGAGTGTTTGGGAACCAATATGATGGCAGTTGGCTTCCACTCTTCAGGTTCAAGATTCTTTAACTTGTAGATGAGTAGTGATTCTTGTAATTGGAAATTTCCTAGTATTGCTTCCTAGTCCTGCACTTTGTAAATAATAAAGATTTTATGCAGTGCTAGTAAAGAGAAAAAGTCCGAGGAGAACTATTGGGTGGTTGGATTGAATGCAAGCAAGTTGTTTTGCATTGTTTGCAAAAATCCTGATCTATACCCACAGGTAGGGTAGCTCATCACCTGTGGTCTGTCTGCATTACCTTTGATTAATTTCACATGACAATTAGTTTCCCCCCTTCTTTCAGGTGATGCCCAAACCAGTTCTCACTCTGCTAAATCTTTCATTTCCTCTTGCATCCTCTGATCTAGGAGCAGAAGCCCTTGAAAATGAGTTCATGCTTAACAACATGCATCTCTCACAGGTTCGTGTTGTTTTTGGTGCTCAGTATCATGAGTGCTATTAGGCTTGTCATTGACAAATGTTGGTGTAGTGCAAGTGTGCTGTGTGTTTAGTGGTGCCTGCAGCTGAGGTTTTTAATGGTTACTTGCAGATTCAGAAAAGAATAGAAGAAATGGAAGCTGCTGGTCTGGACACTACTTTACTTGATGACGAGGCTTTCAATGTGGAAGCAGCTCAAGATAGATGCATCTTGAGACTTATTGCATCCTGCTGCAATGGTGAGTTTTTACATTTTATGGTGATAAAATGAAGGGATGCATAATAAGTATATTCTAGTCTTTGCTTTAGGAAATGTAATCAAGATGGGTTATATTCTGAGAATCATGCTTGCTTGGTGGTGGTTATGTCAGGTGATAAGCTTGTGAGGGCTACTGAACTTGTGAAACTTCTATCATTAGAAAAATCAGTAAAAGGCGCAATAAAGCTTGTTACTGCTCTGAAGCTTCCTAATCTGGCGGAGCGGTTCAATGGTATATTGGAGGTAAGCCTTTAATATCTAAAATGAGGATCTGCAGTTCTTTATTAACATAGGCCATATTAGAAAATTCTATGCTTTCATTTTTGACACGTGGTTTTTATACCTTAATGGTTTCTTGCAGGAAAGGTTGCTCAAGGAAGCTAAAGGAAATATAGCCATCCCCCTTCTGAACTCTAACCGTGCTGCATCCATCACAGCTGATGTTGCAGGCAGCAAGACATTAACTTCAACTGAAAGCAGTAAAATATCAGAACCACCTATATCAGTACCTCCACCAAAATTGTCCTCCCCAATGTTTACAAAGAAAGCAAAATTTCAAGAGGGAGCTAAAGTAAAAATGGAGAAATTAGAACAAAACCGAACTGCTATTGCAGAGAACATAGGGAAGGTAAAGAATGTAGAACAGGAGAAAAAGGCTGGAGAGGTGCATAATGTAGGAGAGGTGAAGAAGGCAGGTGAAATGAATCAGGTACAATTTCATCGCTCGTCTAATCCATTTGCAAAGTCATCATCAAACAATCAGGAGAAGTCGTCTTTGTTTGATTCTTTGAAGAAGAAGAATGACAATACAGGTAAAAGATAAGGGGGAACGGCATCATTTGGCCTTTTTTTTATTCTCTCAGGAAAATGAAGATCGACAAAACAGGCAAAAGTAAGGGGGAATGACATCATTTGGCATAACAACCCAGCCAAATAATTTGAAGGCAAGAATTTTTCCTGGTAGCCATTTATGGAAAAAGGAATATTGATGCGTATTACTAACACTAGAAAAAAAATGGAATGAGTTCTACGTCGGATGATATATTTGCGAAATATACATGCTTCTGTCTTTTAGCACTTGCTCTTGTCCAAATTTGTGGATATATTTAATCAACATCAGTTGATGTATTTGGACATTCTGTTCTGCAATGTTATAATTTGGAATCTGTTACAACCAAAATCCCCCAAGCCTTTTTAGCAATTTTAAATGGGAGAATTACAGATTGGTCTGTCATTCTTAGTTAAATCAGTTGTCATTTATTATGAAGTTTATAGTCAGTTGTATTGAACTGTAATTATTTGCCCATAGTCAGACCAATCTGTAATTCCTCTTTAAATTGGTGTATAGCACCTGAGATAATGAGCTTAGAATCATGGCGTGTATTGGTATAATGAACATGTAAGTAATGGTGTGTATTAGTATATTCCATACCCCTTTCGATTGAAGAAGGTTTTGTATGGTTTTGCAGATGGCAATGGGTTCAACTTATTGATAGCCTGATAGGTGTCTTGGCACTTCTTTAAAATAATGAATGTTGCTTCTCTTTTCATGAAGGATGTTATTTTCCAGACATAATTAAGTTGAAGATGACAGCTTTGTTCAACTTATGTCACCTAAAATCTTGAAGAATATGGCTTGGTAGAGTTGATGAGCAGCCTTCGATGGATTTTCCACCAAAACAAAGGCCATTAAAGGGCGCCCATGTTTTTCCACATTGTGTCCTGGATTTTACCATCTTTTTTTCTGCCCCCCCTTCACCATTATCTATCACCAGAAAATGCTTTACCGACGAAAAGTTTCACAAAGGCTTCTATAGGTGAACGCATTTTTGAAATTGCTGGATAATGGTATTCACTCAGATTTAAAATTAACAGTAGAAGTTATGTCATCTACTCCGTAATAAATAACATTTAACCCAAAAAATAAAATAAAAAATGGGTGAGTAAAGGTAACTCCCCTATGAATTTGTATTTTTGTAACTTTGTGTGTAGCATTATTGATTAGGATGATGCTTGCCTGCCTACCTGACTGTCAAAAGTGTCCAAGTCGATCAATTTTTCTTAGAGAAATTTAATCATGCATGTCATGGTTCACATGATCGTGGACATGCGTGTATCTGTGTGTTCATATATCCATGTGTCCCCTCTAATCCAAGGCTATTGTATCCTAAACGAGTGTTTGTTAGGTTGACCCATGGAAATTGAATAGTTTCATTGTTACTTAACATTATAGGTATGAATCCAGCATCTTGAATCAGAGAAACTACTGAGGTGTATTGCTTGTATATGCCGACTCTCCCATTGACATTTGTTCATTTGATGGCACATGATTGGTGTCCATGACAGAGGGTGTGGACACCAATTATATCAAATAAAAAAAATGCCTTAAAAGGGGTTATTAAAAAATGTTGGACCAATTACCATAATTGACATTGTAACATCAGCTTTATTGTGCTTCGTTTGGATTGACTGATTTGGAGAGAAACTAAAAGAAATGGAGAGGAGGCTTACTTTCCCCTATTTGAGTTTTGTGAGGAAAGAAGAGAAAACAAAAAGGAGGGGTTTTTCTTTCACAAGTGGGAAGACATGGAGAGAACAGAAAACTTGTTAAACAAAACTTTCTAAACACCCATTTTGTGCACTACCTCGTGGTGAAAAAACTTTAAAATGATATTACTCAACTTCTCTCACACACCCTCATTCTCTTGGTTGAAAAAGGCTCTCCTAGAGATTAGGGCACCTAGTTCCTCTGCAAGCAAGCGAACCTTTCTCCAAATTTCTAGCAATATCTCTAATCAAAGCAAATAAATAAATAAACACACAAATGCACACACATATCATGTAATCATGTATGTATATTTACCTAAAAAGAAGAGAGGATATAGTGGTAAAATGTGCATTTAAAGATTTTCTTCCCTTTTCTTTTCAACTCCCAAGTAGGGCAAATATTCACCTTTTTTTACTTTTTCTTTTTCTTGAACTCCCAAATAAGAGGAAAAGAGGCCACCATCATTTTTTTTCTTCTATTTTCTTTCCTAATTAGTGCTTTATTTTCTCTCTTTACACTAAAAAACAAAGATAATTGTTGCCATTATCTTGAAAATCCAAGGCTATTGTATCCTGAACAACTAAGCCATTCAATTTTCAGACAACCAAACAGGTCCTAGGGAAAATCCTGATTCATTACAATATCAATATCAAGTATCAAGTATCAAGAATCAACGATCCCCCATCCTATTACTATAAGTAGACGCACAAAACGTGCCAAGCCCGAAACAAAGCGTTCATAACTTCTTCTTCTTCTACACTTCCCTCCGCCTCTGTCACCAATGGCGGAAGTCTCATACAACCTTCACCCCTCCTGAAGAACAAGACCTAGTAGAAGAAGAAGATCACCACCCACAACACATCCTTACCCTAGATTCCCTTCCTTACTGGTCCCATGACTTCGACATCTACGCTTCTGATCCAGATCCTCCACTGCCCGATCGCCAACAACCCCATATCTCGACCGTCCGCGGCGAAGTCACATTCGAAGACGATACTTCCATTCCAATTCGAGGACTCGACGATATTTCCGAGCCCGATTCGACCGTCGATCTCTTCGACCGCGAAAACCAGGTGAATTTTGTCATGGACTTGTTTCAGGAACGCGTCGAGCAATCACACGTGATGGGTGAGAGTGATTTGGTGTGCGAAGCCTTAAATGAGTCCAGTTTTGGGGTTATTGAAGGAAATGATGAAATGGGTTCGAATTATTTGGAGCTAGGGTTAGGATTAGGGTTGGGTTTTGATCTAGATAGGGATGGAAGTTGTGGGTTTATGGTGGCTGATCGTGGAGATGATTTCTTTGTGGGTAGGAGAAGAAGACGGGTTTCTGGGTCTGGATCTGGGTCCGGGTCTGGGGCTGAATTTGGAGAGTCCTCGAGCCGGGCGGAACCGTTTGTCAGTGGTATTCGAGTTGTCGGAATTGGATCGGATTCTGATGACGATGATGAGAATGAGGTTATCAATATCGATATACGTTCGGAGGAAGATTACGGGTTGGATCATGCACATAATGATGATGCAACTGTGAATCTTTGTTGGGATGCTTTCCAATTGGAGGATCACAGGGAAGCAAATGAGGATTTTGAGTGGGAGGAAGTGGATGGTAGGGTTGATGAGAGAAGTGTTTTGAGCATGGTACTCGATGCCGAGGATCAGGGCCCGGTTTCGATTTTGGTGTCGCCTGTAGTTCAATCAGAAGAAGAATTGATTGAGAGGGTGGGAGTAATGGGAAATGTAGAGTGGGAAATACTGTTAGACGAAAGGAACCAGGGATTAGACCATGATGCCGAACCTTATTTCGGCGAACATGATGATTATATTTATACCGCAGAATATGAAATGTTGTTTGGGCAATTTGCGGAGAATGAAAATTCTTTGATGGGTTGTCCTCCCGCTTCAAAATCTGTTGTTCAGAATCTTCCCTCAGTGGTTTTGACCCAAGAGGATGTGCTGAATAATAATACACTTTGTGCAGTTTGTAAGGATGAGATTAATGTTGGAGAACAAGCAAAGCAGCTGCCTTGCTCGCATCGGTACCATGGGGACTGCATAGTGCCGTGGTTGGGCATTCGGAATACGTGCCCTGTTTGTCGTTATGAGTTGCCCACGGATGATGCAGATTATGAGCGGAGGAGGATCCGAAGAGCTGATCGTCGCCTGTGACTGTATTTGAAGGTCAGATATGTTTTTTAAATTTTTGTTGAGAATCAGATTGTGCAAAATGTAGGTAATGTGTATGAAAAGGGTTCATCTCTTTCTTGCCTTGAGGATAATGAAATTATTGATAATTTATGTGTGGTGAGATTAGAAGATTAGAAGAATGTTCGGATTTTTTTTTTTTTTTTTTTTTTTTTAGATTGCACTCTTGGATTTCCTTATAAATAATTTTTCAATGTTCTATGCATTGATTATGTTTGTTTTGGATGGATAGTGATGCCTTTTTGGATCAAGTCAAAATTGTAAATATGTTTTGGGTATTCAAAATATTGTTCTTTTGCAGTGTTCTTGTTTTATTTAAGATGTCCTTCACATTACATGCCCCGGGTGTTGCTATTTTTGAGATGGGAACTGGGTGTAGTAAGTGTTGGGTATGGATTGGATGGGGACTCGTTATCCCTTTCCTTTGGCAGTAAGTCGTCTTTACAGTGTGCTGGACAGTGTAATTATATGCGACATGAATATTACATGCTTTATGGCATTGGGATTATTTTGTTTAAAATTCTATTTTTGGGTGTCTCCTTAATAAATTCTTCTTCTTCTCCACCATGCTTGGAGGCTGGAGCTATATTTTGAATCCTCTATTACGTTTGGGTGGAACTAGTAGTTGCGAATCAGATGAAGGTAGCAGTCTGGCTCAGTGTGGGGAGCCTTCAAACGGGCTTTTTGACAGCAAAAGTCCTTTTGGGCATTTTAGGGGCATTTGGTAGGTGATCTGAATGGGTTTTTGGAAGAGAAGAATTTTTCCAAAAGTCCACTTGGCCGAAGCTATATAGGGCAGCTTTTTGGAGCATTGCAGGAAGTTAAAGGGAGTAAGGGATGAAGCAATAATAAAACTGATGAAGGGGGAAATAGATAAAGAGTAGAAGGGTAGTTGCAGTTGTGGACTAGTCCTCTTCCTTCTCACTTCTGAACCAGTTGAGTAAGAAAGACAGAAACACTCAATGTGCACACACACAAATATATACATGTATTAATGTGTGTGTGTGTGTGTGTCTATATATATATATATATATATATATAGAGAGAGAGAGAGAGAGAGAGAGAGAGAGAGATGGCAGTGAATCTCTGAGGTCCATGTACTCCAGCTTTGTTAAAGGCAACCTTGGGCAATCTGTGAGGTCCTTGTAGTCCAAGCATTGTGGAAGGAAACCTTGGGCGTTATGACTCTATTCTTGACATTTCATAGAGGGCTCAGCCGCCGTCAGCCACTCCTCGTATCCACTTGCGCTCCTCTAACATAAATTCTGTTCACTTATATACAGATACCCAAACACAGATATGTTTCTTAAATTTATTCGTTTTAATTTTGAGATCTGATGAGATCTCTTAACTGTAATGATGAATGGTCTTAATTTGTGTTTTCGACCCCGTTAATTTGAAAATTCAGCATTAGTATGTCTTAATTTGCTAAATTTAATTCTTAATTCTGAGAAATGAATTATTTAATGACTTGATAACCCTCACGGTAAAATTGATGGAAATAGAAAAGAGCATTATGCTTGATAGATCTATAGAAATTTTAATTTTGAAGTGCAAGTAGATCGTACTCTGACATAGAACAGATTTAATGGAGAGGGAGGTTTGGCTTGATGTAGGTCCGTACTACCAAGAGCGAAGCTTTTGCAGAGAAAGGGCAATGGTGGCCATGGGTAGGGATGACTGAACAAAGAGTGATAGGGTGAATAGCACTGTAGCAGTATGTTATGATCAAATGTTGACATGCATAATTAAAAAGTTGCCAAGAAAAACTATTATTTACATTTACCAAACACCATTTCCTTGCTAAATTCCTTTTCAAGAATCACTTCCCATAGAAGAACTTTCCATTATAGAAAGCTCTGCCAAATGCAACTGAAGAAAATAGAAGTATTGGCATTCTGTGTGTGCAAGGACACGTTCCTTTAATAGCAGGACTATTGGTAAAGACTTATTCTTTAGAGTATGATTAGAATTTTCATGAACTGGCTTTCAACTTCCAATCATTTAATGAACGGGAACTCCTATTGTTTGTATTAAAGCATAGGCGAACACATTACACTTATCTCCCTCTCCTTGGCACAATGCTCTACTCTGCTTGACCCATGGTTGTCAAGTTGGACAAAGACAGTTGCTTTCGTTTAAATCTAAGTCCCACAAGAATCAGAGGTGTATCACAAAGGGAGAATTATTTATTCTGGTCCTTGAGGGTGGGGATATTATAATTCAGCTGGGTTTTGTGTTACTATGGACAGTGTGATTTGAGTGGATAATTTTATTTTAGTAATTCCCATTTGGGAAAGTATTTGGCAAAAGTGAGCTAGGGAGTCAAGAGCAAAGACAGAACCTGCCTGGGCAGAAATAATTTTAAGAATAATAATGATTAAAGAAATGTTAAAGAGCAGTTCAGAGTTTATTTTAAATTTTATATTCTATTCAAGCTCTGATCGAGTTTAGTGAAATTTCATTGATTTTTTGTTCTTTTTTTTTTTTTTTTTGAAAATTTTAAGTAGTTTCCATTATAAATCATGGTAAGATTGTGTATCTTCATCTGTGATTTTCACAAAAAGTGGAAATTTTGTTAAAAATCAACATCATAAATCAATGTTTTAATTTACCCTAAAGTTAGAGGATATATGCTTGATTCGTACTCAGCCAAAGTTACTATTATTATCATATTTTTTTATGGTTGAAGCCATGATGTGGAGAATAAGTTTTTAAGTGCCTGTGGTAAATCATACTAATCAACTTCCATATGCTTTCATCTGCTTAATGTGATTGGCACCCATCTATTGTTTTTAGTTTCTTCTTTTCCTCAGTTGCAATATTTGTTTACATCAGCTCCACCCATGTCTTGCTGCATGAATTCCCACACATCGCATTGAAATTACGGATCACTTTAAAAAAAACATCATTATTACTGCTTATGTGTTTGCCAACATTGTTTGAGGCTAAGAAAATTGGCCTTTTTTTTTTTGGGTAGTATGTTCTGTACTCAACTCCATAGTGGTTAGGCTTCTTGTTTGTTGCCTTCTTGAAAGCATATTGGTTCTTTCGTCTCTTCAATGCAGGTGTATAACACTCGGCTCTCAAGAAGTTTCACATTTTTTGTGTATCAAAGATTCATTTTTATTTGACACTACTGCCTCTAACTGGTTGTGAGTTTCAACCAAATCATCTCCACTCCCTCTTTACATATGTGATTCCTTGATTTTGATTTTTATACTATAATAAGCCTGTGTAGCCAGAGTTTTTGCTGTCGTTTTTGCTCAGTTGGTAGCAAGGGCTTGTCAAATGTTCCCCTCTTGTTGAAGGCATCCCATGGGTGGGGTGGGGGTCCAGTGTGATCCGTTGCAACAAGTCATACTTGGTCAGCTTGAGTTAAAATATCTCCCCTTTTTTTTTAATTATTATTTTAAGGACGAAGTGGGCAAGATTTTGCTTCATTCTGGATATATAATTAGTTTGTGGAAGGTTAAATTTAGAGAGATAGCTAGGAGTATAGTAAAAAAATTCCGAATTATTCTTGAATCTCTCAAATTTGTCTTGGTTTTTCGATCATCAAATGAATGAAATGTGAATTTATCTTGCATATTTTGATAGTTCTTGAATTATTCCCAAATAACCGAACTCCAAAATTCTGGAATTATTTCGAATAATTATGATCAAGGATAGCACATCTTTCTTATTAACCCAAATTTCATTTCTATTCATACTCGTAAATATGTGAACGGATTGTGATGAGAACAAATCCCATTTTCCTGGAAAGGGTGGGTCATGCAAAATTATGTCATTGTTTTCAATCAGGTCATAAAAATTGGGTTGGTAATGTTCAGGTCAGGTCACTTTTGGTTGGTAAGAACCTTCCCTCTTTTTCTCCATTTTAACTCCTATTTTATGCCAATGGCCTAATGCTTTAATGTAATTTTTCCTCATTTGTAGGGGAAGTCTTTGTTTCCAGTGGTAAATTAGTCTACTTATTTTTTATATTCCTACATGTAACCCCCAAAATAGACTCTTATTTCATGAAATCACTATGTAGAGTGATATTCTATTTTCCCCCTCTCTTCTAGGTAGGGGTGTAAACGAGCTGAGCTCAGCCGAGTAGTAGGCTGCTCAAGCTTAGCTCATTAAATTAACGAGCTCAAAAGTAAAGCTTGAAATTAGCTCATTTAACTTATGAATAAATTGGAACGAGTCTTTTATCAACTTGAGCTTGAGGAGTACTTTTGATAAGATTCAAAATGATGTTTGAGCTCGGCTCATTAAATTCACGAGCAAGTTTGAACGAGCTTTATATCGAGCTTTATATCAAACTAATCTCGAGTCGAGTTTGAGTAACTTGGCTTGTTTTACAGCCCTACGTCCAAGTGATTAGTTATATGGGGAGTGGGATTCATCCCTCTCCCATGTTACTTGAATCCCCTTTCTAATATATAGGTTTTTGGAAAATATTGGATATTTATTTATTTAAGTTGGGTATCTAAGCCTTTGGCTTGAGCCGCTTGACTAATTCTTTAGTGTGTGGGGCTTTGAGTCTAATGACATGTCCCATCCCAATAGGAGTGTGGAGTTTATGGAGGCTTTGGTTTTAATGACACGTCCCATCGTAATAGGAGTGTGGAGTTTGCGTAGGTTTTGATTTTGATTATGTATGAGTGTGTGTTCTCTTATTGTTTGGCAAAAAGGAAAAATGAAAAAGACTAATTGAGACATACAAGATTACATGTAAAATTACTCTCTACGTTACATCGGTTAAGGCATAACATAAATTCAGCTTCTGGCGATGATAATAGTATAACGTGGAGATGATAGGAAGTTGCTAATAATACATTAAATTACAAGGTAATTTTTGGATGGCATCTTTAGCTTAAAAAAGTAGGTAAAAAAATTAAATTGTTTAATTAGATGCAATCGAAAGATAGTCCCATTCAAAATCACCTTTTATGCTGTCCAAACATAAATCTAAAATTAATGTTTCACCAATCAATAGTTTTAATCCTATAATATCAACCACGGTTATCAGCTACAGTTATGACTCCAATAATTTTAAGTAGTCTCATTCAAAATTATGACAGTGAAACCAAAAATGTTGCCCTTTCTTTCCACCATTGCCATCCACACAACCGAAACACCATCGCCCTCGGCTTATCACCTCCGCAGCCAAGCACATGGTGGCCACCACCAAGAGGTTTTATTACAACTTCAAGTATCAACTATTTCCCCTCTAATCTCTTCCATATCAATCAACTTTGCCACTACCTACCCATCCACCGCCGCCATTGCTGTTGGCGTCAATGGGCCTACAAATACTTTCGCATTTTTGAAGCATCCTTCTTGCTTGGCAAGTCTCATTTTAACCCTTTTTTGAAAAAAATAAACAAATAAAAAAGGCAACCATTTCAGGAAAAAAAATAAATAAATAAATAATGTGGAAGAAAGAAAGAAAAAAAACATTAACCATACAAAAAGTTGACCATAACATTACGCCAATGCCTTAGGGTCTAATGGCATGTTCCATCTTAATAGGAGTGTAGGGTTTGCAGAGGTTTTGATTTCAACTCCGCGTGAATGTATGTGTGAGTATGTTCTCTTGTCGTATGATAAAAAAATAAAAAAATAAAAAATTCACGAGTCCGAAACAAGGCCTATTCTACAAAACAACAGGGGTAACAAAACACAGTAATTTTTACTTTTTCACTACTAAGGGAGCTTCATTTTGTTATTACAGAATTAATGTGTTGAAGCACATTTATGGGGGGTGCCTACGTTTCTTGACAATACTGACGATAGGTTACCTCTTTCAGCACAATTATGCTTGTTTTGCCAGAGGAAAATTTGGTCACTTGGAGTGGTCCTGCATCAAAGGTCTTAGCCTTTTACCACCAACTCAACTCCATGAGTTCATGAATCCCAATTAAACACCTTTGTAATTCCACATTAAACTGGATAGACCTTAGACATACGCAAAGCTATACTATTAACCATACGTGCAAGCTAAAGTCACCGCCCAAACTTTAGTTCGAATTTGCCATTTGTAGATTCCATAAAAATTGAATCACTCCATTTTTATTTTTATTTGCCCTAGAATACAGATGGGCTTCCTTCAAATACTGTAATTAATACTAATAATGTTTCAATTAATACTCAGCATTTGGATTGATATTGACCCAAAATGGGCTTGATTAGGTTTCTGTTTGAACCATAGTCATGGCAAGGGTTAGGTTTGAGTAAAGTAGTTCATCAATTAAGCCTAAATCTGGAAATAAGATCCCTTGGTTATTTAAGCTGTATTGGTTTGTGCTTGACTTTGCACTGCCGAATATCATTTCACATTAGAAGAGATTCTAACTAAGGAAAAAGTACCAGCACAATCAATAGACGGATGAAAAAAAACTAAAATGCAGCACAAGCAGTAGCTTTAAATGTGCCTCCTCTGCTGGCCATTTTTACTGAACGTGTTGGCACTTTTGTTCCATCCATTAGATGCTCTCTCATGTACTTCGTGTGAATTCAAGTATAAATCAACGCACTTTAAACAAGCAGACGATCTGGACTCCCAAGCCTAGGTTAGGCACCTAAACTTAATTAATTGCTAGCTCGGATGAAAAAAACACAGCACATGCAGTAGCTTTAAATGTGTCGACCCTTTTTCATTCAGTTAGGTACTCTGTTATGTGACATGATGTCAGCTTTTTACTGAAGGTGTTGGCTCTTTTTCATCCGTTAGGTACACTGTCATGTGACATGACATGCTGTATATAGTGCAAAGTCAAATACAAATCAACACTGCTTTAAACAAATAAAAGATCTGAACTCCTAAATCTGGGTCAGGCGAGCCTAAACTTATTTTATTGCTAGCTCTTAATTCCCATGTCAAAAGTAGACAAAGGCGATGACTCAGTAATGCCAACTTAAGAAGCAAGCCTAGCCAATCTCCACAACTAAACTAACCACCCGATCATCAAACCGACATTAAATTTCATTACAACTCAATCAAGCTTTAATCCCAGTTATATGGGGTCGGTTACATGAAACTTTCAATCAAGGGCAACTCTATCAAATTTCCCTACACGATAACTAATTCAACCTGATCCTGGGTTGTAATTCAGGTTCAGATTGGGTTATTAAATCATAAAACTATGATGTACACATATGCTACACATATGCTAGTAAATTACCCCCCAGAGGGCCTTAGATACCTTATGCTTTTGTGCACTAGTGCCCTATCTAGTACCACAACTTGCGGTTAATCAACATCCTAGCTTAGGGTCACAAGTTTATGCTCATATAAATGTATATTGCAAATTGTACAGATCCTAGTCTTGAGAGTTGAAATGATAGAATTCACTGCTAGATTATAAAAAAAATAAAAAATAAATAAAAAAAAACACAAAAGGGAAAGGTGAAGGGGAAAAAGGGGGCACAACCCAAATCAACCAAAGGTTGGGCTGGGGTGGTCAGTTTTGATAATGGAATTCAAGTAGCACTCCTAGATATAGGTTAAATTAGGAACAAGTGCATTTTGTCACGAAGTGCAGTTTGGCTGTGTTCAAAATTTGAAGTACATGTATGATGAAGGGAAGAAACCCAATCTCTCCTAATACCTACATTTCTTCAAACATTCCCAAAATGACTGATTAACCTCAAAACATGTAATCAAGCAATTTGGCATGTAAGAAATTATTATCTCGAGTCATAATCCACAAGTCACATTCTCTTTAGGCTCTGTTTGGATCTTGGAAAGCACAAGGGAGAGGAAAAGAAATTGCTAAATATGGCTTACAAATGGATTCCCTTCTTCAACATGGGCAGGTGCTATCTCATTTATAAAACCCCTTCCCTACTTCAGGCTTTCTTCACCACCAGTTACCCTGCCAAAAATCTATCTCTCTCTCTCTCTCTCTCTCTCTCTCTCTCTCCAAGTCACTTAAAATTCAATCCATGCAACCAGGTGAAATTAAGGCACACCATGGTCCATCTCATGCAAACCTAACTCAACATCTCCATAGCCTCTATCCAACACACAAAACCAATCCTTCTACAAGCTACCTTAACATGCAGCCAGGTGAGGCTGCAGGACTCCAAAGTCTACCTCATATGAACCCAGATCAATGTCTTGCCCATTTCAGCACATTATACACTGATAGATTCTCACTGAACCCTCAAATCGATCTTCAAGGTCGAGAATTCTCTTCAAACACATCATCTCTCAGTAACAACTCAATTTCTGATGAAGCAAAAGTGCACCAAATAAGCCTTAACCATGAGAGAAAACTGAGGAGATTGATATCTAACAGAGAATGTGCTCGAAGGTCAAGGATGCGCAAGCGGAAGCAACTGGAAGAGCTCCAGTCACAGGTTGTTCAGCTTCAAATTGTGAACTATAAGCTCACTGAAAAGTTTATCCATTTGTTAGAGTGCAATCACCAGATCCTCCAAGAGAATGCCCAACTCAAAGAGGAAGTTTCTTTCTTTCAAAAGATTCTCCCCAACATGCAAACTCCTGTGAGATATTTGGAAGATGTCACCCACAACACTGTTCGCCTGAAAGCTGAAGCTTCAAACCAATTTATCAGTAGTTCCATGGATTTGCTTCATTGAGGAGGCAAAACTCTGTACTATTTCTCATATCAGGTATGAAGTTTAATGGCATTTTCGTCCACTTGAGAGGTTTTAGATATGAAAAATTCACCTTGTAATTACAATTTTTGGACATTTTATTCAAATCTCAGCTAGGTTATGATGTTTACAGGTTTAAATATTGAGGTTACAGCTATCCTGAGGACTAAAACTACATTAACGGGATCATATCTGTTATATTTATTGTTACCTCTACGCAGTACTCATGAGTATATTATCTTGCAGCTAGCTTGTGAAGTAAAATATGTAAATATGATGTCCTTCCTCGCCTGTGGAAGATGTCCATCATCGGGACTTGGAGACCTGGCCGGCTTCAATCATGGAGGATTGACCTGAAACTTAGATTAGGAAGGGAAAGTGATTTTCAGGAATGGAAGTATGTCATGACCAATTTGCGAGTGGATGTAATATATAAGTTAAGGCAGCTGTTACGGTTCATAATACAAGGACTATTTTATTTTTTTACAAGGATAATACAAGAACTATTTTAGAAGTACAACAGGCATTTGAGAAAGCCATCTATTGAAAGACCATCTAGTGTTCTTAACACTGTAGACTATCGTCATCATCAATATAATCTGCTGCTGCTTCATCATCAACACCATTGTAGGACTATGAATAAATTTAACTTTGTTTGGCATTGTTTTAATTAGTGTGCCCAACTCTATTAGGTATTTTAAGCTAAAGAAATAAAGCATAAACCTTTGTATTCCTTATTACATGCATCTCCTTTACAAAATGTTCTATGCTCTTGGCCTAGTAAGTTCCCACAAAAGTTTCATACTTCTTAATCTCAGCCTCTTAGGAATTTATTCTTCTCCATCTCTTTTTTCTTTTGGGATTACGTCCCCATTCTTCTCTTAAATGTGCATTTATGAACAATTGGACAGAGTTGATAAGTGTAGTTTTGATTAACGTGGTAGGTGGGGAATCCCAATATAGTATGGCTTCATAGATAAAGTCAAATGCATGCTTTTATTAGTCAATTTAGATTTAGTAACTATTATAAATACTAAGGCTTTGTTTGGATCTTAAGAAAAAGGAAAGGAAAATGCTTCATAGATCCAAATGAAAAATTACAGTGCAACGTGTAAAGGTGAAGTGCGGATGGTGACCCTTCGTGTAATATGACCACACTATATATAAATAATTATATGCTTTGTCACCAACTCACCATGCTTACTTTCTACGATAAAGCTACTAGATCAGGTATTGTGCGTTTGCATTATACATGGACACATACATTCTTTATACAAATTCAAAACTAGCATATTAACACAATTAATTGGAGCTTATAAGAGAACTGAAAAATGCATCCTAGATAACTTTTCTTGCCAAACCTCTGGCATTTATCATCTTGGAAATCTTTATAAGGAGCGTCATGTCATTCACATGTGATCATGAAATCGGTTCTTTAAACGATTTGCTTGGGTATCTCATTGAACAGATCCCTTGAATAAGCAGTTGCTTCCTAACTAGGGCCACTCAGAAATTAGAACCATTCCAGTGCCATTAGAAGTCCTTGTTTCTTGCATTTGCCTCCACATACCCTCAACATATGAAACTCTTATGTCCTCTTTGGTCATATATATGAAGCTTCAAAAACTCAAACTAGCTAAGAAGGCTAATCATAACACAACACAGACCAAGGAGAGCACATAACCAGCAGGACAAAATTTTTAGTCATCACTGATTGTTACCAGTCAATTATCCAAATGATTTGGGATCAGCAATGCTGAACCTGTTGTTTCATTACAATCTAATGGAGGCTATATGTTGATGGTATAGTTCGACCACATAGCAATATCCATGCCTGGGCAATATATTCAATGATATCCATTTTTTTTTTTTTTTATAAAATTTATTTATATATAATATATATTTTTATTTATTTATAAATCCATCACCCTATTTTCTTTATGATGGCTGAAATCCTGATGCAGGTTGACACAAAAGACATTGGCCTTTTTTCTTTTCTTTTTCGATTTTTGATTTTTTTTTTTTTGGGGCAGGGGGGGGGGGGGGGTAAGTACGTAAGTAGCTTTCTCTTAACACTAAATGAGAAACTGTCAGAAAGTTTTGCATCATTTGGTTTCATGTCAACTTGCTGGTTCTACATTATCCGACCTTTTATAAACATTACCGTATAGGTAGGATTAGAGCAACGTGATCATTTGCATATGAGTGTATCACCCACTCTTCTTTGATGGGTACTTGCCATTTGAGATATTAGTCGGGGTTTCTGCTGTAGAAGTTGAACCGCTGCTGCTCTGGTCTTCGAAACCCTGCACTGGGTCTGCATATGATTGAGTGCAGGACCACCTAATACAGATGCCAAACAAAACTTAGCTCTGATACTGCTAAAGAAATGCCAAGTTCATAAAATATGTGGTTCAATTTCATTGTACCTGCTTGACTTTATAGTCTCATCGTCTATTGTCATTTTTTCGTCAAATATGTTGCCTGTAAGAAAGAAAGAAAAGCTCAGCAACAAGAAGAAGTCATAATAATAATAATACTTTCTATAAGTCAATTGTATGTATTATAGTTTTCATACCAATTCAATAAAGAATTAAGTTCATGAAATAATATAGGAGCAGTATAATTGTCTCATAGAAAGTGAGTCATCGCATTGTATTTTGCTTTTACAAGAAATTTGAATACAAACTAGCTATTGCAATAAAGAGAATTGTCACAATTACCTACAAAAAAATCAAATCAATTATTAAATTCCTTTCCCTCATATAGAACAAGTGTTTAAGAAAAACAAACAGAAAGAAAAACAAATACACATTCAAGTGCTATCGAAAAGATAGCGTTCTCATTTCAAATGGGGTTATGCCCAGTTTTTATAATCACAATTTTTCCCCTGGTATGATTGCCCCTTCTTTGACATATATATTGTAGAAATTTAGTTCATTAGAATGAGAATCTAAAGCTGGCACGCAGTCACACACTCTCCAATGAGCCTTACCTCAGGAGCCTTAGCACTTCTAAAGCACACGGGCAACAGCAAAACAGAACATGTGCAAGCCATTAATTTCCCCATTATATATAGTTTGTTACAACATGATGCTAGAACAAGCAAGTGGTAACAATGAATACACAGTCGAAAAATGTTTACCTAGATACTTGGCCCAGGTGTTAAATGTCTAGGCATCCAAGAAACACATCATATGAAATTCAAAAGGGCACATTTTTAACATAATAGAAATAAAAAAAGAAAAATTTAAGATCAAACTTTTGTATGCATCTCCAAGTCCTAATAATAGTTTACCTCCATAGAGATTCTTCTTGGAGAAGTATTTTGCATTTAACCTACGAACGTAGTCAGCTTCATACTTTTTGAATGTCTCAATGTGGTCTGCATTAACAAAATCCCTAACAAAAATGAAGAAAATTGTATCATCTTTCCTCCAATATGGATCTAGAGGTTAGTACAAACTATTATCAAGTCAATTACATAATATATTTCAAGGTTGAAAATAATGTAATACTTAAGTATATCGAACAAGTTAAATGAAGGCTAAGGTATGTGAATGATTCAGATTACTGTCATGTAAATTTACATGAGAGTTTGACCTTCTACAGCAATGAATAAGCTACATAATGCAGTAACTGTGCAAATTTTTATAGCTTGCTTTGCAGCATACTTAAGGAAGGGAATCCCAGTTTTAAATAGAAAATTCATTTCTCTTTTACGAGGAGAGAAAAAATTATGATCTCCCTAAAAACGAGGACATGTTGCGTATAAAGCTCGGTAACAGAAATTGCATATAGATTATTTATTAAATGCTTGAAAGGTAGTATAAAAAGTATAAAAATCTAGTTTAAGTTGAGAATTATGAGGGACCAATTAAGACCAATTTCAGGTCTTAACGAGCTCCATTCATGAAGTGCACAAGTCACCTAAATATTACATACAGTGTGATTTGTGAACTTAGTTTCTAATATTGGAGGAAGAGAGGAAAAGAAAACACCACATTATGGATGTTCAAGCCATGGCCATACTTGGGAGCAGCCACATGGATACTGTCACCCCTTTGTACCAAATGAACTTCCTAAAATTTGAATATAGGGCAGATGAACATCATAAGAGATGAAGAAGCCCTAAAATAAATTTCCTCAAAGTTTGAAATAAATCTCCTACAGTAAGACCAGGTGTGAATGTGTGATTATTAGGAGTTGCCTAGTGGTTAGGGCTTCGCATATGAAATGCATGTAAATGGGCGTGTGCACATGCATGTTTGCATAGGTGCTGCACATACGCATAAACTCTATCTCTCTCTCTCTCTTCTTAAAGTTCAGTACAGTCCGAGTTGGCATTGTTGCCTGAGATCATGATTTGCAATCAATCACCATCATACCATCAAAGCCATTCATTATGTTTACCTTTTTTCTTTCCCATTTTCACCTGACTTATGAACTATTTCTAAGAACATGACAGCTATCTGATCTTTGAAGGACAACACCTCCTTCCAGGGAAACATTTTTCTCAAGTTCACAAAAGTTTTGTTTCTAAGTATGCAACAGTTCTATTTCAAAGAACCTTATTTGAAAGGCCTGTAATTATCTTTCTTCCAGGACAATACTAGATGTAATTATGCAAATATTGCAATTCCATTTACAGGAACAAATTTAACAACAGAAAAATCATTTTGACAAGGATTTGAGTCTGAGTCTTCAAAATATAATCAGATAAATTTATTTCAACCATCGTGGGAGACTTGCGCTCTCTCAGGCAACAGCAGTTGTAGAACCTTTTTTAGCATATTAGATTTTCAAATTCCAGCTATTATTTGCTTATATTGTAATAGGATTATGAAGCTAGCCTTTGAGCATGAGAGAGTGATTCAAGAAGCTGTGGCTGAGGAAACATCTCAAGCTGGACAGAGAACATATAATCATTGATAAAAAAATTGCTGCTAAGGGAGTGAGGCAGCTGGGACTGGTGTGCGTAAATTAAGGAGCTGCTTCTTTATTTATATTATTTCCCTTTATTTTCTAGATGTGATGTTCTGTATTTATTGATTTGATTTTTTAAAATAAGTATTTGAATATAATTATTTGGCAACTCACTTGTGATTGTTTCAGCCAAAAAGGTGGGGCAACTCTCATTGAAGGTGGCATTGGCATGTGCCAACCATCCATGGATGTAAAGCATCCCCATGCATCCATGGATTGCTCTCTGCATTAACTGAAAGCTGAAAGACATTTGGTTTTGCCACCACTTCGAATTACTTCACATTCCTATTTAACTTCCATTTTCTTCTCGTAATGTATTATATTTTCTCTCTACTACTGATTTTGACTTTTTTTCCCTCGTTTGTACTCTGTTCAGTCACGGGGTAATGCTTGTTGGATCAAATACAAGAAAAGGTGGAGGGACTCTTTTGGGTTTGAAAACAGTGGGAAGCATAAAAGAGTAAGAACAGTGGCATAGCACTGGTAAATTGGGAGTGTTGTTAAAACTGAGATTGCTGGATTTGGAAAGACAAATGGTGTTCAAAGAGTCATATGGGACACAAAAACAGAGGAGAAAGTTGAGGAAGGAAGAACAAGCAGCCATACTACTATGGCTCTATCTTGTGGCTTAAAAGCTCTAACCAACATGCCTAACAATGTCTTTACTCTATACCATCGTCTTTTTCATTGTTAACCTTTTAGCCTAACTACTTGTTTGGGGGTTTTCACATATTTCGAGAGAATTAGAAGAAGAGAGAAGAAAAAAAATCAAAGATTGTGATGTAAGCAGGAAACTGAATACAAAGAATACATAAATATATATTTTTACATGAGATAATATTTTTGCTCATTTTATTTCATTTATTTTTTTATAAATTCAGTATTACAGAGGTCATAACAATTGGTATAAGTTTTTTCTCTATTTTAAATTAAATTTTACTGGCAGATGGCAAAGGTCTTTACATGGTAGTTAGAGTTGCCGCTAAAACCCTTGGGAACACAGCTTTATCAACAGTTGTGAGTACTTTTAGCTGCTATTTTGACCGCCACTAAAGGTCAAAACTGTTGTAGCGACAGTCTGATCATCTGGTTGGAATGTCCTGCTTTTCTGATCTTTTTGACATAGTAATTTTACTAGAGATAAGGTTAGAATTACTAATGTAACTTCTCTTTGTACAGATTTCAAGAACACGAGAGAGAGAGAGAGAGAGAGAGAGAGAGAGAGAGAGAGAGAGAGAGAGAGATTATCATGGGCATAATCTGAAGCATAGTGAGGAGATTTACATGTGAAGAAGTAGAAAACACTAACTAATAGTACAAATTGTAACTAAAAGGATCTAGAAATCCTCTGAGATATTAATTAAAAATACTAAAATGTGTTTCAATCATTAAAAGATTTTTCCCGAAATGAACTAAAAAATAAACCATAAATATAAGAACAAGGAATTCATGTCGATATCCATCAAAATAAATTAGAAACAAATCACGTTTGATTGATATGTGCGCAATGAGGTATAGACCAACCAAGCCTATTACGAGGGTTTTGAAACTCTAATTTTGGTGTAACCAATCACTAAAGCACTGCCTCTATCATAAAACCACTATGAATATTCAACCACCACAAATGTTTATTTTATTTGATAAAGTAATCAATTTTATTAATGAAAAGAAAAGAGCCAGTGCTCCTGTACACATGACGTATACATGAGAAAAGCCTATAAAACTAAACTATTCAAAAACTCATGAAGAGGCATCCGATTACAAAAAATTTTAGGAACTCTGCAAGACAAAAGAAAATCACTAACATGTATCCTCACTATCTGTACTCTATGCTCTTTGACCTAAAAACTTTTCCTTGTTTCTCTCTTTCCATAGCGATCAAAAAATGGCGAGATGCTTCCAACTAGCCAGCACAGATCCCTAGCGAATTGGCAATCAACAAGCAAATGATCCATGGACTCTTCCTCCCTCTTGCAAAGCACACCAATTAGTGAGATGAAATCCCCTTCTCTTAAGATTATCAATGGTTGAACACTTGCCCCAACAAGCAACCCAAATAAAAAAAGGCAACTTTTGAGGGTGTTTTTGGGACCCAAATCCTCAACACAAGAAATTGTCTCCCTTCCTTCTTTGTCAAAGCATGATAACAGGGTTTCATAGAAAACATCCCAACCCTCCCTTTTCTCCACACAATACTATCGTCCCTCCACTCTCTACTTGAGCCGAATATAATTTCTCAAAGAATAACACAACCTCTTCAAGCTCCTAGTCATGAAAGTTCCGACCAAAATGCCGATCCCAACTCCCAACATATAGATCTATTTGCCTGCCTCAAATAATCCACTACCCAAGCCTCCTTGTAAGTAGACAGATTAAATAAAAGGGGAATTCTTCTCCCCACACCAACCATCCTTCCAAAATCTGATTAACCTTCCATTCCCTACCCTAAACCATATCTCTTTGCTAAAGTCATCCCACCCACTGCTTATAGATTTTCACAAACCCACCTCTTAAGTACCCCACTACCTGTCTCCACAAGGCATCCTTCTCCACTGCAAATCTCCATAACGACGTAGCCAAAAGGGCCTTATTCATGTCAACTAGATGTCGAAACCCCAACCACCCCCCCCCCCCCCCCCTCCTTTGTTTTTAATAGAGCCAGATGTTTTCCAATCAATTAGCCTCATCCCCCATGCCTGGCACAAAAAATCTCACTGCAACTTTTCCAACCTCTTAGCCATTTCCAATGGGATTCAAAAAAGAGACATAAAATAAGTATGCAAGCTCGAAAAAGTGCTTTTTATCAGTGTAATCTTACCACCCCTTTGATAATAACCCTTCTTTCACCCATTCAGCCTCTTTTTGAATCACTCCACAATTGATGCTCTTATGTGCCACACCCAATGGTAAGCCAAGATAAGAAGTTGGAAGGGTCCCACCTTACAATTTAAGATAGAGGCAAGAGACCCCACATCCACAGAAGCCCACCGCTATCCGTTCACCAGGTTCACTTTTAGACCAGACAACATTTCAAAACATAGAAGCACACATCTAAGATACCTCAACTAAGAACTGCAGGAAACACAAAACATAATGGAATTGTCTGCATACAACAGATGGGACTCATGTTTCTTACACTACCCCAAACAATCTTAACATGCATCCATATCTTTTCATTTACTGTAATAAAAGACCTAAAAATGAAACCAAAGGAAATTCCTAAAATATGGATCAAGGTTTCCAGTTAAAGCAAGTAGTTAAAATCCAAGATACATTTTCAGACGAGCTTCTCATAAAATAAAATTTTAATATATGGAAAGAAAAAAAGACATGATTGATCTAAAAGCAATTCAAAACATCACTTAAAAGGAATGAAACACTTAAGACGTAGGTGGTAACTAAGATTTTTAAAAGAAATGTTCGGGTACATCTTCTAGTGTCTTTCAAAGAAAAAAAAAGAAGAAGAGGGGGGTGAGTATTGGTCAAATAAATGAAGCTAGAAGTCAATTTTATAAAATTGCAAATCCATATTCAACAGTAGCTGTCCTACTAGTAAAGTTAAGCTAAATTTTGGTGGGCTCTCCTTAAGTAATCTGATTACTATTGGTAATTGGGGGTATTTTAGAGATCACAAGGGAAATATTATTTACTCTTTCTCAATACCTGATGGTGAAGGTTTTACGATTAGGGTGAAGATTCATAATCTCTTTAATGGTTTGAGGTTGTCTAGGACACTTGAGCTTTGCGACATTTTTGTAGGAGCTGACTAGTGTACAATTATTTCTTGGAAGAAAGAGGCAGAATAGGTAAGTTGGGAATGCTACGCTATTAGAAAGATCTTGGACATTGTTAGACATATTGGAGTTTCCTTCTCTTAGGTTCATAGATCAGCAAATGGGGAGCAATCTTCCTAGTTGAGAGAGGGGCTATTATGTTGGAAACGTTTCTGGAATAATTCTACACTCCTTGAAGCTTTTTTGGGCTATTTTTTTTAGCTTACTTGTATATATATGTTTCTGTTCACAACGTTTTGCACTCTTTTTGCTTTTACTAAACTTCTACTCGTCACCTTGTGGACTTTCCTTTGTTCCCCATCTTCTGGACTCTCTCCTTTGTTCTTTTTAAAAATAATTTTTTTTAATCAAAAGTACATACATACATACATTTTTTTTTTTTCATTTAGTTTTGTGGCCATTGCATTGAACAAACTCATCCATGTCAGGGAAAATAGCATTTGTGTTGGATAAGTTCCAACAAGTTCATCCTATTTTTGGAACATTTTTTTTTCCTGATTATCACATATATTTAGGGCGTGTTTGTTCGACCCTTCAAATCTGAAACCATAATGATGAGGTAACAATCCTGTCACCATAAACTTTGGTAATACAAATCAAATTGCAACATACATGCTTTTTCACAATTGATAAATGAAATGTGCTAAGTTGTCATGCTTTCATGGTTATTCTTAATTGGGCTTTCCTAAAATTTTGGTAACAAGCATGCTAGCGCACTAATGTTCAAATTGAAAGGATCTATACACATAGCATTTAAAGATATAAATCTACCAACTTGAATGGGACCATTACAAATTTGGACCTATCACCATAATTCATAGGTATAGAATCAATTTTAAGATCTCATGAAATGACGCCATTTCAAAATTTCAATATCAATTGTGTTGACAGTAGGCATTCTTGCCGTCACCTCATTTAAAATGAAGAATTTGCAAATTTCCATGGGAAGTCCAAATGCACCATTAATATCTCATTATCTCCTTGAAATTCTATCTAACCAAGACAATAGGGTCTCACACCCATATATAACTCCAATACAAGTTTGTAGCTCAGTTGAGTTGGGTTTTTCATATATTTATATATATACACCGCATAATCAAAACAACAGAAATCATAATATTACCAATTTCCTTTCTTTTCTTTTCCCCCATTTTCCAAGCAATCAAAGTAAGGATTGAGCTAAACCACATTACCGAAAACCAAACATACAAGTATGTCTTCATTTTGCTTATTAATTTCATTTATCGATTATTTTGGGAACAGATCACTAGCTTGCAGAGGCAGAAAACAATCAAGAAAACATCAATAAATCTACTATCTTCCACAATAATTATGAATTCATTTCAACATATACTCATTCACATTAAAAAGGTCATAACAATGTGAAAGTCAAAATAAAAAAAAAAATCTCAGATACAACTCACACAAAGCTGTCAACTATGTCAGGCTTCTTCTCGAAAACGTCGGGGACGCCATTGTTGGTCGCGCCATCAACCTTACACACCCAAAACCCTAAAATGGATCATTGCACAGAACATATACATATGTGTTTATGAGTGTGTAGAGAGAGAGAGAGAGAGAGAGAGAAGATAGAGAGAGAACCTGGGGTTTTGGTGGGGTTTGGGGGATTGGGTGTGTAGCGGAGTTTTCAGAATTAGAGGCGGAGGGTGGTGAAGGAGGAGCTGAGGAAGGTTGAAGAAGCGCCATTGGAGTTAAACTCAGACTCTACCAGAGGGCTGTTAGTTGCTTTTGGATTCGCTCGCTGAAGCTCGCCCAGTGTTGTGTCAAACTGTCAACGCCAAACAAGAGGGACCAGCGTCAAATTTATTTATTTATTTATTTATTTTTCCCCCGAAGGGCAGTGCTATCCTTGTGCGTAGATTTCAGATTTTTCAGTAGGCATGAGAGTTGAAAATTCATTTTTAATCCCCCCACCTCTTCCCTTTTTTTTATTATTTATTTATAAATTCTAATTTAATTTTATTTTTTAAAAAAATTTAAATTGCGAACAAGAGACTAATCTCATGGACTCACAATCTTCCCATCCAACATGTATTAAATAATTATCGGACTATCTAGTCTAGAGGATAACCTTAACACCATATTTAACACTATATTGTTTTGTTTGAAATAGAGAAGATATTACTTGGAGTTTTTATTATCCCCGTGTTTTTTTTTTTTAAATGAAATAATATTTTAGGATAAAAGTATAACACCTATCTCACAGGTTTATTATCTCCTGCATATGAAGGATATAACCATCCTATTGATAATATATCATATATTTAAAAAGAGCACAAAACATAAGAAAATGATATGTTTATCCTATCTGGCCTACCTAACATAGAGATCATTGCACAAGATGCAAGTGGGGTCTCAAACACAACAGCTATGCTTCCTAATGTGCTTACCTATGCTCAGCTTGACACTTAAAGTAACCCATTAGGGTTTGTTTATTATTTTATTTATATGTGCTTTATTTATTAATTTATGTGAAAAACCCACATCATTTTGATTTTTTCTGAAAACAAGTTACTTGTAAAAACTTTTCAAAAAATATTTTTGAAAACATGTTTCTTAATAAATTTTCTATACTACTTTATCTATTATGAGATAGAAGATTGTTTCTAAGTTTTGACGACATAAAGTAATAGGCTTTTGCCCTGTTTGGTTGTCCTATTCGAAATTTAACAATTCAATAAATTTTATATAGAATTAAAGGCATAAATCTATCCGCTTGAATTAGAATATTTTAAAATATTGTAGTTATCACTATAGTTGATGATGTAGAATCAATTTTAAAAAATTCGTGAAATATCACTATTTTGAATTACCACTCTTATTTGTGATGATAACTATCATTTTTAAAAATAAAAAAATTTGTTAATCCAAGATGATAGAATGTGTCTTTAATACTATGTAAAATTTATTAAATTATTTAATTTTGAATTGGATAACCAAATAGGCCCTTTATGTTTTTGGTGATTATATTCGTAAGGGTTATTAATAGCATGATGGTTTAATGACATTTGCCTCACTTGAAAAGTGAAAAAACTCGGATTCAAGTTCATGGGGAATCATTGATACCCACTTATTGATGTTAAAGAGGGTCAAGGGTAAGGGTAGGTTCTAGTGATTGTAAAAATAAAAAAATTTTAAAAAAAAATTGTACGGGCTAAATTTTTTTATTTTAACATAATAAATAAATAATTTTTTTTTTTTTGATAAGTAACATTATAAATAAATGAGTAATTAAAAACACAATCATGGAGAGAGAAGGTTGTATGTAATTGGAGCTTTGGAATCGGAGTTGCATTCTTCAATGCTGGTGAGGAAAAGGGAAGTGAAATAAAGGAAATGGGAATTCCTCGACCTTAAGAACTAAGAAGAGAACCAACAAGAGTTCGTCTGGTGACAAAGAGGTGAGCTGTAAACTCAGACATCCCGGATTTGAAACCAGTCAATTTCTTTTACTCAGCCACTAGTCAGGGCTATTAGGCTGGACGTTAAACGACCTCATGGGGCGGTAGCCCCGCGTGGGGAGCGGGGATTAGTCGGGCTCTGACAGTTCGGACACCTCGTTGCTTGGCCACAAAAAAAAAAAAAAAAAAAAAAAAAAAAAAAAAAAAGAGAAGAAAAAAACTAAGAAGAGAGTTTTTAATGGGAAAGAGGGAATGTGAGGAAATTCCATAAGATTTGTTTTTCTAATGTTGATTCCAAATCTGTCTAATTTCTAATCTTGAAATTGCATCAAAGAAATATCCCCGGAAGAGGAATTCTCTTGAGAGGCAATCATCAATAGTTTCTCCCCTTTGGGCATAGTCCCCCGAGGAAAAATGTTTTTCAGTCAATTTTGTTGAAGCAATACGAGCAGCAGCAAATATTAGGCCTACAATAAGAGACAGACTACCTGAGATCTTGTTTCTGACCCAACTACTCCGACCCAAAAGACCAATTAAGGCACGCCAATCATGGAAGGGGAACAATTACAGATATAGATGAAATGCTTGCCAGCCTACCATGGAAAACAGTTCTGACATGTTCCCTATGTGTCTGCTTTGGCTTCAATGAGAGGCAATTGTTCTTCACTTTATTTCAAAATACTTCAACTGGTACATGCAACGAAAAAAAGAAAAAAGAGGCCAATCTGGCATCTTTCTGTTCAATTTCTCGTGGCTTCAAATTCTCACCAGGCCAGTTACAGGACATACTGATATACTGTTGGTGGCAGAAAATAAAAATGTAGTCCATGACAAAGGTCGACTGAGAGGTCAGCTTAGAAGTGGAGGAATGTCCAATTGAAGTATTTTGAAATAAAGTGAATGCTGCTTGATGATGAAGGGCTAGCAGAACCACAACAAACTACAGGAGCCCATTTGCAAATTGCAACAACCTTCTGGCAATTTAAACCATAATAAGAGGACAAAAAAACTTCATGTCCTTCTAGTTTTCCAATGACAAACAATTTTACGATCAATCTGAATTCTCCACTAATATCTGTCAGGTAGTATCAACTGATGAGATTTAGTAAGTGACACAAAGAAGTCCATATATAAAATAGTTGACAAGAATCCACATTTCTATTTACAATCTTGAAGATCTTTATAGTGGGGTCCTGTCATGGAAGTATGAATCCCACCGCATAAGAACTTAGTACACAGAAGAGAAACAGATTCTTATTGGCCACCCTCCCTCCCCAAAGAAAAAAAACAAAGACTTCCCAATGGCATGATTTTCACTGATCCCAAGATATCTGCTGTTTAGGTAGCTAACATGAAACCGACCAGAGAACTTGGGAAATCAACTTCCCTGTGAGGATTAGGCTTGTATCGATCATAGGATTCTGAAGAAAGCAGAATATGCAGTTGGAAGCAAGGAGTGTAGTGCTTCACAAGCTCAGCAATGGTATAATCCCCTCCAGAGGCAGGGCCCCAGCCCACTATGACTTAATCTACGTCATAAAGAATCAAAGTTAATAGCCTTTATAGTTTTCCTTTTCTCCTTAAACAAAGGAACAAAAGAATAACAATTTGGAAGCTTGCAAAAGAAAAAGAGTTCAAGATAACAAACTGGTGTTTTTTGCAAAAAAATAGTAGCAAGAAAGAAAACCATGAAGTGCTGAAGAGCTCCATACCTAAATAAAAATTAGAAGCTGAGGGTATAGAACCAACACCCAGTATCAGAGAATAGGACCATCAATGCATGATAAAGTTGGAAATGTATAAGACTATAAGAAAGCAACAAGACACATGCCATACAAGCAGACTCAGCACAGTGTGAAGTACATTTTCATAAAACCATTGTCAAACACGTGAGTGGATATAGGCAGACATCACTCACACACACAACCATGCATGCAACATAATGCAAATTACTGCATATTCCATGTAATATACATAAATAGATAGGTTAGGGACATATGGTAAGAGCCTGTGTGTGTGATTCTGTGCATCTCCATAAATACATACTCCACATTGTAATTGGGTAGGGTGCAGGAGTTCGGGCTCTCAGACAATGTATTTAACAACTTAATTGAGTCTTCCTTCCACAAGATCAATCTGTAAAATGTTGGGCCAGCTGAGTTAACCAAAGTGAGCCAATCTCTATCCTCAGTAATACTTTGACGACAGGTAACAGAAGGTTTTGGTAATAAGTTGAGGTGAATGAGAACATTGTTACACATTTACTCTTCATCTAGTTTTAAATATATAGTTATCAAACAAAAGGCAGAAATAAGTATAACTTCCACTGCACATATTTAAGTGCTTTAAGAAAAACTAACAACAATATAATGATACCTGATTTCTTAAAATTTACCTGCCTTTCTGGGCTTTGATGTGGAGAACTGGAGATATATACCAAAGAAGCTTCATTCATAACATGTTCCCAGATTCGAGGTAAAGATAGTACTGGGAAGAAACGACCCTTTGGATGATCAGATATCTAAAACAATTTTAAAACGAAGAGAATATTCGAGTTAAAAACAGAATAAAATTGTTATAATGCAGGAATGATATATTTAAAAAAATAAATAAATACATATCTGCTTGTAAAAAATGTAAGCTACATAATTGGGTTCAGAAAGATGCTTGTCTAAGCAAGATTTAAAGTTCTGATGAATCCACTCTTCTGTGGGCTCAGGAAGTCTTGATACAAACAGATTACTTGAGAGTTAGCGTCAAACAACCAGAGAGTATAATTGGTTATTTTCTTATGCTAATTGAGTGCCCATGCATTGATGAGTCATACCCGCAATGAGATTTTCCTATTGCACTGGTTGTTGTTGTATGCGTCAATAATAAATATCCATAACCCATTTTTCTCTTATATAACTGATTACTGATAAATGACTTGTGGCCTGGTCCATTAATGTGTGTCCTTTTCTTTTTCTTTTCTTTTTTCCTTTTTTAATTCCTTAAAGGAATCTGCTCGATATAAGGAACATATTACTTTTTGTACATTTGGAACATGTAGGATGCTGATTCTTTATAGTTCATAGTGTAATTTTGCTATAGAGACGCTATATGATGATGAAATACTACTTCATCGTGTTTTCCACAACTGGCAATAAAGCATATTTCTTATCATTTAGGGACCTATATCTGCAGTCTCAATGTGTTAAACCTTATTTCTTCTATATTTGATTGTTGAAAGCCTAATCCAAACTAAAATTGTTACTCTGAGAAACAATGTAATATCAAAAGAAAAAAATTGTGCAGAAGGAATACATTGAATAACTCAGTTAAAATGGAAATTGAATTCTGGTTACCACATACATTCTGTTAGGAAAGAGGATAACAGGGTAATGAGTTAAAGCAGTCATTTGTGTGGCCGTAATTCCTTCATCAGGTCCTGAGAAGTTTTTGGTCGCTGACACCAAACATGAGAAAAAACTTGTCTGCCACTTCTTCATTTACCAATAATCTCCACAGGAACAATGTCCATTTCTAAAGTGGTGAAAGCGCTTGTTGTCTCTCACAACTATCTCCCTGTCAACAATCTTGGATACCAACTTAGCTGCATTGTGACAATCTCCACAGATGCGGCAGATTTTTGCAAACCCTCAATGTCACACCTTTAGTTGTCTTCAACAACCCAAAAGAAATTGCAAGCTTCTCACTATGACCCCGCAATATCTCTATCTTCTCCTCTTCTTCTAACTCATGAAGCACTGATCCTGTATTGGGTTTATAACCAATTGCAGTAATCTTCTCCTCTAATCTTCTCCACATTTCACGGATCTCTACTGACTCTGGGAGAAGTTCATCACCAACAACAAAGTTATAAACTTCCCCTCCAACTTCAATCCAACTACGACCAGCATCCTTCCGAAGGCCAATCTTCTTCATTCTTGCCCTGACCCTTCTCACATCATCCCACTTCTCTGATTGAGCATATAAATTTGAAACTAACACATAATTCTCTGCTTTTTCAGGCTCCCCTTCTAAAAAAATTTCAGCTATTCTCTCTCCCAAATCCAAATCACCATAAGTCCTGCAGGAACTGAGCAAGTGAGCTCCAAATTCCACCATCAGGTTCCAGAGGCATCTCATCTACAAGCTTTAAAGCATCGTCCAATCGTCCAGCACGGCCTAGCATATCCACCACACATGCATAATGCTCTAATTTTGGCTCTATTCCATGAAAATTCTGCATCTGGTTGAAATATTTAAGCCCCTCTTCAACCAGCCCAGCATGGCTACACGCCATTAAAATACCCACAAATGTGAAGCCATCAGGTTTCAGGCTTAATCTTATCATTTCTTCAAATAGTTCTATGGCTTCTTTTCCACTTCCATGAATTCCATATCCCGCAATTAAAACACTGTATGAGGCCACATCTTTCTGCTTTAGCCCGTCAAAAACCCTCTTAGCTTGTTCTATGCAGCCACATTTTGCATACATATCAATAATGGAACAACCAACAAACATATCTTCTGTAAGTTGGGATTTTAAAGCAAAACAATGGGTTTCTTTCCCCAGCCTCAATGCTGATAGCTGTGAACAAGCCCCAAACACACTCATTATTGCAATTTCAAAAGGTTGCATTCCATCAGAAAGCATTTGACGGAATAGAATTAAGGCTTCATATGCAAGGCCATTTTGTGAATATCCAGCAAGCATTGCATTCCAAGATACTAAATTTTTATCTGCCATCTCATCAAACAATATCCGTGCAGTACTTTGATTTCCCACAACGAATGTAAAGTGAAAATAGTGAAATACCAATAAAACAATCTGTTTCTAACCCATTTCGTAGCACGTATCCATGAATCTCTTTGCCATACTGGAGTGATTTCTGGTGGGCACAAGCTAAAAGAAGGCTGCCAACGGTAAACCAGTCAGGATCTAAGCCTGAATATGTCATTTGAAGATACAAATCTAAAGCCTTCATTGGATCTCCATTTTGTGCAAAGCCACCAACAAGCGCATTCCATGAATTCACTGTCTTACTCTGCATATGATTAAAGACATGCTCAGCCGAAATCAGAGACCCACACTTTGCATAGGCTGCAATAAAAGCATTGGCGACCAATTCATCATATTGAAAACCATGTCTGACTGAATAACCATGGAGTTGCTTCAAACTCAGCAATTCCGACTTCTCTAAACAAACTGGCAATACATTCAAGATGGTGACCTCATTTGCCTTCATATTCTCCTCCTCCATTTGCATTTTCCGCAAAAGATTAAATGTTCCATACACATCTCCTACTTTAGAATAGCCCCCAATTATGGTATTCCAAGAAACCACATTTTTGTTATCATTCTTATCAAATAGGATTTCGGCTTCAGATAAAAATCCACATTTTGAATACATGTCTATCAAGGCATTGTTCACCATTAATTCTTGAATCAAATACAATTTCACAGCCAAACCATGAACTGCCATTCCCAATTCTACTTCCCGTTCCGCCGCACACACTGGTAATATTGTCACCAGTGTAGCAACATCTGGTAATAAATCATCCTCACCCCCTAACATCTCCCTAAAAAAATCAAAACTTTCCTGTGAAAACCCACTCTCCGAAAAAACACAAATCATTGAATTCCAAGAAACCAAGTTCCTCTCAGGCATATTTCCGAACACTTTAACTGCTTCCTCAACAAACCCACATTTTCCATACATTGCAATCAATGCATTACCCACAAACACATCTGAAATCAAACCCAACTTCACTGCCATTCCATGAATCACCTGTCCTAATCCATAATCCAAAAGCCCGGCACAAGCCTTAATCACACAAGGCAAAGTGAAATTATCAGGTTGAAATTCAGTTACCGATATCAACTCGCAAAACATGGACATTGCATCAACCCAAAGCTCATTTCTAGTGTACCCACTGACAAGCGCATTCCACTGAAACAAATTCTTCCTCTGCAATCCATCGAACACAAGACGAGAATCTGAAGGAGACCCACACATAGAGTACATTGTAATGAGACGGGTATTGAGAACAAAGTTGTTACCGAACTGCGTCGACCCCGAAACCATCTCGTGAACTTTCCGGCCAACCTCGATGTCTTTCCGGTGACCACATGCCTGCAACAAGACACCCATAGCCTCTGCTTTCTGCGCCGAATCAAAAGCGGCAGTGTTGGAGTCTGTTTGCAGTAAACTCAAAGCCTGGGTAAGGTTTCCAGATTCGCAGAGCTTGTTTATCTTTTGGGGTAAGCTGAGTTCTTTGTCTGTAGTGTTGTTCAGAGAGAGAGACTCTGTTTGATGGGTTTGTGCAGAGAAGGAAAGTGATGATTTAGGATTGAAGGTTGAATGAAGAGAATGTCTGTCATTTGATATATGGGTGTATCTACGGGTGGGAGGTTGGTGGTGATGATGGCATGAGAATGGTGGTGCCACCAGAGCCATGTTGAAGATAAATGAAGTGTTGTTGTTGACTTGCAGGGAGGAAATGGGACTTAATCTAGATGGAGTTTGAACTTTGTTCTGTTTTTACTAGTTATATTAGGAGGGAATGACCCAGGGGATTTTTTTAATTTTATTTTTTATCTTTTATTTTTCTTTTAAGCATTCTCTATTGCTATTATTTTTATATTGCTTTTTGAGTTCTGGACAATCGAGTTTTGGACTTGGAAATTGTTAACTGCAGATCAGACTACATGCACCCCAGACTACCACGCACGAGAAATTTAAGTTCATTATATGTATCTTTGAGAAGTATATGATGGCCACGGCTGTCACGTGGGGAGGCGTTTATGGCTTTAGGATAGCAAGGACCGCATTCCTAAGATTTTTCCAAGCTACAATGTTCTCTTATTTTATTTATATTGTTTAATTCTTTTATATTATTTTTTTATATATATTTTCCTCAATTATACAATTAATTCATATTTTTGTTTAAATTCTAGAACTGATTTCATTAAATTCATAAAATTCATATGGTTTTAGTGCTTTATATCTAATTATCCACAAATTTCTCCAACAATATATATATTTATATGTATAGTTTGATTTTGGAAATATATATTTTTTTTGGATTTATTTGATGCGAAATACATTTATAATAATTAAGCTCTGGTTAAGTAGAACTTTATAATCCATGTTTATGTAAGTCTATGTATGATCTACCCAATTAAGTTACATTTCTATGGGTGAGTGTGGCTAAGATTTTGATTTAAATTAGTACTTTTAAGTATCCGAACTGGCCAATGGCCTTGTGGCCTAATGGCATTTCTCCGCTTTATGTGTGTGAGAGGTTATAGGTTTGATGCATGTGTAATAAAAAAAAATCTGAAAAAAGAAGAAGGAAGAAAGTATACCAATTGGTGGAATATATGATTTTAGTTTACTATGAATTTTGATTTGAATTGTAAATAGAGTTAATATTTGAGTGCGGAGGAGCATCTATAACTTTTTCTCCTTTTCTTCCGAGCTTGTTGCTGGTATGTTGCTTTTTCTCCTTTTCTTCCGAGCTTGTTGCTGGTATGTTGGATTGATAACAATCAGTTATTACCCTCCAAAACAAAGTTGAAGAATCTTCTTTCTAATTATATCTTCTTCTTCCTTTTTAGGCTTTTTATCCCATTGTTGTCTGCCGTTTGGAAGTTTTCTAGGAAAGTATTACTCTTTGGAAAATTTTTGAACCACCATATAGGACCTATATGATTAATTCATAATTAACTAGGGAAAAACTGTGTGAACCGTGGAGCCCCCAAAGCCATAAGGTTGTTTTCAAGGAAAATTTTCATTGTTGAGGTCCTGCAGATGTCGTCTTAAAGGTGTTCTTTTCAATATTACGTCTCACTGCTGCTCCACCCTACCTTGCTGAGATCCAAGTCACGACTAAGACCGCCTCCGCTAATATCACCACAAAACTTGGACTAGCTAATCCTCCTTGTCTGCTCACCACTAGAGAGTTTTACGACAAAACTTGGACTAGGCAAAGATAATTTGCCTTTTTACTTTAAATGATTCAGCCTCAAACTCCCTCTAATATACCCTCTTTCTTATATATGTTTGGTATGCCAGATTAAAAGGTTGGATAGGATAAAATTGTTGGATGCAGAAGAAATCTTTGGTTGCTTTGTTTAAATGGGGAAGATACATAGTTTCTTGGACATTTGTCTATCATCTTATTTCTTTAAATGGGATAGTTATCTCCTGTATATATAGAGGATATAATTATCCTACAGATAGTATATCTTTTTTGAAAAGAGCACTAAACACATAAAAATAATATATTTATCATATCAGGCTTATCCAACATACCAAACATAACCTAGCCTAAAAGGCATAAACCCCCAGCCCAAGGTTTAAAAACTCGAACCCAAAACTACATCAAGACGGGAGAAATTCTATGCGTCTAGGGCCAGTAACATGCACCCTCTAATTCTTTCGTTTAGACTTTAGACTCAGACAGGGGCAGAACCAGAAATTTTAGGTTGCCAGGGGCCAATGGCTAACCTAAGAAATTTCTAAGCCAAGTCCTCAGATAGGATTTCATTATTCAAGAATGAAGACACCCAACGTCTTAGCCCCCAACTCCCAACTTAGATGGAATAATTTATTATGATATGAAATTTTTTTTATATAAAGTTTTCAACTTTTCATTTTAATAGAGCATTAGAGCAAAAATCAAGATAGCAGTATATGATTGTAAAAATTAAAGTATTTATATAGGAATATAAAATGAAGATTGGAGAGGAAAAGTAGTCTAAGTGGATAACTTACTTAGTTTATAGTTACATGACCATTGTGGCATTGACCGAATGATCGAAAAGCCGAAAGGTTTCCTGCTAACTTTGTTCTCTTGCACCAAAAAGATTAAAAGAGAATATGTTATATGTTATATGTTATATGTGGTGTTGTCTTTTGAATTTTTTTCCAAATTCCAAAATTCAATTCCTCTTTAGAGAATTAGGGGAGATTTCTTAGTAGAGGAGAAAAACTGATAAAAGGGATTTAGGGAATTAGGGATTTCACCTGATGCAAAGAGGGTCAAAGGAAGAAGGAAGAGGGACTGACCGACTGAGGGTGTGTAGTGGAAAAGACCAAAAGCTGCAAAAGCATATGTGGGTATGGCTGCCACATAGGGATTAGGGAAAAATAGAAGTGATTTGATGAAAGTATCCTCTTAAAGTCATCCTTTTTATCTAAAAGTTGGGATTAGTTTGGTAAAATTCAAGCATTAAGTTTGATTTGGTAAGATGCATCTCACCAATTGTGGTGGTCACCTAATACATTTTGTACACATGTTGCAAAACTATAGGTAGGGTCAATTTTTTTTTCAAAATTTTGCAGGGGCCAGCCCCCCCTAGTCCCTTGTATGTTCTACCCTGGACTAAGAGACATTTAATATTCAAGTCAAGTAGATGTGCACTTGCTCAGTTGCTCCTGCTGAAAAGCAGAGTCCAATATTTTATTATTATTATTATTATTATTATTTATTTATTTGTGTGTGGCCATTTTAGCACTTAATTAATATCAGGAGTACAGTGGGATTATCAAAGTATATTCATTAGCAGTATATTGTATAGCATATCATAATCACAAGTTAACAACTGTGGATGAAGATGATGGTATTTATTTATTTTTGTTATTTAGTACTCTTTCCATAAAGCTTTGTTAGGCTTGATTCACAAAACGGAGATGCGTTGATGGAAATATAAACGCGTAGTGTGTATATATATATATATATATTACTAGCTAACATTAGTATATAACTTTAAGGGGTGAATCGAAGTGGTCTTATGACCTCTTATCCAAGTAAAAAATCTTGAATTTAACTTTATTACTCTCCTCTCTTAAGAACACCTCCATAGATTTTGTCCTATCATGTGGAATATTTGTTTGTGTTTACTTGCACTGCAAGATGAGTAAGGTTTGTGAGCTTGGCTTAGTCCGTTAATTTGACAAGAACTTCATTTGAGTCCCTTTGTGAAATAATTATATACTAATAAAAAAAGCTCGTGTTACTTTTCGTGGAAAACGCACACTTCGTCTTTGACGAGTTGGGGTTGTTACGAATCAAAAGCGGTCAATACAATCTTTTGAAAAAAATGGTTGATTCGCCAACCATCAGTGGCCACGCAGCTACTTTTTATTTATTTATTTTTTTGCAAAAGTGTATTTTTTATTTTTATTTTTTTCTTTCTAACCACCGCCTATTCAATGAACCAAACATCGGAAGAGAGTAGAAATCAAGCAAAATGGGTGGACTTGTGACGAGTTGTCAATCTGAAGGTTATAAGTTTAATTCTTCGTTAGTGTGATTATTTCACGACTTAAATGATGAGTAGAATAGAAAAGACGGCTTGTAGAAATCAAGCAAAATGAGTGGACTTGTGATGAGTTGTCAATCTGAAGGTTATAAGTTCAATTCTTCATTAGTATGATTATTTCACGACTTAAATGATGAGTAGAATAGAAAAGACGGCTTGTACATTCAAAATTTTACTTATTAAAAATGAATTATTAAGTAGTCCTGCCTGGTGAGTTCCTCGTCTTAAAAATAAATAAATAAATAAACAAAATGAGAAAGAAATGATAGAATGCATGAAATGGTTGAGGGCCCTGGAGATTAAATTATATGAATTATATAAATTAAAAAAGGCAACACCCTACATCCGCGGCCAAGCAGGTGAGGAATGCAGACGTGTCATATGAGTATAAGATTCCAATGGCGAGGAATCCTATTGGCTGTGATGGGATATGTCGATACGTAGTTGTACGAGGTACACATGGCTTGCAAATATCCCATGACTGCCATTATTTGTAATGGAAATGCTGATTAACCCTATGCTTTGTTATACAATTTGCCTTAACTGGAAGAATAAAGAGATACAGTTGTGAAACCTACTAATATAATTAAACTTTAAAAATTAAAATAAAAGTAAAATTACATGGTAGAATAAAATTGTAAGAAAAATATGAGACTAACTAGCATCAATTTTGTTTTCATATTGTTTGGTAAGTCTCTTTTTTCTGATAAATAGTTCAACGTTATCCTGAAAATAAAGCATAAACACAGTTTTTTTTCAAACCAACTGTGAGTTGGTTTACTTAAAAACCAAAAAACATAACCGAACTGGATATAGTCTGACTCAATTTTTAAAGTTCCCAAATAGTATGAAAATAAAACTGACCAAACTTATTCTCAGTTGGCCAGACTTTCAAGTTTGCCAAACAACCCTAAAGGTGAGAGAATGTTCGATTCTTGTTTGCCACACACACATATATATATATATATATATATATATATATATATATATTTTTTTTTTTTTGATCGGCAAAATAAAACTTCATTAATATATTGAGAAAGGATACAACATCACAAAGTCCACCCATATATCACCCAACAAGCTTAAAAAATGAACAACTACCACATACACCCAACCACAAGTAAGATCTAGACAAAAGGAAATAACCTAGCAGTATACTGAGAAAAAAACCCTTAAACTAGACACCACCAAAACACAAAAGAAAACACCCATCAAATAAGAGGCAAAGATAACAAACACCATCCTAGCTAAACCAACCCCCCACATCTGCCACATGAATATTAATGCATTGAGAATGTTATTACTGCACTATTGAAGAGAGTGGCGATTATGGCTCACCAGCAACCTCAAAAGTCTCCTTACATGGAAGAATGTTTCACATGCCTGTTGAATTAATTGCCCCGCATGGGACTAATATTATCTGAGAAGACCCACAGGCATGCAAGTATGCAACTAACGTTCGTTCCTGCCAGGCCTACGTACATTAGAAGACCGCCATATACAAAAATTAGATCAGCTTGATTAGGCCAGTTTCAGTTTGACCACATAGTATTTGACGACATAATCTGATCAACTAGATATGTACGTACGTGCGTACTACGTCTGATTCCCATGCAACCCCAAAATGTTTAGGATGAAGAAAAGAAAAGAGAAATCGAATAGATAAAGAAGATAAGGTGGTGTGGGTGTTAAATACGGAGTATGGTAGAAGATAATGAAGAGAAATCAGGGAGATAATATCGTAATGAAAATAAATTAGTTATGTTAAAAGGAGATCGATGGGTTTTTCCAATTGAGTTTGACGAGATTTTTTGGGCATTAATTCACCGGAAATTCATCTGTGCTTGCCGGAATTTAGATACTCCGTAGAGAAGAAGAAGGAAAAATAAATTAAAGACAAACCGGACATTAGCAAAGGGTTCAGAATGATTACATGGCTGCTTTAGTGCTTTATCTTCTACCATACGGAGTACTGGCAGAAGATAATTAGAACATCTGCGTTCTCGGACAAAAAACAAAAAAACAAAGAAGCGTTCGGTGGTTCTTGTGGTTGAGATTTTCCAGGAGCCAGCTGGGGTGCAAAACCTTAAATACTCTATAAAAGTAGCTAAAGTGACCCAAGAAAACACGAAGAAGAAAAAACAAATCAGCCACCAATGCTTCAATAGGCTCTCCATGTCAACAATAAAAGAGAATGGAGACCCGCGCGGTCCAGGCCTCAAGTGACTTGATATTCGTGGTGGCTGAAATTTTCTTTTCATCAGGGTTTGGTGGGACTATTCTTGCCATCTTTTGACCATGCCGGCATTAAAATTGGATTGGTGCTAGGTGAGCTGTGTAATGGCACTTCTTGAAGATAAAGGGGGCTTGCTTTAATTAATATATTATTCCATCCGCGCGTGTAATAAAGGTAAACCAGTTTTTACTATTTTTTTGTCTCAAAATATTTGTTTGTTTTAAAAAGAAATCATAAATTTTGTGAATCTTCTTTCATTATTCTCTGTTATTTTAATAATTACTTTCAACATGTACAAAACCCAATACTAGCTTGGAGAAGGCACTCATTTGTATAGCATCACTCTTGCAAATTAACCTAGTCGCACGAATTATGACCTGTAGTATAAACCACAAGATTAAATGTAAGCAAATTAACTGCGAGCTCCAATTAATGTGAGATTTCTCTCTCCTATGGCTATAAGAATTGAAGAAAAACTCAGCACCAGAGCCGGGACCTGTAGGGGAGGAGAAACAGATGGATGTTGCGCATCTTTTCAAGAACTTGGTTGTTTCTGTCGTCAATCTAATGTTTCAACGCTGGTGCACAACTGACCCTCCACCACCAGCAACGCCACCTCGGCCACCTTCTCCACCACCTTCGACTGCTCTTGACTCCGAGGAACAAGTAGCAGCCACATCTGTTGTCGTTGCTCATCCTCAACAAAATCTCGACTGGACAAAGATAGTAGTTGGCTTTTGCCTTTCTTCAGCCGTTGATATAGCTCTCCAATCAGTCCAAACTCAGTCCCAACTTCCTCCAATTTTTCATTGGCTGTCTCTTGCAATCTCATTTGCCTTTGCCTCTCTCTTTGTTGCAAAGTTTATAAGTTGGAAGTTTCCAATTCCAGCCCAGACGCTGGAGCACGCTGGTGTCTTCTTTGCTGCGACGGCCTTTTTCAGTAGCTGTTACTATTCCATTCCCAATGAGCCTTAAGTGCATCAGCTGGGCGGTCTATGGCGTCTCCTTGCTCGCCATTTTGATCTGCAACTGCAATCGCTTCTAAGAACACACCTCTGAATCTCTGATACTGTGTTGTGGTCACTTGGAAACTTTTGATAAACCTGCATCAAATTCAACAATAATAGTATATATATATATATTAGTCTTATTTTAGTCGATCATGTTAGTGGCAAGTGCATGTTAGTGGTTAGCAACTGAAGTTAGTAGATGAAGACAGTGTTCGAGCTTCTACGTGGACTCGATCGAACCGCCAGACTCTGACGTAGAAGATATGTTCATTATATTATATTTACTTGATATGGACGTGCTCATGTATTTTGGGAAGATCGAATGTACAGTACAAGGTTTGTTTATTTTCCTCCGTATTCTCCGTTTCTTTTTAAATTATTTTTTTTACTCGTGGTGCATGTGGGGTACGTGGTGGAATTATGGAAGCTAGCTCTGATGTTCATGAAGGATAGAAGCATGGAAAGTATATATGCAAATAAATCAGAGAAAATTAAAAGTGTAAATTAAGTGTCTGCTGGGACTCTTCACTTTCTTAGATTGCGTTTCTGGTTATCTACCAGCTTGTCTTCTTTCTTTCCGCTGAGCTTAATTGGATCATCAAAGGGAGACGTGGAAAATTTTCAACCCGATTTCAATTCGGGTTGAGCCTCGGCAAAGGGGTCGGACAACCCAAACCCAATCCGAACCCAACCTTTATAATATATATATTTTAAATATTTTGAATAGTATCTTCTAACATGATTGCTTATATACTCAATTATAGATATGTTAATGTTTGGAATTCTTTAAGTGTTGTTTAATTTTTTATTTTTTTGGTTTTTTGTACAAAAATTATTTTTTGAATTGACATGAATTTCAGGAGAACTTAGATGATTGAAAATTGTGTGCATATGTAATAATGCACTTTTATTAAGATGATTTCCTTATTTATTTATTTATAATAAAAAATAAACAGGCCAATCTATTCAACTTGGTCTAAACTTGTTCAATCTAGTCTCACCTCGTTGAACTCATGCGCAATCTGAGTTCGCCCAACCCTAGCATGGGTTGAGCATGGGCTGAGAAACCTCAACTTGAAGAACAGGTTGGGCTGAGATTGGATTGAGGGTTTTACATTTAGGGTTGAGTTTGAGATAATCTCTCAACCCACCCAACCCACCCTAGTTACAATCCAAACTGTACTCCTTAGTTCTCTTTCCAACCTCGCTCACTTGCTCGAGATGGCATTTAAGGATAGTGTTGCGACTGTCATCACTTGATTAATTTGGTGCAGTTTGCTCTATTAATTATTTCCAAAAGTTTCCAGTCATCTTGAGGAATTTTCATCTGTTGCTATGAAGTTATTGAACTCAATCCCTGTAAATGGTTTACTTACTAAACCTTGATAACTAATAATCTATTGACCAAACCTAAAATAGCAAACCCAATTGGAAATTATAATTAAGAAGTCCAAAGTACGTCTAATGAAACACTATTTACCTCCACCAAATCTCCCCATACCTACAAGTAAATTTTAAGGGTCTGTTTGCCGGTCCCATGAATATTGAATGGCCCCATTCATTCCTTCTTTTCTTTTTCTTTTTTTTTTTTGGCTGCGTGAGTGGCTCCATTAATCTTTTATATAAAGTAAATATATAAAGTTAAAATCCTGCTATCTTGAATGGAGGCATTTAAAACAGTTGAAGGCATCCCCCAATTAATTGATGGTGTGGGGTCAATCTAAGGAATTCTTGAAAGTGCCATTTTTATTGTCATTTGTGATGATGGTTGCCATTCTTTCAAATTGTTCTATTTTGGATCGGATAATGAATTTCTTTACAAAATGATTATATATAAAAAAAACGCACAGGGCCCTAATAATTGTCCCAATAACATAATTATCCCAATGCAAAGAATGAAATCGAGTAAAGCCAGCAACGAGCGCAAGCCCTGGTGTTTAGCTGCAATCAATGAATTTAATTTGGAACCTTGAGCAAACTGGCTCTGATGATAAGCCGGATCGATGAAGGTAATTAAGATGATCGACATCAAGCGCAAGCCCTTATGAATGTTGGTTTTAAGAATGAATGATTGCCCCTTCTTCGACTAGCTGCTGATTTTTAAAATGAGTGATTGCCTTCTCCGATCCCTATTACCCTACCTGAAAACAATTAAAGTATTCTTCCACTTATTGAAATCAAATTTCAAGAGAGTAATCAAGAAACAGCACAAATTATTTATTCTCAAGATAATTCCAGCCAACTTTAATAAGTGAATTGCTCCCACCAAAACACCAACTGTCATAAATATTTATTTCTTTGCAGCTCCATCTTCAAGGAAAAGACTCGCTAGTTGCCAATTATTTTGTAGATTACCTGGAAGAATCAAACATTCAGATAAAAAAGATTATGATAAGAATATATGGGAAAAAAAGTAAAAAAGAAATGTTTACTAGACGCATGAGCAAGAAGTCTTATATTATAGTAATTAGAAAAACGCTCCTAAAAGAGTGGAGTGTTGTAAATACACCACATCTCACATCGATTAAATATCGAGTTTAACATGTTTTCATATACCTATTTGGATCCTTCGTATACTGTTTACTGTTTTTGCCCCTCTTATGGATTTGAAAACCCTAATTGTTTTTGCTCCTCCTAAAGAAATTGTTTAGGGATTGAGGTGGTTGGCGTATACAGGCCCACTGGAGGCTATGAAAGCTACAAGTCGGAATTACTAGAGGTTAATTGGGTTGACCTTCCCTTCCCCCACCCCACTCCCTATTTTATTTTCCTATTTTACCCCCTACTGTTTCCCCGTTCCCAACTTTTGGGAGTTTTCAAAATGAAATTGAAGGGTCAGTTTGATCATCCAAATGGAAAATAAACAAGTATAGTGTAATTTATATTGTACTGAAGGCAGGAAATCACCTTATGTGAGACTATTCAAAAAAGTTGGAATCATTACTATAATTAATTTTGTAGAATCGATTTGTAGAAATTCATAAAATGCACTAAAATTTTTCATTCAAGATAATAGGTTTGTTCCTTCAACACTACGTAAAATACACTAAAATTATTTACTTTTAATTTAGGCTTCCAAATGTGCCCTTATAAAATTCTGTATGCACCCCCTTCAATTCACTTTTCTCCACACCCATCAATACAAAACCATAGCACAATAAACCATGAAGGGTTGAAATGGAAAACAAGGAGAGAGAGAGAGAGAGAGAGAGAGAGAGAGAGAGAGAGAGAGGGAGAGAGGCAGGCTTAAAAGAACATTTGTTCATCAAATTAAAAGAAAGGGTATAACCACTGAGTTCAGATTTGGTGTTGGTTTTATAAAAGAAAAAAAAACAACACCACTATGTTGGGTTAAGGGGATTGCAACACCTTAGCGGCATAATAAAGCAAATGGAAGACTTAGATTAAAAGATCAAAATGCACTTCCAATGAGATTGTTTTGATCTATAACTTTTTTATATTTTGGTATGAGTTATTCATTTGCTCTATTATGCCGAGATGTCTTGATTCCCTTAATCTAGCACAGTATTGAGTTTTTCGAAACCAGCACCAAATCTAAACCCACCAGGCTTAAAAGGACATTTGCACACCAAATTAAAAGTAAAAGTAAAGGTATAACCAACAAAAACAGTCAAATAAATGACACGTGAACTTCTATTTCCATTATATTCGATCTGATGGATTTATCTTTGATGGCTTGTGGGTTTTATTTATATAAAATCTTAAATCATTTTCTAGATTTTGGGTTTGCACTTTTCTGGGATTTTTTATTTCTTTACATTATTTTCTATATAGAGGTGATCGATTTGTGCGAATTTCTCCTAATTTATGGGTTTTGATTCTTTTATAGTTTTATGTGAGTTGTATTGAAATCCAATTTTTGGTAATTTACAGGGGTATAGATATATTATTACTATTATTACTTTTCAATTTTCTTTGAAAATCTGAAGCTAAGTTAATATTTTCATGTTTTTTTTTTTCTTTAGAGGAGAGAGAGAGAGGGGGGGGAAAAACTATTACCTAGGGCACAAAACGGGTTGGGCTGGGTCAGAATTTGGGTGAGATCGAGTCATGAATTGGGCCGGGTATGCACAGTTATTGAGTTGGGTTACACCCAACCCATTAATGACTCAAAATATATAACCCATTAATGACCCAACCCAAACCCAACCCAACTCAACCCAACCCATTTATGCTTCAACCCAAACCCCCCAACCCGTCCAATTGCCAGTCCTACCCTCCAAAAGATAGTTGAAGAATCTTCTTTCTAATTATATCTTCTTCTTCATTTTTTTTTTTTTGCTTTTTATCCCATTGCTGTCTGCCGTTTGGAAGTACTTTTCTATGAAAGTATTACTCTTTGGAAAATTTTTGAGCCACCATATAGGACCTATATGATTAATTCATAATTAACTAGGGAAAAACTGTGTGAACCGTGGAGCCCCCAAAGCCATAAGGTTGTTTTCAAGGAAAATTTTCGTTGTTGAGGTCCTGATGTCGTCTTAAAGATGTTCTTCTTTTGAACATTACGTCCCACTGCTGCTCCACTCTACCTTGCTGAGATCCAACTCACGACTAAGACCGCCTCCGCTAACATCACCACAAAACTTGGACTAGCTAGGCAAAGATAATTGCCACCACCTAATCCTCCTTGTCTGCTCACGATTAGGGAGATCGACCACCCTAGCTCAATCAACTAGTCCTTAGTTTTACAACTAAACTTGGACCAGCTAGGCAAAGATAATTTGCCTTTTACTTTAAATGATCACCCTCAAACTCCCTCTAATATACCCTCTTTCTTATATATGTTTGGTATGCAATATTAAAAGGTTGGATAGGATAAAATTGTTGGATGCGGAAGAAATATTTGGTTGCTTTGTTTAAATGGGGAAGGTGTTGTGAAATTAAGGAGAAATAAGAACTAAACAATAAAATAGTTTGAAAAATTGATTTTGCTATCGGATGTCTTATTCACTTAATCCGAGCCTTTCTTATATTGGCTTAAGATCCATAATGACAATTGTAAAACCGTAAAAGTTACAATTCATGCCAATTCAATATAAGGGAATTAATAGAGTGGTGGCATCCACCTTTAACTCTAGCATTTACAACACTCCTCCTTGGATGTCCACCACGCTAAGATAATGTGCCTCTTTAAAACCTTACTAGAAAAACCCAGTAGAAAAAAACTAGTGAAGGAAAAAGAGTACAACATTTTTATAAATCTTAGAGTGGTGTTGGACGCACTAAAGAAACTGTCTCATTAAAACCTTGCTAGGAAAACCCAGTGGGACAAAACCTGGGCGAAAGAAAAAGAGTACAGCGTGCATATGTCAAAAAATGAATACTCCCCCTGATAAGATGATAAGTATCAACTTGATTGATCGTAAACCCGATGCATTCCAATGCCATATACCAATTTCTTGAATGTTGACGATGGTAAGGCTTTGGTGAATAAATCCACAAGATTATCACTGGAACGTATTTGTTTCACATCAATTTTATGCCTCTGCTAGATTTCATGAGTGTAGAAGAGTGTAGAAAAACTTTGGTGAAATGTGTTTGGTTCTATCACCTTTGATGTACCCTCCTTGAATTTGTGCAATACATGCAGCATTATCTTCATAAATTATTGTTGGCATACTTTTAATCAGAGGTAACCCACATGTATCTCAGATGTGATGGACTATAGATCTTAACCATACACATTCACGACTTACTTCATGGAGTGCAAGTATCTTAGAGTGATTAGAAGATGTAGCAATTAAAGTCTGCTTTGTAGATCGCCAAGAGATCGCTGTATTGCCACATGTAAATACATACCCTGTTTGTGAGCGAAATTTGTGAGGATCAGAAAGGTATCCATAATCTACATATCCTTCTAAACAAGGACCATGGGCTGATTCCTTTGAGTAAAACAAACCCATATCTGTAGTTCCATAAAGATAGCGTAAAATATGTTTAATATCAATCCAGTATCGTCGAGTTGGAGCAGAGCTGAATTTTGCTAACAAGTTGACTGAAAATGCTATATCAGGTCTAGTGCATAGTGCTAAGTATAACAAAGCACCTATTGCACTAAGATATGGTACTTCAGGACCAAGTAGCATTTCATTATCTTCTTTGGGGCGAAATTGATCTTTTTTAATATCAAGAGATTGAACCACCATGGGAGAACTTAGTAGATGTAATTTATCTATATTAAAACGTTTCAATATCTTTTCGGTATAAGTTGATTGATGGATAAGAATTTCATTTGATTTATACTCGATCTGTAGGCTGAGACAATAGTTTGTTCTCCCTAACTCCTTCATCTCAAATTCTTTTTTCAAATATTCAACAGCTTTCATGAGCTCTTCAGGAGTCCCAATTAAATTTATATCATCAACATAGACTGCAATGATAGCGAATCCAGATTTTTATTTCTTTATAAATACACAAGGGTATATAGGATTGTTAACATATCCTTCTTTAATTAAGTACTCATTGAGACAATTATACCACATTCTTCCAGATTGTTTTAATCCATACAAGAATCGTCTCAGTTTAATTGAGTACATATTTCGTGGTTGTGATGTATTTGCTTTAGGAAATTTGAATCCTTCAGGGACCTTCATATATATATCTGCATCTAACGTTCCATATAGATATGTAGTAACTACGTCCATAAAGCGCATATCAAGTCCTTCTGAGACTGACAGACTAATTAAGTATCGAAATGTAATGGCATCCATTACAGGGGAATATGTTTCTTCATAATCAATCCCAGGTCTCTGCAGGAAACCTTGTGATACTAAACGAGCTTTATTTCTGACGATCTTATTTTTATCATTACGCTTTCTTACAAACACCCATTTGTAACCCATGGGTTTCACATCATTAGGTGTTAGGACTACATGTCCAAATACTTTGCGTTTTTCTAGCGAATCCAATTCTGCTTGGATTGCTTCTTTCTACTTTAACCAATCAGGTCTATTGTGACATTCGTCTACAGTGCGCGGTTCGAGATCATTATCATCTTTTGAAATTTCAGTAGCTACTGCGAAAGAAAATACATCATTAATAACCACTTCTGAGTGATCCCACAATTCTCTTGTACATATATAGTTTGGAAATTTCTTCATTTCTATGTACATATGCCTTTTTATTGTTTTCTGTCTCTTCAGGGACATTTTCCTCTTCAGGAGTTATTAAATCAGAATTTGTGGGACTATTTATTCCTTGTTCAATAGCCTCTTCTGGAGTGCTATTTTCTATATTTTGTTGCCCTTTTATTTTCCTCTTCCGAGGAACTAAATCTTTTGAACCTAAGGGTCTACCACGCTTCAGGCGTGTAGTAGATGATTCATTTGCTGCAATAATAGTAGACTTACCAATTGGTACATTGATCTTTGCTGGTGTGTTTGCAGCTGGTATATAAGACTTAGTTATTTTTGCTGCGTCTGTAAATGCATCAGGCATTTGATTAGCAATCTTCTGAAGATGAGTGATCCTCTGCACTTCAGTTTCACATTGAGCAGTACGCGGATCAAGATGGGACAAAGATGGTACATTCCAAGAAAGTTCACGCCATTCCTCTATTGGTGGATTTCCTCCCCTTAATGGTGGAAACTGTGTTTTATCAAAATGACAATCTACAAATCTTACTGTAAAAACATCACTGTCAATGGTTCAAGAAATCTGATGATGGAAGATGAATCAAACCCAATATATATTCCCAATCGATGTTGAGGACCTATTTTAGTGCGTTGTGGGGTTGGAATCGGAACTTGTACAGTACAACCAAAAGTTTGTAGATGAGAAATATTCGGTGGTTGACCAAGTACAAGTTGTAATGGTGATTATTGCTGATAAGCAGTAGGGCGGATATGAACCAATATTGCAGCATGTAAGATGGCATGTCCCCAGGCAGAAATAGGTAATTTGGTCTTCATAAGTAAAGGTCGAGTAATCAACTGAAGAAGTTTGATAAAAGCTTCTGCTAACCCATTCTGAGTATGGATATGAGCAACTGGATGTTCAATATCAATCCCAACTGACATACAAAAGTCATCAAATGTTTGAGATGTAAATTCACCGGCATTATCTAGGCGGATTTTCTTAATTAGATGATCTGGAAATTGTGCTTGTAACTTGATTATTTGGGTAAGGAGCCTAGCAAATGTAACATTGCGAGTAGATAGCAAACAAACATGTGACCATCGCGTTGAGGCATCTATCAAAACCATAAAATAGCGAAATGGTCCATATGGTGGAGAAATAGGTTTATATATATCCCCTTGAATTCGTTCCAAAAATTTTGGAGATTCAGCAATAAGTTTTGTAGGAGATGGTCTAGTAATTAATTTTCCTCGGGAGCAAGCAGTACATGGATAATCACGAGACAAGAGAATCTTCTGGCTCTTTAATGGATGTCCATGTGAATTGGTAAGGATTCGACGCATCATTGTTGATCCCGGGTGACCAAGTCGGTCATGCCAAAGCATAAAAGTTTTTGGATCAGAGGACTTCAGGCCCATCACCACATTTGATTCAATTGTTCTTATGGTTGTATAATACAACTCCAAAGAGAAAGCAGGAAGTTTCTCTAATGCAAGCTTCTGGCCTAAAATAATAGAAGTAATGCAGAGATATTCTACATGATGTTCACATGTAGTTTCAATATAATATCCATTACGACGTATATCTTTAAAACTTAGCATATTTCTTTTGGATCTGACTGAATATAAAGCGTTGTTGATATGTAAGTTTGTTCCACCAGGTAACATGGTTGTGGCTCTTTCGGAGCCATCGATCAGGTTCGCAGGACCTGATATTGTATTGACATTAATTTCATCTAATATAATGTTTGAAAAATATCTTTTATCTCGAAGGATAGTGTGTGTTGTGGCACTGTCTGCTAGATATATATCTCCACCAGTCATTTCGGAATTGAATCATTCATTATCAAGATCCATACCTTTTTATGAAAATATATAAGTTTAAGTCTAAAGACAAATAGATAAAATATGAAAACAAAATGCATATGAAATAACATTCTTATTGATAATAAGAAAATAGAAAAAAAAAAGGTAATAACGTTAATTGATGTGGACATTTCCATCACCAATTAAATGGTCAATTTTTCCATTAGGCTCTTCAAAGAAGTTTGAAACATCTAAATGAGTTATATGCACAGGGTCATTGTGATCAATAAAATTCGTTTCTACTTTCTTGCCCTTCTCCTTGATTGAGGCTTGGTAAAGTTTTGACCAAATGATCAGGCGTACGACAGGTATGCAACCAATGCCCTTTCATACCACAATTAAAGCAAATATCTTCATACTGCTCAGGCCTTTTATTTTTCTCTCTTTCTTGTTTGGCCTCATTGGTGGACCACTTCTGGTGGTATGATGTGGTTTTATTATTGCGACCACTTGAATAATTATTATAACCACCACATTATGAATAATTATTTCACCCACGACCGCGACCACGCCCACGACTATGGCCATGTCCGCGGCCTCGTCCACGACAGCGAGACGATGTTGCATTCACTTCAGGGAATGCTGCAGAACCGGTTGGACGAGATTGGTGATTTTTCAGTAAAAACTCGTTGTTTTGTTCAGCAACGAGAAGACATGATATCAATTCATAATATTTTGAAAATCTACGCTCTCGATATTGCTGCTGCAGGAGCACATTCGAGGCGTGAAATGTAGAATACATTTTTTTTAACATGTGTTCTTCTATTACTTTTTCTCCACACAATTTCAATTAGGAGCTAATTTTGAATAGTACTGGGTTATACTCAGCAATTGTTTTGAAATCTTGCAACCTCAGGTGCATCCATTCATAACAAGCTTTTGGAAGAATGACAGTTTTCTGGTGATCATATCTATTTTTCAAGTCATTCTATAGGGCAAGAGGGTCCTTTACTGTGAGATATTCTGTTTTTAAGCCCTCATCAAGGTGATGGCGAAGAAAAATCAATGCCTTGGCGCGATCCTGCAGGGACGCTTGATTTTCTTGCTGAATTGTATTACCCAAATTCATTGCAGTAAGATGGATTTCAACATCAAGAATCTAAGACAAATAATTATTTCCCGAGATATCAAGGGCGGCAAATTCAAGTTTCGTAAGGTTTAACATTGTCGGAGTGATATAATTATATGTCAAAATAAAATAATATTTTGCTAATATATGAGTAAATCAAAACATTTAAGGAAGCACGTAAATTTTATAAATGCTAAATTCCTTATGATTTATCATGAGATCATTAGTGAAATATGAAATATGCATATTTCAATACAAAGGGGTACGAAACATATTTAATTGAAAGTCGTTTGGATCATAAATTAACATACTACATGAATTGGCATAAATATATACATAAAAGAACGACAAGAAAACAATTGGATTAAATTGAGACACTATTCAAAATTTGTCTTAAAAAAAAATTCAGGTTTTCAAATTTGTCTCTTACTTCAGGAAGAGAACAAATGAATAATAATTTTTCTTATAGAAAACTTCAAGTTTTCAAATCTTTCTCTTACTTCAGGAAGAGAAGATGAATCGCTACCTCTTTTCCTTTTTAATTATAAAACTTTAGGTTTTATTTTTAAATCTTCTCTTGTTTCAAGAAGAGAAGATGGACATTCCTCCATTCGAGATATAGAATTTAGATTGAGAAATTAACAATAAGAAAAATTTATAACATAGCAATAAAGATTAATGCAAATATAATTTCTACATTGGATTAGTAATATGGATACAAAAACCAACCTTGTTAAATAAAATTTATCACTATGAAATCAGCATGCTAATAGTGATCAAAATAAAAGATTTACTATAAAAACGTGGTAAGTATGGAAGATGAATATATATGTATGTAACTCACCACAACCAAATTGGTTAAGAAAGGAAATGGCAATAGTATGATATTGCTCACAAAATCCTTGAGCAATTCGTGCTGATAACGTGTTGTGAAATTAAGGAGAAATAAGAACTAAACAATAAAATAGTTTGAAAAATTGATTTTGCTATCGGATGTCTTATTCACTTAATCTGAGCCTTTCTTATATAGGCTTAAGATCCATAATGACAATTGTAAAACTGTAAAGGTTAAAATTCATGCCAATTCAATATGAGGGAATTAATAGAGTGGTGGCATCCACCTTTAACTCTAGCATTTACAACAGAAGGTGCATAGTCTCTTGGACATTTGTCTATCATCTTATTTCTTTAAATGGGAAAGTTATCTTTTGTATATAAATGATATAATTATCTTATGGATAGTATATATTTTTTGAAAAGAGTAGTAAACACATAAAAATAATATATTTATCATATCTGGCTTATTCAACATACCAAACATAGCCTAGCCTAAAAGTCATAAACCCCCAGGCCAAGGTTTAAAAACTCGAACCCAAAACTACATCAAGACGGGAGAAATTTTATGCATCTAAGGGCCAGTAACATGCACCCTCTAATTCTTTCGTTTAGACTTTAGACTCAGAGACATTTAATATTCAAGTAAAGTAGATATATATACACTTGCTCAGTTGCTCCTGCTGTAAAGCACAGTCCAGTATTTATTATTATTATTATTAAATGGTTTTTGTGTGTGTGGCCATTTTAGCACTTCATTAATATCAGGAGTACAATGAGATTATTGAAGTATATTCATTAGCAGTATATTGCATGACATATCATAATCACAAGTTAACAACTGTGGATGAAGATGATGGTATTTATTTATTTTTGTTATTTTGTATTCTTTCCATAAAGCTTTGTTAGGCTTGATTCGTTCACAAAATGGAGATGCGAAGTTGTAAATTTGTAATGAGAGTGCAAATATATGTATATATATATATATATATAGGATGATGATCAAGTAAACAAGTGCTGATATAACTTGTATCTAGATTTGCTTTGAGAGTTGTACCTTATGTATTAATGGGATATGAAGTATATTGAATTAATGCAAGAAGTACAACTCCCAATGCATAGTGCTGATATAACTTATATCAACACGTACTGATGAGAATATAACCGTGTATATATCTATATATATATATATATCTATACTACCTATAAAAAGATGAATGTAAGAAAAACTTTTGATTGACTAATATACCCTTATTTTAATTTTTAAATACACAACTACCCACCCTTCTGCATATATAGGAAATATAGTAATATGGAAACTATAATTCTAAAACACATACCTTAATATATTCTAAAACATATACCTTAATATATAAAACACAAATAAGAATTCAAAGGAAACCCTAAATCAAATACTCCATACCTTAATATATTCTAAAACACATACCTTAATATATAAAACAAAAATAGAAATTCAAAGGAAACCCTAAATCAAATACTCCATTTAATACTATACATATAATCCTAAAGCACGTTGACTTCTTATCTCCCTCTTCCTCTCATTCTCTAGCAAATAAGATGGTCTGTTAGAGGCACACCTACTTCCCAGCGCAGTCACAAACCAAATATCCACATCATGGAGACGATACCGGATCTCAAAAGGCTGTTGTGTGAGTGTTTTATACTTTTATTATGTATTTTTTGAAATTTGGTGAGAATTCATATAATGCTGAATTTGTTTGTAGTTGGGGGTAGTTGTTTTCGAGGATTTTGGGTAGATTAAAAAAACCCTTGAATGTGTTTTGATTGTAATGTGGAAATTATTGGAATGGGTCATATATGTATATGATAATTATTATTATTATTTTGCTTGAATTTGGTTGTTGATGGGGAGGGAGGGGGAAAAGAAAAAGGAAAAAAAAACAAAGAAATGAGGAAAAAAATAAAATGAAAATCTCGATCTCCACTATCTTTTTAATCTCTAAGTGAACAAAAAAAAAATGTAGATGATGATACCATATAAAAATAAAATTGAGAATTTTTTTTTAGAAAAAGTAAGAAAAACTATATTATGAGGGATCAATTTCACTTATTAAAAAAATAAATTAAATAATATTTAAAAGCATAAAAAATATAAAATATAGAAAATAAAAATAAAATAATTATGTTTGCTACTTCTCTTTGGAATGCACTGTTAGAAAATTTGTGATTTTCTTTAAAACTTTAAAACTTCGAACCACATACGTGTGCACACCTTCATAGCCCACCTCGACCCGGACCGGCCGGCCGTGTTGTGATGTGGCGCAGCACACGAGTGACTTAATGGCCTATTTATATGAGTTTATTTCATTTGACCGTTGGACCTTAATTTCTATAATTTATGGGTGTCCGTTATTAGCCGTGGGACTTTTATTTCATATTATTAATTGGGCTGTTATAAGAATCATTATGATATTTATTTTGGGCCTTTATTAGCCCAAACCAATTTCAGCATTTTACTAATATAAATAGTGGGCTTCTCTACATTAACAAAGGGGGTTTTTACATTGTCTTCTCAATCCTTTTCTACTATATTTCTCTAAGAATTTTATTGAGTTATTTTATATTTTGTATTTACGGGCAACTGATCGTGGACGGGTTCACTATACTCTTCTTGTGGACGTACCCATAGAAGAGAGAGCTGCGAGCTTTGGGGTTGTATCTTGGAGGTCCTATCGTCCGCCAGAACCTGTACGTAGGGAGGCGATAGTTCCTTTAGGACAGCGTGATCTCACGTGCCTTCCCACATGCCAGCTCTTCTTACTCTTTTATTTAATTTTAATTCAATATTTCTTGTGTTGATTTTTGTTAATTTAAATTATGATTATTAAGAGATTTATCCGTGTTCAATTTTATTATATTTGTGATTTCTTAATTTGTGTTATTAGTTGTATTCATGTTTAATTTGAATAAATATTCTATGACGAATTTCACAATATCCACAATTATCCCCAACATGCACATCCCATATATATATAGATATATTACCTATAAAAAAGTTGAATGTGAGAAAAACTTTTGATTGACTAATATACCCTTATTTTAAATTTTAAATGCACAATTACCCTTCTACATATATAGGAAATGTAGAAATATAAAACACATACATAAATAGGAATTCTAAGGAAACTATAATTTGTATAAATAAATAAAACCCAGAATTGTAAGTTAAATCTATTTCATAACATATATCATCTATTTATTAACAATAGGATTCTAAATTCTACTTTCTCCATTAACAGTAACTTCAACCTATTTTAGTAGAGCCATCATCTTCTTTTCTTTTTCGAAATATAGGGTTTTAGGGTTTGTTCTAATTGCTATAGAAAATACTATTTTCCATATGGGTTAAGTACTTTATATATTTCTGTAACTTTGGTTCTCCTACCTTTATTCTTACTGAATGACCTACCTACAAGATTCCTTGCAAACGTAGTAGGGTTCTTTTTTAGTTCTGTTAGATAGTATTACTTTTGAGTATTTTTTATTTTATTTTTTTGGTGTAAGTTTTTGACAAATCATGATTCACAAATTTTTTATGAGGATACCTTTCTTTTTATTTAATTATTTATTTTTGGAGTTGGTTTGTTTTCTCACATAAAACATTTTATTAAAATATAGTATAATAAAACCGAATAAGGTTCTTAGACTATCAAAAACTGGCATTAAGAAAACTAAATCCTATATGTAATGATGTTAAAAATTCTACCTTATCTGATCAATGGAGCATTATCTCAACAAAGGACAACCTAGGAGGATTCCCATGTTTTAGTAAGCACATTTTTCATTGAGAAAATTTTAAAAATAAGTATATTTATCATAATTTCATTTAATTTTTTATATTATAAAAAAAAAAAAACCCAACTTCCCCACTCATAAAATAAAATTTTCATTGAGTTGGATGACATTTATTTTAATTTATTTCTTATTTTTTGAATTTAAACACGATGTTATTTGTTCAATTTATTTATGAAATAATTTTTTTAAAAAATTATTACTCTTTGAAATAAGTACATAACTATGTTAGTTGCCAAACAAGTTTGAAAAAAAGGGTTAAACTATTTAGCTTTTTCCTTACAAAAATAAACATAAATATATATATATATATATATACACCGACAAAGTCATGAGAAATATCCTTTTGATAGGCAAGTGTACAACTGAAATTTACATATATTTTTTATATTTATTTAAGTTATTGATGACACATTTAATTAATTTATTAGTTTTGGCACTTATTATTATTTTTTTTTCCCATCACAAAAATCTCTTCTTTAAAAGATAATTTATATGGTCCACTTTAGCATAAATTCGTATATCATTGATGAAATATTTATTTTATAATACAAAAATATTCACGTGCAACGCACGTGTGTACCAACTAGTATATATATATATATACACATTACTAGCTAACATTAGTATATGAATTTAAGGGGTAAATCGAATGGTTTTATGACCTCTTGCCAAGTAAAAAATCTTGAATTTAACTCTTATCACACACACTCTCTCTCTCTTTCTCTCTCAAGAACACCTTCATAGATTTTGTCCTGTCATGCGGAATATTTGTTTGTGTTTACTTGCACTGCAAGATGAGCAAAGTTTGTGAGCTTGGCCTAGTCGTTAATTTGACAAGAAGATTCGAGTCCCTTTGTGAAATAATCAAATACTAATAAAGAAAGCTTGTGTTACTTTTTGTGGAAAACGCACACTTCGTCTTTGACGAGTTGGGGTTGTTACGAGTCAAAAGCGGTCAATACAATCTTTTGAAAAAAATGGGTGATTCGCCTACCATCAGTGGCCACGCAGCTACTTATTGCTGACAGGGGCCCTCTATGTGGATGTTGGGTCGACCCAACTTTTTTCCCTATCTTCGGTTTTTTTTTTAATATTTATTTTTTATTTATTTATTTTAACCATAGCCTATTCCATGAACCAAACATTGTAAAAGAGTAAAAATCAAGAAAAATGGACGAGCTTGTGACAAATCGATAACTCAAAAGTCATGAGTTTGATTTCTCATTAGTGTAATTACTCTACAATTTAAATGATGTATAAGTTAAAGAAAATAGTTTGTATATCTGAAATTTTACTTGTCAAAGGTGGATCACTAAGGGGCCAAGGCGCCTTGGTGGGATTCGCTCATCAAAAATAAAAAAAATAAATGAGAAAGAAATGGCAGAATGCATGGAAAGGTTGAGGGCCCTGGAGATTTAATCATAAATTACAAATGGCAACACCCTTTATCCTCGGCCAAGCAGGTGAGGAATGCAGACGTGTCATGTGAGGATAAGATTCCATTGACAAGGAATCCTATTGGCTGTGATGGGATATGTCGATACGTACGTAGTTGAACGGGGTACACAATGCACATGGCTTGCAAATATCCCATGACTGCCATTATTTGTAATGGAAATCCTAGTTAGCCTACTTTGTTATATAATTTTGCCTTAATGAGAAAAAGAAAGATAAAGTTGTGAGAGAATAAAGAGATAAAGTTGTGAGACTTATTGATATAGTTAAATTTTAAAAATTGAAATAAAAGTAAATTCACATGGTAGAATAAGATTATAAGACAAAATATGAGATTAACTAGTATTTCTCTTTAGAATAAGGGGTTGTTTGGCAAACCTAAAAATCTGGCCAGTTGAAGATAGGTTTGATTAATTTTGTTTTCATACTGTTTGGTAAATCTCTTTTTATCTGATAAACAGTTCAACTTTGTTCTCAAAATAAGGCAATATAGTTTTTTTCAAACCAACTGTGAGTTGGTTTTTTTAAAAACCAATTAAATAATAGTTATAAACCAGATTTAATTTGATTTAGTTTTTAAAGTTTTCAAACAGTATGAAAATAAAACTGATTAGACTTATTCTCAATGGGCCAGACTTTCAAATTTGTCAAGCAGCCCTAAAGTTGAAAGAGTGTTCAATTCTTGTCTGCCACATGAATACTAATACAGTGAGAATGTTATTAGTGCACTATTGAGGACAGGGGCGATTATGGCCCACCAGCAACCTCAAAAGTCTCCTTATATGAAAGAATGTTTTACACGCATGTTGAATTAATTGTCCTGCATGGGACTAATATTATCTGAGAAAACCCACAGGCATCCAAGTATGCAACTAACGTTCGTTCCTGCCAGGCCTACGTACATTAGAAGACCGTCATATACAAAAATTAGATCAGCTTGATTACGGCAGTTTCAGTTTGACCACATAGTATTTGACGACATAATCTGATCACCTAGATATGACATGTACGTACGTGCGTACTACGTCTGATTCCCATGCAAACCCAAAATGTTTAGGTGAAGAAAAGAAACAAGAAATCGAATAGATAAAGAAAAGATAATGGTGGTGTGGGCGTTAAATACTGAGTATGGTAGAAGATAATGAAGAGAAACCAGAGAGATAATATCGTAATGAAAATAAATTAGTTATGTTAAAAGGAGATCGATGGGTTTTTCTAATTAAGTTTGACGAGATTTATTGTGCATTAATTCACCGGAAATTCATCTGTGCTTACCGGATTTTAAGTACTCTGTAGAGAAGAAGAAGGAAAAATAAATTAAAGACAAACCGGTAACAAAGGTTTCTGAATGATTACATGGCTGCTTTAGTGCTTTATCTTCTACCAAACGGAGTATGGTAGAAGATAATTAGAACATCTGCGTTCTCCGACAAAAACCAAAAAAACAAAGGAGATCTGCGTTCGGTGGTCCTTGTTGTTAAGATTTTCCAAGAGCCAGCGGGGGTGCAAAAACTGAAATACTCTATAATTGGATTGGTGCTAGGTGAGCTGTGTAATGGCACTTTTTAGTGAGCTGTGTAATCAGCCACCAATGCCTCAATAGGCTCTCCATGTCAACAATAAAAGAGAATGGAGACTCGCGCGCGGTCGAGGCCACAAGTGACTTGAGATTCGTCGGTTAGTGAAATTTTCTTTTCATCAGGGTTTGGTTGGACTATTCTTGCCATCTTTTGACCATGCCAGCATTAAAATTGGATTGGTGCTAGGTGAGCTGTGTAATGGCGCTTTTTGAAGACAAAGGAGCTTGCTTTAATTAATATATTATTCCATCCGTGCCATAAAAATAGACCATTTTTACTACTTTTTTGTTTCAAAATATTTGTCCATTTTGAAAAGAAATCATAAATTTTGTGAATTTTTCTACACTATCCTTCCTTGTTTTAATAATTAATTTCAACATGCATAAAACCCAATACTAAGTAGGAGAAAGCATTGGAATGATAGAGTTTAATAAATAACAAGTAAATGCAATAATAGTCCATTTTTAAACTCCGTTTTTTGTCAAATATGACATATTTTTATGGGACAAAGAAAGTACAAGATTGTCATTGTTAATTGGTAAGAATTGTGGGTATAGCCGGAGTACAACTGTTAAAATGGGATTTGGAAGCCCCCACATGTTGGGCCAAGTTGCTAAATTAAGAATTTTAGCAATTTGGATTTGGATTTGGATTTGTGTTAAATCTTTTTCAATCATGCAAAAAATTCTCGTAATTTAGTTTATAAATTGGCCATTTAATCTCATCAATCTGAGTTACTGAGTAGATTTGTTCTTGCTATTTTTTGCTTAAATGACAAGATAGAACTGGCTTTTATATATATATATATATATATATATATATATATATATATATAGATATAGATATATTTATATTTGGGTATACTTAACTACTAGATAACATTATCAAGATCGAAATATTATTCCAGTGATGGGTATATAGAGACACAACATGCACAAATCATCTATCGTGTGCATCACAACACAAGGGGTGACCAATTTGTGTCCAGGGGTCACAAACACCCATCGAATAAGTTTTTTCATTAAAAGGGGGCTCATGCACAATCCTAATTTTGATTAAGGTGTGGCCTGAGGCCAATGCCCCCCTTGGATCATAATGATGATCGGAAGTTTTGTTCAAGAGGATTCAATCCCCACTGTCTGATAAGTCTGAGTTATAGGTTTCATTTGTTAATATAATCATCCCAATGAGTAATTTTTATTGTTCCAACTACATATAATAGATGTTTTTTCTTACTTCTATTGCATGGAAAAAAAAATTTATAATAAAATTAATTTTGAATTATCGACAAAATGGTTTGCAAATTAATGACGATCACCGGTTTAAGTTGCACCAACTCTCTACCCATCGGTGGATTTAAGGATAATTAGCAGCTCTTGATAACGACAAAGACCAAAAGAAAAGAAAAAAAAGGGAAAAAAGGTCAATCAATCTGAGTTTTCATAGAACAGACTAACAGAGAAATTTATATTAAGACGAGCAATTTACAGTTGTAATTTGACCACTATCCCCTTATTCAACTCCAATTTTTATACGTACTCCATGACGTGAACAGCTAGTTTGATTTTCCATTATTTTATCCGTATAATAACTATTTTAGCCTCGATTATTTCAAAGGCCTCATGATTTTATATTATTTTAACTGTAAAATGACTATGTTAGCCTTATTTGTTTCGAATGATTCATCCCTTGGGCCACCTTTCGGGGTCACCTCAGTATTTTCCATAAAAAAGTACTATTTATTTTTTGAATTTCATTTTCGTTTTTCTTGTTTTTTGTTTTTTGGTTAATAGGATGTCTCCAAACCAAAGTCTAATAATCCTTTGAAACACGGACAAGGTTATTGCTCAAGATATATATATAATTAGTGATTGACACTAAGAGCGATAAGTATAAAGTTGAACCTAAAACCTTTTATTTCTTTTAATTTGATCTCAGAAGATTATTGCGTCATATAAATCGGCCGATGAATCCAAAGAAAGAAAACATAAGTACATGTACCTAGCCAAAAAAAAGAAAGCAGCACTCATTTGTATGGCATCACTCTTGCAAATTAACCTAGTCGCACGAATGACCCGCAGTATAAACCACAAGATTAAATGTAAGCAAATTGACTTCTCCAATTAATGTGAGATTTCTCTCTCCTATGGCTATAAGAATTGAAGAAAAGCTCAGCACCAGGGCCGGGACCTGTAGGGGAGGAGAAACAGATGGATGTTGCAAATCTTTTCAAGAACTTGGTTGTTTCTGTCACCAATCTAATGCTTCAACTCTGGTGCACATCTGACCCACCACCACCAGCAACGCCACCTCGGCCACCTTCTCCACCACCTTCTACTGCTCTTGACTCCGAGGAACAAGTAGCCGCCACTTCTGTTGTCTTTGCTCATGCTCAAAAAAATCTCGACTGGACAAAGATAGTACTTGGCTTTTGCTTGTCTTCAGCCGTTGATATAGCTCTCCAATCAGTCCAAACTCAGTCCCAACTTCCTCCAATTTTTCATTGGCTGTCTCTTGCAATCTCATTTGCCTTTGCCTCTCTCTTTGTTGCAAAGTTTATAAGTTGGAAGTTTCCAATTCCAGCCCAGATGCTGGAGCACGCTGCTGTCTTCTTTGCTGCGACGGCCTATTTTGTAGCTGTTACTATTCCATTCCCAATGAGCCTTAAGTGCATCAGCTGGGCGGTCTATGTCGTCTCCTTGCTCGCCATTTTGATCTGCAATCGCTTCTAAGAACCCACCTCTGATACTGTGTTGTGGTCACTTGGAAACCTTTGATGCACCTGCAATTCAACAATAATGGTATATATATATATAGGATACTGTGTTGTGGTCACTTGGAAACCTTTGATGAACCTGCAATTCAACAATAATGGTATATATATATATATATATCAGTCTTATTCTAGTCGATCAGCACAAGTTGATATTTATTAACATCAGCACCACGCATGGTCGGAGTTGTATTGTACAACCCATTTGTGCATAGAATACTTCTCCTAATGGATGATGCTGAGATAAGAAAATTAGCACATGTTGATAAGAAAATATATATATATATATACACAGAATTCTTCTCCTGATGGATGCTGCTGAGATAAGAAAATTTGCACATATTGATAAGAAAAAATACATATATATATATATATATATATATATATATTATATATATATATGGGTATTGGCAAGAGCATGTTAGTCGTTAGCAATTACTAAAGTTAGTAGATGAGGACAGTGTTCGAGCTTCTACGTGGACTCGATCCAACCGCAAGACTCTGACGTGGAAGATATGTTCATTATATTATATTTACTTGATATACGGATGTACGTGCTTCATGTATTTGAGAAGAATGTGGGGGAGATTGTCTCACCACCGTGGCCAGCGGTGAGACCAATCACTTACATCCATGGATCAGTCTGTTTTTGGAGTTTGTTTTTAAACTCTAAAAACAGACTGATCCATGGATGTAAGTAGTTGGTCTCACAGTTACGGTGGTAAAACGGTTTCACCCAAATTCTTTTCCATATATTTTGGGAAGATCGAATGTACAGCATAAGGTTTGTTTCTTTTACTCCGTATTCTCTTTTCTTTTTAAATTATTTTTTTACTCGTGGTGCATGTGGGGTACGGGTTCAATGTGATGTTGAAAGGGTACGTGGTGGAATTATGTAAGCTAGCTTTGATGTTCATGAAGGATAGAAGCATGGAAAGTATGCAAATAAATCAGAGAAAATTAAGAGTGTAAATTAAATGTCTGCTGGGACTCTTCACTTTCCTAGATTGCGTTTCTGGATATCTACCAGCTTGTCTTCTTCCTTTTGGCTGAGCTTAATTGGATCATCAAAGGGAGACGGTGGATGCCATTGCCATTCTCAGCACCACAAAAGTGAAAATATTTATTACTCCATCCATTCTTTTTATATTGGCCTCTTTTTTTTTTTTTTTTTTTTTTTTTTTGTTTTTGGATGTTCCAAAATTATTGTTTAATGACTTTTTAAATTAATTTCTTAAAGTACCTCTTCTTAAGAGTATTGTATACTTTTCAATGTTTTGGACACGTATTTGAGGGTAAAATGGATATGTTAAGACATTAATTTGAAAGCATTTAAAAAGGTTTTTTTTAAAAATAAAAAAACATGATTTTTCAAAAGTGACAGCTAAATAGGGACGGATGGAGCTATTATAATAAGAAAAATTCACCAAAGCCACCCTTCTCTGGCTATCTCCTTTCGTTTTCGTCCTCTTCTTGGGCTATGGGTCTCTTATCTCCTTTTTTTTCTTAGTTTAGATAAACCTATAGAGCTGTTGTAAGAACAGTAAATAAGAACGCAGCAAATTTTACTTTATTTTACTTATTTTTTTATTTCTAAGTGTTGGTTTTAATTAGGATTGCGACTTGGACCGGTTGAGCCTCCCAACATGAACCCAATCCGGTCAATGGATAAGGTTGGGTAATAGTTTTCTATACATCAAGTTGGGCTTGGTTTGAAAAATTTCAACCCGATTTCAATTCGGGTTGGGCTTGGACAAAAGGGTCGGACAACCCAAACCCAACCTGAACCTGACCTCTATATATATATATATATATATATGTTTTAAATATATTGAATAGTATCTTTTAACATGATTGCTTATATACTCAATTATATATATGTTAATGTTTTGAATTCTTTAAGTGTTGTTCAATTATTTTGACACTTTCATCTTCTCTTTTTTTTTTTTTCTTCTCTCTCTCTCTCTTTTTTTTTTTTTTTTTTTTAATAATGTTTTTGTGCAAAAATTATTTTTTGAATTGACATGAATTCCAAGAGAACTTAGATGATTGAGAATTATATGCATATGTAATAATAATGCACTTTTATTAAGATGATTTCCTTATTTATTTATTTATTTATAATAAAAAAGAATAAAAAATAAACAGGTCAACTTGCTCGATCAACTTGTTCTAAACTTGTTCAACCTGGCCTCACCTTGTTGAACCCATGCGCAACCCGAATTCGCCCAACCCTAGCACGTGTTGAGCATGGGCTGAGAAACCTCAACTTGAAGAACAGGTTGGGTTGGGATTGGGTTAAGGGTTTTACACTTAGTGTTGAGTCGGGGATGATCTCTCAACTCGCCTAAGTTGCAGCCCTAGTTACAATCCAAACTGTACTCCTTAGTTCTCTTTCCAACCTCGCTCACTTGCTCGAGATGGCATTTAAGGATGGTGTTGCGACTGTAATTACTTGATTAATTTGGTGCAGTTTGCTCTATTATTTGCAAGCCAAGTCTTTCACCGAAGGGTGAATGAGCGAATCCAAAAGTTTCCAGTCATCTTGAGGAATTTTCATCTGTCGCTATGAAGTTACATATTGAACTCATTCCCTGTAAATGGTTTACTTACTAAACCTTGATAATTAATAAATAATCTATTGACCACAATTGGAAATTATAATTAAGAAGTCCAAAGTTTAAATGAAACACTATTTACCTCCACCAAATCTCTCCATACCTACAAGCCATACCTACAAGTAAATTTCAAGGGTCTTTTCGCCGGCCGATGAATATTGAATGGCCCCATTCATTCCTTCTTCTTTTTTTTTTTGTTTTCTTTGACTGCGTGAGTGGCTCCATTCATCTTTTATATAAAGTAAATATATAAAGGTAAAATCCTACTATCTTGAATGGAGCCATTTAGAAGAGTTGAAGGCATCCCCACAATTGATGGTGTGCGGTATGTCAATCTAAGGAATTCTTGAAATGCCTTTTTTATTGTCATTTGTGATGATGGTTACCATTCTTTCAAATTGTTCTATTTTGGATAATGAATTTTTTTACAAAATAATTATATATAAAAAAGCGCACAGGCCCTAATAATTGTCCCAATAACATAATTATCCCAATGCAAAGGATGAAATCGAGTAAAGAATGAATGTTGGTTTTAAGAAAAGTTGAAGGCATCCCCACATGCGCACATCCTATCTTCACCCGCTTTTTCGCTTGACTATTTGGTCTTATGAATGTTGGTTTTTAAGAATGAATGATTGCCCCTTCTTCGACTAGCTGCTGATTTTTAAAATGAGGGATTGCCTTCTCCGATCCCTATTACCCTACCTGAAAGCGAACAATTAAAGTATTCTTCCACTTATTGAAATCTGTAAAGTCCATGTTTTCAATGTTGTCATATTCCGTGCCAAAGTATGGTTGAGTCTTGGGTTGATTGAAGATATGTGAAGCTTCAAAGATGCGTTAAAAAACAAAGGCTCAAAGCTATGCGGCTCTCACTCATTCTCTAGGAAGGTAAGTGAACATAGTTGCCCATTTCATAGGTGTTTAATTCATTAAACATCATTTTTAATGTTTTCATCAAAGGAATAGTGGTTTTTAAGGTTTTGGTGACATTCCCAATCGATTGGGGTTGATAACCAATCGATTGGAGAAGTTTTGTTAAAAAAATTTTGCTACTGTTTTCTAGGATCGATCCTAGGGTCTGGAGGATCAATCCTAGGGTACCCAGAAATGCCATTTTGCCACTGTTTTTTAGGATCGATCCTAGGGTCTTGGAGGATTGATCCTAGCTCGTAAAAATCAGTTTTTAAAGTATTTAAAACCTTCCTATTTGATCCTAAAATGAATCCTAGTCTTTTGGGGTTTCTTAGTCTCTATATATAGAGGCTATTACAATAGAGAAAGTGAAGCAAGCCTCTCTCTATTAGGGTTTTTATTGTTCATCTTTTTAAAACCTCTCTAGAGCACTTTAACCTAGGTTTTCATTGATATGCTCTAGAGATTATCAAACCACACACCATTCACAACCTTGAGTGTTTGTGAGGCCGTTGCGACGGTGATCGAGCTTGCGAGTTCGTGATTGAAGGCATCGCTGTGAAAGAGGTTGGTTGCGACCAAAGCCGTGATGACGGAGATCGATCGTGTGTGATCGTAGGAGTGAAGACAACTACATGAGTCCATGTGTGGTCTGTAAGTGTGTCTTGTACTCATTTATTTCATAGTGGATTTGCTTCAACTGGACAAGGTCCCGTGGTTTTTCCCATCTAGGGTTTTCCACGTAAAAAATCTCTTGTGCAATCTCTTACATACTTTTATACTTGCTATGCGATTGAATTGATTGTGATAATTGGGATTTTGAGTGTTCATAATAAAAATTGGGTAAAATAAATTTAAATACCTATTAAACCCCCCTTCTAGGTATTGTAGGCTTGGTAAAACCGGAATTTCAATTGGTATCAGAGCGTAGGTTCACTCTTAAGGTTTAACAGCCTGAGTGTTGATCTTTTCATTCGATTCTGGTGGTATGGAGCCTGTCAAACTTTCAATACCATATTTTAATGGTCAAGATTATGGGTACTGGAAGGCTCTTATGCGAGCATATCTCAAATCAATTGATGAGAGAGTGTGGCTTGTTGTGATTGATGGATATACTCCACCCAAGGTGGTTGTGGAAGGTGTATCTATTGACAAGCCTAAAGTTCAATGGACTAAAGAAGATTATGAAGAACTTAAATGGAATTCCAAAGGAATCAATGCTATTTTCAGTGGAATATCCCGAGATGAATTTCGAAGGGTAGCCCATTGTGAATATGCAAAAGAAGCTTGGAATATCCTTGAGAAAACTCATGAAGGTACCATATCTGTTAAAAACACTAAAATTCAAATGCTTACTGCCTTGTATGAACAAGAGACTATGAAAGAAAATGAAGTGTTTGATGAGTTTAATGCAAGATTGAGTGATATTGTCAATTCTAGGTTTTCCTTAGGTGATGTTATGTTTGATGCTACAATCAATAGGAAAATCCTTAGATCTTTGCCTATTAGGTTTCTTCCTAAGATTACTTCCATTGAAGATAATAGAGATTTAGATACCATGAAAAAGGAAGACTTGGTTGGTGAAATTCAGAATTATGAGATGAAGTTTTGCAAACCTAAGAAAGAACCTAAGAACATTGGAATTGCCTTGAGTACTGTGAATGAGAAGTCTAGTAGACATGTTTCTAGGACTGGCTCTGATTTTGATATTTCTGAGGAGGAAATTGCCTACTTTGTTAAAAAATTTAAGAAATTCTTCAGAAATCCTAGAGGTAGTGTTTCCAATTCTAGAAATAGTAATGGTGCTAGCTCTAGTAGGAACAATGGATCTAACTCTAGCAAAGGTAATGGTTCTAGTTCCAATAAGGATAGAAGGGAGAGAAATAGGTCTAGATCTCAGTCTAGAACTCAGGGGGAGAGACCAAATGATATGAATGATGAGAAAGATAAAATTCAATGTTATAAATGTCATGGTTTCGGTCATATTGCTCCTGAATGTGCTAATACTAAAAAGAAACAAAGTAGTGGTCAGAATAATGGAAAGGGATATAATGCTACTTTGAGTGACAGTGAGACTGAGTCGGATTCTGAGGATTCCTCTCAAGGAGAAGAGGATAACTCCAATTTCATGGCCTTTACTTCTATTCATCAGGTTAATGATAAAATCTCATCAAGTGTTATTGATTCTGAGAGTCAGGGGGAGTCTGAAAAAGATGAGATTAATTCTGAAAATTCTGAAAATATGATTGAATCTGATGAAGAAGAAGAAGACCTTCAATTAGCTTATGACAAGTTGTTTGAAGAGTGTCTAAAAACCAAAAAGTCTAATAAATCTCTATACATTAAGGTTAAAACTTTTGAAAAAGAGATAGAGACTTTAAAGATGGAATTGTCTAAATCTAAGGGTTATGAGAGTCAGTTGAGCACTCAAAAAGCACTTCTTGCTAATGAGGTGGTTCGACTTGAAAAGGAGAAGTTTGAATTGTCTGAGTCTAAGAAAAGTCTTGAATTGAGAATAGTAAATATTGAGAAAGATTTGAAGACTAAGATAGGAGATCTTGAGAAAATGTCGAAAGGTAAAGAGACTTTAGACAAGTTGTTAGGTGGAGGACAGAGTTCTAGTGATAGGCGTGGTTTAGGCTTTGTTAGTGATAGGGTTACTCCTAATTCATCTAAAACCATGTTTGTCAAGGCTCAAGGGTCTCAAGTTATTCAGTCTGTCATTCCTCCACCTATTGTGCCTTCAAAGCGAGTCCCTACTTGTGTCCATTGTGGCTTGAAAGGACATATTAAACCTAGATGCCCAGTCCTTAGGAAGAATCAAGAGTTAACTAGAAAGAATTCACCTAGGAAGGTAGATAGTGACTTCCATAGGCAAGTGAAGAGGTCTAATGGATATGATATTCCTTATGTTTGGAATAGATCCTCTTCTAGGAGTACTCTTGTGTGTCATTATTGTGGTAAGATGGGTCACATTCGTCCTAACTGTTTTCATCTTAGGAATGGTTCTCCTAGGACTTCTAGAAATCCTATCTTGAGTTGGGACAATGTAGGTGATTGTCTTAGGAAGCTTTGTCAAGAGGTTGTTGATTTGAGACAAATTGCCCATAGAGGATCAGGCACTTCTTTCCATGATTCTATGAGTGATTCTATACAAGCTGTGAGTTTTCCTAGAGAGAGATTCATTACTAGGAAAGAATGGGTGAAGAAAAAGGATTTTGAATGTCATACCCCACTTGTTAGTGTTGTGCAAAAGGATAAGGGTAAAGGCATTGTGCTAAATTCTAGTTGAGTTGGCTTTTTGTCTGAAATGACATTAAACTACCTATGGTCCGCAAAGACCTTAAACTATCCATAGTGCTCTAGGTGTGATCTTTTTTCTATGTCATTCATGTTGTTCCTAGAGCAATGGAGTATTTAGGATTTATTGCTTTTGTGTGTATTTTTGTTTTTTCTTTGGAGTTTATTTGTTTTTATTTTTTCATTGGTATAAAAAAAATGAACAATTCAGAAAAACCAAAAATATTTTCTTGTGTGCTTTGCTATTCTTAGCTAGTTGTGTGTTTTACTAATATATGATTTGCACTAAGATGTTGAGACTATATCCTTTGTGATTGTCATATTGAGTTGAATTTTATAAATTGATAAATTTGATATTTAGTCTCACTCTCTTAAGCACACTTAGTGGAGTAGTTCTGAATTTACATGCTATACACTTTACACTGCACCACTGACATATAACTTTGGGGTTTTTAGGCTAATTCTATGAATTGTTAAATCTATGTCTTAAAATTTCTTGGGATTCCAGAATTTGAATAACCTATATGTTATGTACATTCCTATGTCTCATGAAAAGGGCTACCTTCGCGTTGTTCGAAGCTAACTTGAGGTAATTCATGGAGAGGGCTGGCTACGTGAAAGTGTGAAAGCCATCATGTTGATAATAAAAAATATTGATGGTGAGCTTCAATAAAGAAAAAAATGAATGTGTGTTTTAAAAAAAATTGAAAAATATGGGAAAAGTACGAAAACTTGATACCTACAACATAATTCCCAAAGCTCATAGCAAAAGAAAAAGAAACAATTAAAAAGGGTGAAAAGCAATCTTTTCGATTCTAACATGGTTTGAATTCTTTTTCTTTATTTCTTTGGAATTGTTAGACTTTGGTTAGCATGAGTAGTTTTGTCTACCGACCCCGTTGGCGTTGTCAGTGCGTTATACACTTAGCATGTGAAATTTCTTGAATAACTTTTCTAATCGTGCATAAGTGTGTTGGACTTTATTGAAAATTTGCAATTATGTCTTTGATGACTCATGTGCTTCTATATTGTGGAATGGTGTCTCAATTTTAGTTCTTTTTCTATATTTGTGGAACACCCTAACATATCCTCGTATTGTCAAGTGCACATGTTTTGTTTATTTTATTTTATTTTTTTTGTGCCTTATTTGAGGGGGAGTTAAGAGTGCTTGTCAGAGTGGATATGAATTGTTATTCCTTGTGTCCTCATCTTGAGTACATTTTTTTATATATCTTTTTATCTCTTGATGTGAGGATGGTGATGCTGGTGGTATTGAGATTGGATCCTAGTTTAGGACTCTTGGTGTTTCTTTGATGTTTTCATCTCTCTGATATGCTGTTCTTAAAGCTTGGTTTATGAAATCACTTGGTTCTTCTTACTATTCTTTGATTTCCCTATGATATAGTTTCATTCTTTTATATGTGTGCTTTCCTTTGTCAATTCATGACAAAAAGGGGGAGAATAGTTTTGAGTTTGAGTTTGTATGCTTAGAGGAGAATAGAATTTCGTTGAGTTTTTAATCTATTTCTGTGATATTATGCTTGGGTATTGTTTGTTCTTGTTTGCAGATCACAGGTTGATAGGTTGAGTGTGAGAGTTAGTATTGTTTTTGGTTCTTTACATGTAATATCTCTTTATTGAGTTGTAATTCTCATAATGAGTTTAGGACTTGTTCAGTTTTGTGGTTTGGGAATAGGTCTTATATCTCATGTCGAGATTTAGGTTGGTTTTGTCACGGAATTGCCAAAGGGGGAGATTGTAAAGTCCATGTTTTCAATGTTGTCATATTCCGTGCCAAAGTATGGTTGAGTCTTGGGTTGATTGAAGATATGTGAAGCTTCAAAGATGCGTTAAAAAACAAAGGCTCAAAGCTATGCGGCTCTCACTCATTCTCTAGGAAGGTAAGTGAACATAGTTGCCCATTTCATAGGTGTTTAATTCATTACACATCATTTTTAATGTTTTCATCAAAGGAAGAGTGGTTTTTAAGGTTTTGGTGACATTCCCAATCGATTGGGGTTGATAACCAATCGATTGGAGAAGTTTTGTTAAAAAAATTTTGCTACTGTTTTCTAGGATCGATCCTAGGGTCTGGAGGATCAATCCTAGGGTACCCAGAAATGCCATTTTGCCACTGTTTTTTAGGATCGATCCTAGGGTCTTGGAGGATTGATCCTAGCTCGTAAAAATCAGTTTTTAAAGTATTTAAAACCTTCCTATTTGATCCTAAAACGAATCCTAGTCTTTTGGGGTTTCTTAGTCTCTATATATAGAGGCTATTACAATAGAGAAAGTGAAGCAAGCCTCTCTCTATTAGGGTTTTTATTGTTCATCTTTTTAAAACCTATCTAGAGCACTTTAACCTAGGTTTTCATTGATATGCTCTAGAGATTATCAAACCACACACCATTCACAACCTTGAGTGTTTGTGAGGCCGTTGCGACGGTGATCGAGCTTGCGAGTTCGTGATTGAAGGCATCGCTGTAAAAGAGGTTGGTTGCGACCAAAGCCGTGATGACGGAGATCGATCGTGTGTGATCGTAGGAGTGAAGACAACTACATGAGTCCATGTGTGGTCTGTAAGTGTGTCTTGTACTCATTTATTTCATAGTGGATTTGCTTCAACTGAACAAGGTCCCGTGGTTTTTCCCATCTAGGGTTTTCCACGTAAAAAATCTCTTGTGCAATCTCTTACATACTTTTATACTTGCTATGCGATTGAATTGATTGTGATAATTGGGATTTTGAGTGTTCATAATAAAAATTGGGTAAAATAAATTTAAATACCTATTCAACCCCCCTTCTAGGTATTGTAGGCTTGGTAAAACCGGAATTTCAAAATCAAATTTCAAGAGAGTAATCAAGAAATAGTGCAAATTATTTATTCTCAAGATAATTCCACCGATGCATGATCCATTTCCACCCAACTTTAATATGTGAATTGCTCCCACCAAAACACCAACTGTCACAAATATTTTATTTCTTTGCAGCTCCATCTTCAAGGAAAAGACTCGCTAGTACGTTGCCAATCATTTTGTAGATTACCTAAAAGAATCAAATATTCAGATAAAAATGATTATAATAAGAATGGGGAAAAAGGTCCAAAAAAAAAAAAGATTACTAGACGCATGAGCTAGAAGTCTTATATTATAGTAATTAGAAAAATGCTCCTAAAAGAGTGGAATGTGGGAAATATATTACATCTTACATCGATTAAATATCGAGTTTAATATGTCTTCATATATTTGTTTGAACTCTTCATTTATAAGTTTAAACTTGTAAGTTGGAAACTTGACATGATATCAAAGCACGCATGTTGTTTTTGGTCCCGTTTCACTCATCTTTGTTGTCCACATGACAGACCATTTAAATCTTGTTAACGACGTGAGAGGGAGTGTTGGAACTTATTTGGGCTCTCCACTTACAAGCTTACAAGCAACTTAATATGGAGCTCCAAATGCAATGCTTTATATATATATATATATATATATATATATATTTTTTTTTTTTTTTTTTGATCCAGAAAAAAGTTGTATTATTAAAAGATGGAAGGAAGCATACAAGAGAGAACCCCCAAGGATCCCAACGACTAAACAGAGATTAAGACTTCACACCCTACCCCAATACTCCCAACTGAAACAGCAAAACCAAAAGATTAAACATCAGCAAAAACCAAAAGTTTAGCTCCTTGCTGATGCTTAGCTGTGACGTTCCCCTTTGTACATCATCCCTTTAACCAAAAACGTGAAAAGAATACACATATATATATATATATATATATGAAAAAGAGAAGACCAATTGGGGAACTAAACTAGCTAGGTGGGGGAGAATAGAGAAAAAAAGAAAAAAAAAACGAAGCCAATTGGGTACTTAGTTTATGGCCCCATCTTGAACGTGCTGGAGCTCGAAAGGCAATTCATATAATGTGAAAAAGAGAAGACCACAACCCCATTCTCCTTGTAAGCATTTTATAATAAAGTACAAATTTGAATCTTTGGCACTAATGGACAGTACAAATCTTCTCAAAGGGCTCTTTCTTTCGAAGGACAGGATTCGAGTGATGATCGTCCATCCCTCCCACTACTATTAAATATGGTCAGTAGTATCTTTAAAAATGTGGGCCAACACTGGTCGGAAAATAGAGGGCTCTTGGCCCCAACTGATTCACTTAATAGAAAGGAAAAAGCAACCCATTCATGGCCGGAGCCAGGTATCTTTGGGGCATATTATATATATATATAACAAACTATAAACATAAGTTATTTATTTATTTATTTTTTCAAACGTTTTTGAAAATCAGATAATAGTTAGGAAATAAACCCAGTTGGATTCAATTTTTGAACTAGATGCAAGGTTCAAATCACAATTAAGAAAAATTGGATGTGGCGACTAGCTATATTGTAAGAAGAGAATATTTTAGCAAGGGCCAAAGAGGGTTAGTGAAGCTTCGTGGGAGGCCAACAGATATTGGGCCCATTTTCAACGACGGAAGCCTAGGTTTATTGATCTTGAAAGCTACAAAATTAAAATTGTATACAACATGATTAAAACAAAACAAACAAAACAATACAATCCACGAGTGGTGTTTAACAATTACCCTTAATAGGAGATCAGGTCCTCATAAGAATTTTCAATTTATTACCCCAATTATTAGCATTTTTATTAGTCATAAGGAAATCTTTTTCAGAAAATTCCCACATTAGTCTTATTTATTTATACCTTACATTTTTTGAATGGATTTTCAACCTTTTTTGGTGGATTACTATGTTTTACCTTTTTTGGGGGATTTCCTCTCATGGGTTTGTGGCTTAACAAATTTGATGGCATTTTGAATTCCCATATTTCTACTGAATGGATTTGATGGGATTTTGATTTTCGAATTTCTTGTGAGCAACACTTTCACTATTATTGATAAAAAAAAATAAAAAAAAAAAAAGAGAGAGAAAGAAAAAGAAAACACTTTCACCATTATGTAGCTTGCTTCTCCATTGATAAAAAAGAAAGAAAAGAAATGATGCTTGCTTCTCCATCAATGGAAGATTATTTCTCTATCGTCTTCAATTTTTGTGATTTGTAATGTCTAATCAAGCATTATTCAAGTTTGGGGTGAGTCTGTATCCTTGGATTGTATTGTTTTGTTTGTTTTGTTTTAATCATGTCGTATACAATTTTAATTTTGTTTCAATCGATTTTGTTTAATTGGTTGTGTTGGAAATCGTTTTAAAAATGAAATTTGTTTAAAAACACATTTGATTAGTATACTTTTACTGATTGCTTGATAAAGATGAATTAGTTTTTTTTTTTAAAACAGTATAAAATAGTATACTCCTACTGTTGTTGTTGTTGTTGTTTTTTTTTTTTTTTTTTTTTTTTTTTGGTTCTTTTATTTTAAATTTAATAAACTATAGTATATTGTTACTATATGCTATTTTATAGAGGTAATATAAAGAGAAAGAAGATAAGATTGATTCAAATCTGGTTAAAATATAAAAATTTATTAGTTATTGATAAGGGTAAAATAAGGTTTTCAAATCCATAGAAGGGGCAAAATAGGGATAATATAGAAAATTTTGACAATAACCACAAATTGCAACTCAATTAATAACTAGGGTACTAAATTGACACAATTTAAATTGTGGACCCTAAAGTGAAAATTGATCCAAACTTTGGATCCTAAAGTGCAATTTAGTTACCCTAAGTTAAATTACTTTTACTGTTTTTTTTCCTTCTTTTTTTTTTCCCTATATTTTAAATTTTGTTTGATTAGTTGTCTTGGAAATTGTTTAAAATTAGCATAATATAGTATTTTTGGGACGATAATCTCATATTTTATGGCATGAAATAGAAAAGACAAATTTTGAGTAGAACAGTTGTATATATTTTGAAACTTAAAATAAAGATAATTTCATTCGTTTTAGGTAAGAAAAGGTTACGAGGTTAACGTTTCTATTTGTGATTCAATTGTAAATAAATGTTATACCATAAGGCTATGATCAAACCCCCCCCCCCCCCTCTCCCCACACCCTTTTTTTTTTTAACTAGAGTACTAGACACATACAAAGAAACACACCACATAATAATGAGAAAGTTCACAAAACACAACAAATAAATTGTTTAGGGTTGAGGTGGTTGGCATAAACAGGCCCACTGGAGGCTATGAAAGCTACAAGTCGGAATTACTAGAGGATAATTGGGTTGACCTTCCCTTCCTCCACCCCACTCCCTATTTTGTTTTCCTATTTTTACCCCCTACTGTTTCCCCTTTCCCAACTTATGGGAGTTTTTAAAATAAAATTGAAGGGTCAGTTTTGATCATCGAAATGGAAAACAAACAAGTATAGTGTAATTTATATTGTACTGAAGGCAGGAAATCACCTTGTGTGAGTACTATTCAAAAAAGTTAGAATTATCACTATAATTGATTTTGTAGAATCAATTTTTAGAAATTCATAAAATGCACTAAAATTTTTCATTCAAGATAATAGGTTTGTTCCTCCAACACTATGTAAAATACACTAAAATTATTTACTTTTTATTTAGGCTTCCAAATGTGCCCTTATAAAATTCTGTACGCACCCCCTTCAATTCACTTTTCTCCACACCTATCAATACAAAACCATAGTACAATAAACCATGAAGGGTTGAAATGGAAAACAAGGAGAGAGAGAAAGCGAGAGAGAGAGAGAGAGAGAGAGAGAGAGAGAGAGAGAGAGAGTGGGAGAGAGGCAGGCTTAAAAGAACAGTTGTTCATCAAATTAAAAGAAAGGGTATAACCACTGAGTTCAGATTTGGTGTTGGTTTTATAAAAAAAAGAAAAAAACAACACCACTATGTTGGGTTAAGGGGATTGCAACACCTTTAGCGGCATAATAAAGCAAATGGAAGACTTAGATTAAAAGATCAAAATGCACTTCCAATAAGATCGTTTCGATCTATAACTTTTTTATATTTTGGTATGAGTTATTCATTTGCTTTATATTATGCCGAGATGTCTTGATCCCTTAATCTAGCACGGTATTGAGTTTTTCGAAACCAGCACCAAATCTAAACCTACCAGGCTTAAAAGGACATTTGCACACCAAATTAAAAGTAAAGGTACAACCAACAAAAGCAGTCAAATAAATGACACGTGACAGATTTCTGTCTAAATTTTAAATAGCACACCAATGGGGGGATAGTAGTGCCAAAGTCGAAAACTTGAAAGAAAAAACGAAAGAAAAAAGTTGAAGGGACAAATGTGAAATGTGAAATCAGGTCAAAATAAAGAGGTGAGAAGGTATAATTTATCCTAGTTAGTTTATTAAACCGCAAAATAAAGTTGAAGAATTCGTGTTTCTACTTTCTAATTAATCTAATCTAGCTTTTCTTTTGTTTAATTCTTATGCTTTCTTCTTGAGGCTTAGAAATTTCTAGGAAGGTATGCTTTTGGAAAATTTGGAACGATCATGCATTTAGGACTTCTTAAAAAACTCCATTATTAACCTAAAGCAAATTGATGTGGACCCAAATCCATAAGGTTTTCGTGTGGAAAATTTTTGTTGTCAGGGGTCCAGATGTTGTCTTAAAGGCGTTCTTCATTTCAATTATCACACTAATATTCCAATTCTTGTTGACTCTCTGTCTCTCCCTCAAAAGGATGGTCCAATTCTTATACAACAAAAATTGGGCTACGCAAATAAGGGAAAAAAACAGGATAGTCCCTGTTGATATAGCTACTTCATGACCCGTAACACCCATTCTAGCCTTCCAAAGAACAAGGAGAGAGAAAAAAGGAACCCTCTAATTCTTTATTATTAACACTGGGAGACATTTGAACCAAATCGGAATCAACAGAATCTGAATAAAACAACAGAATATTCTCATCATTCAAGTCAAAATTTGATATACTCATATTTCTGCTCTGAAGGATAGTCCAGTCACCAGTGTCTTTTAGCCGTTTTAGATATGTTGGGTCTCACGCTGGAGTACAATGGGATTATGTTTATTAAGTAATTAATATATATATATATATTTTGTCAAACAATGAGGTATCTGAACTGTTAGAATCCGACTAATCTCCGTTTTCCATGTAGAGGTAGTCACCACCCATGAGGTCGTTTAACATTTGGACTCCAAATTTTGGAGCATGTTGCATAATCTCAACTCATAAGCACAAAGTTGTATGTAGAGGAAAGCGATTTATTTAGTTTTGTTATTCCAAGGGATGCATTGGATCCCTTGGTATATAGTGCGTATAGACACTCATTTTGGAGAAATTTTATAGCATCACAAAAAAAATGTGGGCTACTGCATCCTAAATTGTAATCCAACACATTTTGTGGTGACCGAATAACTAGTTACCACAAAATGTGACTATAAAGGAAAAATGGAGTAATATAGAATTTCCACTCATTTTGGTTAGATTAAAACTAGTATTTTCTTATTCTACAGCAGATGTGAGAGGTTAACTAGGCTACCTATTGTTCACTGGAAGAATTTTTTTATTTTAATTTCCTAGAATATTAGTAAAATTTTACCTTTATTACATGAAGATTTTTTTTATTTTCTAAAATATTACTCCGTAAAATTAATAGAAATGATATATAATAATTTTTTTTTGATAAGTGATATATATAATACTTGAAAGTATATAAATATAATATTTGATACACATTACATATGATTCCGATCTTGTAAGAGACACATGATGCAAGTTACGTTCGAACTAATCTCGATCCTTTATTTTTGGGGGAATTACTGATTGGTCGGGTAATGGGTAAATAATTACATATGAATACAAATTAGTAATCGTTCTTAGTTAAGTTAGTAATCATTTGTATTGATATGTTATTGTTTGCCCACAGCAGGACCAATCTATAATTCCCCCTTCTTCTTCTTTTTCCATTTTTAAAATTTTTTTTTTTTTTTTTATCCTAACAACCAAAATTAATGTTGGGTACCTGTTATTTATTTATTTATTTAAAGTTTGACTATATTTTAACAATTAGATGAAAAAAAAATAACAGAGACTAAAAGTCTACATATGTGTAACTTGTATTAGGGATTGCTTTTCCTTATAAGTTTTTTTTATAAAAAAAAAGTTTAAATGAGGGGAGGCTACCCTAGTCCAGAGCCAAGGCAAGCCATAGGCTTCAACAAGGATTTTCATTGAACTTAAAAATTGCCCACTAAAGAGGACTAGCGGCAACGGAAGTCAAAACTAAGACTTATAAGCGAGAAATTCGATCCTCACCAATTAAAGCAACCCTCGTTGGCCTTTTCCTTATAAGTTATAAGATCACAAGTATATATATATATGTTAAAGTAAAGTCTGCAACAGTCAATTGGGTTTTTTTTTTTTTTTTTTTTTGGGGTGGAGTCTTCCACCCATTCTACCCAAAAAAAAAAAAAAAAAAAGGGGGGGGGGGGGGGGGGTGGTAAAGTCACAACGAGGTCTGGATTAGTTTGGCACGTTTGAGAGCATAATCAAATGCAAAATATTTTTTGAATTGTCAGGTTCTGCCCATTTTAATAAGTCATGCCAATTTCCTAAAAAATCATTTTTAGTTGTTTTTTTTTTATACAATAAATCCCAACAGTGAGAATGGTAGTTAAAATATCATTAGGATAGTATCTGATCACTATTTTGTGATCATCGGATTACTATCCAATGTGACCAAATTATCCAAAATTGTAACTGGTTACCACTTGAGGTATGGTACCGAATTTTTTTTAGGAAGACCATAGAATTTCCCCATAACATTGATGTAGCGATAGTACAATGAAGGATATGATATATTTGTAAGTTGGCGTGCGCAAAATAAAATGCAATATATTTGTAACTTTTCTAGAAAAAGGCACTCTTCAACTTGCACAAGTAGGCCCTGTTAAATGTAACAAAACGGGGTCAATATGAATTCTTCCCTAAATAAGTTAATAAAATCATAATGGTTTGAAATCTTCCAAGTGCAATGTCGGAAGCTGAACCTGATCGACATGCATGTAAAAGTAATAACGCATGCTTAGAAAGAACCATTGTTTCAATCATTAAAATAAATTAATATTAAATTTTAAATACAAAACACATGCATTTAGTGGGATCTCTTATTCAGAAGTGGGTCTCAAATAATTGTCCCTAATTAAATGAAAAAAATTAAAGGGCACAAAGGAGAAGGTAGAAGTTCCCCGTTTACTAGCTATGGGGCTTTTGCTTGCGTTGTGTTTGCTGACGTTGCTAAATCAAATTATTTTAGTGAATGACTTTTTATTAAAGTTTTTGGATTAGTGAAAACACTTCTCACAATTTAGTCTACAAATTAGCCATATATTTAATCTCATCCTCCATTTGAGTTAAAAAAATTTTCTTGCTTCAATTATGCAATGGATTCTATTATTTTACATGCTTACTATTATTATTTTGCAGATCTAAATTACTGACTAATACACATTAAAATTAAAGATTATTCCATGTGCCCTTAGGCACAAAATTAATCACCCAATGGTTCACTTGACACATGAACAGATCAAGATTGTTCATTTAAAAGCACTTTAATTCTTTCAATTCGGACCTATCCTAGAAAGAAGAAAAAAAATTGAAGTCCAAGCCTCATTACATAACCTGCAACATAAAGCAAAGCGGTAAGGTGCTTGTGTCTTAGTATCTATTTTATAAAAAATTTTCATGCATTACTTAAGACATGAAGTAGTAGTTACGCCATATGGGCCCAATAAAACCTCTAAAATATGTTTTAGTTGTTTCATTCATAATAGTAGTATGATACATGTATAACTTCACATGAAAACCAAAAAGGGATACTTAATACTCTCCTCCGTCCTACAAAGATAGGTCAGATTGGACAAATCATGGAGTTTAAGAAAGGGTTATTATTGCATTGACTTGTATTAATTAAACTTCATCTTTCCAAAAATACCCTCAACTTTTTTGTATTGGGTTTTGTGTTAAAAGTTATCATTGAAATAGCAAAAGGTAATGTAGAAAACTTATAAAAATAATGATTTGACTTTTCAAAGTGGACAAACATTTTGGGATTAAAAAAGTTACAAATATGGCCTATCTTAATGGGATGGAGGGAGTATTAAAAATTAAAAAACTAAAAGAAAAATGATACATCACCGGATAATGTGTCATGCATTTTTTTCATAATATAATTGACTTAGTTTTTTGATTTATTATAATTACACCATTCACAGTGTCAGCAGAGAAGTAAAGTTGTTTATGGGCAAACTTGGCATTTTCTAAACTAAAAGATGGATCATCACATCCTCTTAAATTCTTAATTAGAAAGGTGGAGCTGAACAATGACTTGATGGCCTGATACTCTGGTAGCACTTCTCTCCCATATATATAGCAACCTCAATCATGTTACTGAAGGTAGAACATTATCTCGTCAGCCGTCGCGTCATCAGAATGTAAAGGGTAAGAGACTAAAAGACTATAGGTCGGTTAAATTGACTTCATCCATGCATGCCAGGATACTCTCTCTCCTACGCCTATAAGAAGAAAATCCCAAGAGAGAGTTGGAAGGAAGGAGAAATAGATTAGATGGAGATCGCATATCGTTTCAAGAACTTGGTTGTTCCTATTGTCAAACGAATGTTCCAACTCTGGTTCATATCTGACCCACCACCCACTCCTCCGCCTCAGCCACCCACTCCACCACCTTCTCCTGTTCTTGACTTCGAAGCCCAACCAGCCACCGCTGTTGCTGCTCATGATCAACTTGATCATGAGCAACACAATCTCGACTGGCCAAAGATGGTTATTGCCTTCTGCTTCTCGTCAGCCCTTGATATAGCGCTCCAATCAGTGCCAAATGGGTCCGAACTTCCTTTAACCTTCCATTTGCTGTCTCTTGCAATTGTATTCGCCTTTGCCCCTCTCTTCGTCGCGATGTTTATCGGTTCCAAGTTTCCAGTTCCAGCCCGAGTGCTGGAGCAAGTCAGTGTCTTCTTTGCGGCTACAGCTTTCTTCCTAGCTGTTACAATTCCGTTTCCGCTAAGCCTTCAGTGCACCACATGGGCTGTCTACGCCGTCTCCATGCTCGCCATTTTTATATGCAATCGCTTCTAATTAAGAACGCATGCACCTCTGATATTGTGTCATATGTATGTTTGTACACACACATATATATATATGATGATAGTCACATATATGCTAATATATATAAGTTATATCAATATCATGTATTAGGGTTATACCTCGTGTATTGATCCAATGTATCCCATAACCTATCAATGCACATAATATAACTCTCAATGCGGGTTCTGATAGTATTGTTAAGTGGGCGTTAGGTGTTAGCAACTAATAGTAGCTAGATGAAGACGGTTTAAATTGTACGGTTAATTATACTATATTATACATAAACTAGCTTTTGTGGTGTGGGTAGGGTTTTATTCTCGGTCCGGGTGTTGGTTGCTATGTATCTTTACTTTTATCATTACTAATATCATACTTGTTTTTGTTGATTAAAAAAAAAAAAATTATACATAAACTAGCTTGTACTGCGGGATTGTATGGAAATTATATTAAGTAAATATGGACATGCTTATACAGGAATAAAGGATCAAGGGGAGATTGGACGCACTGGGATGTAGCCCTAACTTTTTCGATCACCCAGAGTTGATTAAATATTTGTGTTAATGATACTATATCGATATGAGCCCCACCTTCACATAAAACAACTGAAACAGTTGGAACTCGAAGAATTAAGGTATACAACATTTTCCAATTTTCAATTAGATGTTCCAAAATGAAAAAAAAAAAAGAGTAACGAGAGTATAGAAGTAAATACTCCGTAAGAGTAAATGGAGTAAAATATAGGGGACTTTGGACTTTTCACTTTTTTAACTTGCCATAAGAGACAATGGAGTAAAATATATGGGACTTCACCTTGGGCCCCAGTTCTTTAATGAGTTGGATTGAGTCCACATCTATGTGACGACATTACAAATGTAAGCTTTATCCCATGTAAAAGTGTTGGAACAATTAAAGCATGAAGGAGTTGGAGCAATTTGAACCAAAAAAAAAAAAAAAAAAGAGTTGGAGCAAACCTTAAGAGTTCGGTAGTTCAATCGGTAAGGGATCCTATCTTAAGAAGTAGAGATCTTTGAGTTTGACTCTTATTAAACCTCTTGAGGTTACTATGCAAGATTCCATAATTCTCAAGGGTTTTAGAGTTACCTAATTCATATGAATTGTGATCTTATATGGGTTTGGAATTTGTCCAAAAGACTCTCTTGATCATTTTCATAAAAAGGAAAGAGTTAGAGCATGTGTATGGCATTTTCTTGTTTTCAATTCCACGTTTAAAGAAGGATGGAATTATTGAAGTAAATAAGAAAAAATTGAGTAAAATATATGTGACTCTTTACTTTCTTAACCTTTGCCATTTTGGTTAATTATCTAACTTATATTCTTCCCTCTGCTGTAATAACACTAGCTACTACTTGCGAGGTGACAACACGACGAATTCTGAACCCACCATGTGTAATCTTTTGTCATGGCTGTTCTTGGTGATTATTATTACTATTTAAAGCAACACTTTTAATGAAATTAAAAAGTTAAGTGAGCCTACACGAACTAATTCCAAGCGTTGTCGGTCAAAAAGAGCTAGAGTGATTATCACTTAACGTTATCTTAATCATTATTTTATTTACTATACACCCAATGTCAAGAAAGAAAGAAAGGGAAAAAAAAACTAAAAAAGGACTGGTCTCTTGGGCATATGACTTCAATTCGGGTTTAGCTCAATTTCGAAGAAATTTATATATAACATTAGAATACCACGTGATCTTGATGATGTTGTATCATAATTTAATAAAATAAAAATACTATTTTTCAAAATTTTCTATGGCACCGTTTGGTTGCACTTTTTAAAAGATCTTGTTTAAGTAGAAAAAAAAAATCATCTTTTACTTTCTTGTTTTTTGCTTTTAAGTAAAAGCGACAAAAGCAAAAGTGCGTTTGGTAAAATTGATTTCGCCGGTAGTCTTTTGGATGCAATGAGAAACTCTACCGAGTCATCATTCCTCAAACGGAAACCTGAGACAGGCACAACTTCTCTTGATCGCGAATTTTTCGAATTAAAATCAAGTTCATCTGATAGATAAAAATGACTTTTAAAAGCAAATCTTCATTACTTTTACTTAAAATTAAATATTTTGTTTTTTACTTTTTAGAAGTCTTTTTTAGTTCCTTTAACCAAACAGTGCTTTTTGCTTTTACAACTTTTTGCTTTAAAAAATTAAAATGATCTTAAAATAAGTGCAATCAAACGGTGTCCAAACTCTTTCACCTGAGTGAGGATCAATTTGGATGTCACATGAGTTTAAGACGCACCCCATATGTGATAGAGAAAATTTCCGAGAAAAAATTTAGAAAGACCTGTATTGTTAGGCAGTCAAAACACAATTGAAATACAAATGCCTCGGTACAGAATTGCAGGTGTATAAAAATTTGGTCAAAGTTTGTCCCATAGATGCATGCGCCTGCCTTTCTTTGGTCCAAACTTTGACCCATGCATATATATGTCCTTTCTGCTGTATTTATTTATTTATTTATTTTTCTGACTTGTGATGACTCTCAAAATCTAAATGCACCACATCATCCTTTGTAGACTGGGCAGCCTACGTCCGGCCACCCCCACTCAACAATTTCCGTTCACCATCTGAAAATGGTAATTAGTTAGGTTTAACGGAGGAGGAGTCGAGTTTCACTCCAAAAAGTACTCATCGATCAGTTCTTTCTATAACAAGCTTAAGACAACATTCGATGTTGTCTAATTTGCAAACTGAGTCATGCACCGAAGAGGGAGTCCAAAATTTTCCAGTTATTGACAATTTTTCATCCGTTGCTACTTGCTAGGAAGTTGCATTCTCAGTCAATGAATCACCCACGTACAGTACGTGCCCCTATTTTCTCCACCTTTAGATTTGCTACACACCATGCATTTTTTATTATTCTTTTGTCAGATATATGCTACAAGCCTACAACCCAATTCAAACCCTTTTCTGAAACAAAACAAAAGTAGGAAAACTAAATGGGAATATACAATAACAGAAAAGAGAAAATGGGTGGAAGGAAACTAAAAAATGCTGGAGGAGAAAAGCTCGGGAGAGAAAAACGAAAAACCCATGCTCCGTATAAAGAGAAGGAGAAGAACAAAAGTCCAGAGGAAAAAAAAAAAAAGAGAGAGAAAAAAAACAAAGAAAATAGAAAATGGAGTACGGAATAAAAAGAGAGAAGAAGGAACAATAGAGAAGATGAGGCAACAATAGCATAGACGAAGAAGAAAAATGAGGAATAGAAGAAGAAGAAAAATTTACGAAAAAACAGAGAATTAAGAACAAACATAAGACAAAAGCACTTCCAAATACTCCTAACATAGAAAAGACGTTACAATAAAATATCTTCAGGAGAGAAAAAGAAGAGACGGCGAAGTTATAGTAGCAATGCTATTCCATCCCCGCGCAGAGCGAACATCATCGACAGCAGCAGCATCAACGGCGACATTAATTAAGAATTTTGTTGAGTCAATTAGCTTGTCTAGCTCCTCTCTCTGCCTTCCTCTTTTCTCTCCTCTCTTCTCTACTTCTCTCTTGACATTTTTTCTACAACCTTTTTGTTGTGGTCCTGAGATTTGCGAATTGAAAACCAGTGGATTGATTGATTTTTTTTTAACAGTTTGTTATAAGCGATTTGGATGGTTTTAGCGGATTTCATCATACCATTTTCAATTTATCATTTTCTAATATATTGAGTCTTAATTGGTTGTAGTTGTAAATAAATCTAAAGAAATTTAATCCTTGTAGGTGATTATGTAAAATTTAGAGGCAGGCTAATTCGGTTTATTAGTGGATTGAGAAAATTCAACGTGTCAACCAAACTAGACTGCTAATTTTATTACTCAATCTGTCCAAACCGTGCTGCTTTACCTCTCAAACCAGTTGGGTCCATGTGGAATGGAGCAGATTTGTTAATTTGATTTGATGGTTTGGGTAGTTTATTGCATATCAATGGAAAGTGAAACGGACCTTTTCAGTTTCGCTCACGATTCTACTTCTATAGCTACTGTGAAAGAAGTAAAGGAAAAAAAAACACCTTATTCCGGCCAGTAGAGAAGTATTTTGTGTTTGGTTTTTTGAAAGGGAAAAGGTATGTTCTTGTGTATTATGCTTTTATTTTAGAGGAAATTAGCAATAACCCCTATTAGGGGATTGCTTTTAACAAAAAAACCTATCATAAGATTTTTTAACTCCAAAACCCTTTTTTTTAAAGATTCTTTAAGCAAAAGGAAATGTTTTTTTTTTTTTAATAAAAAAGAACCTGTTTTAACCTCATTTTATATTTACAATGTATGTTAATTTCAAACCAAATCCATTTATGTAGAGAGAGAGAGAGAGAGAGAGAGAGAGAGGAAGAAAAACCAGATTTGAAAACGAAGAAGAAGAAGAAGAAAAACCAGATCTGGAAAAAAAAAAAAAAAAAAAAAAAAAAAAAAAAAACCAGATTTGGAAACGTCGACAATATCTTCTTCTCCGGCGGATGTTCATCAAGGCCATAACTAGACCTTCTCCAACAATGGCTCCTCCTCTGTTTCTTCTTCGTCTTCTTCTTTTTCTTCTTCTTCATCTTCTTCTTCTTTTCATCTCCTAACTCTAGATCTGCTCTCCCCCTTTTTTTTTTTTTTTTTTTTTTTTTTTTTTTTTTTGCAATTTCAGATTTAGTCATTTTTTGGGGACTGCTATTGTAGTGTTTTTTTTTTTTTTTTTATTTTTTTTTCAAAGACAATAGTATTCTGTTACTATGTAGTGTATAAAATTTTTAAAACACACAATAGTAAACTGGTACTAGTGTCTGCATAATTAATTTTTTCAAAGTACACAATAGTAAACTAACAGTAAAGTGATACTGTTATATGCACAAACTAACTATTAATAGTAAAGTGATACCATTACACAAACTAACTTACCAACAATTAAGTGATATTCTTGCACAAATAAATTGGTACAATTTGATACTATTGCCATTCAAATACATTAGCAACAGTAAAGTGATTATGTTGTAATGCTTTAACATCGATCGATAAACAAAGGGTTGTGTTTTACTATCTAACAAATCAGAATTATCCATAAACAACATTAACACTTTATTGTTGGTGATTTTTTTTGTCAATACATGTGTAAAAAAGGACCAAAAACTTCCAAATAGCTATTTACTTTCTCGTGTGCGCACACACACACACACACACACACACACACACAAAATTGCAGATCTGGAGTTTGGAGTTGGAGATAAAAAGAAGGAGAAGAAGAAGAAGAAGATGGCAGCCATGGGGTTTATCACTGTTTAGGAAGTGTATTTTTCGTTTGGTTTCTTCTTGTATAACATCGCAAGGCTGAAAATTCCTGATTTTCGGGTGGGGAGTAAAATGGCACGTTTATAAATTATTAGATGTTTTAAAATTAAGGGTATTTTAGTTCATACAGTGTCAAAAGGGGGTTTCACAAAACCTATTTTGTTTTAGAGTCTATTGTAAAAGGAGTCTTATACATAGGGATTTTGACCAAAATTCTCTCTCTCTCCCTTTTTTTTTTTTTTTTATATTAAATTTTATTGGGTGGGGGGTCGGGGGAGGATTAGTGGAGAAACATATGTGCACTATTCCACTTTTTGATTATTTTTTGTCATATATTTATAAAATAATTAGTTGAGGAATAGATTAACCTTTTCTTTTATAAATTTATTTTATGAAATCAAATTCGATATGATTAATGAGTTCTTAATTGCCTCCATGTTGATAAAATTCTAACTCCGCCCCTGTTGGAAACGAACATATAAATTTAAAGTTATGATATTTTGAAGTTTGAAAAATAAAAACAAAAAACCTTAAGGTGAATAAGGTTCAAGTTTGTTAAAAAGGTGAATATATCTTATGCTGGACTTTGACAAATAAACTATTAACACTAAGGGATTTTTGGCATTAAAAAACTTATGGCTTGATGGCTCAACTTCTCCAATGAAAGAATTGAAGAGTTTTGGGAAACTTTTGACTAATTTTCCTATGAAATAATTACAGTATTACACATAAATATAAGAATGAACAAACAAACAACTATAAAGAAATTAAAATTATGCATGAAAGAGTGCACATCGACGTTAGATTCTTCCAATAGAAGATCATGATTTTATGCTTGAATTTTTCATTTATTCCCTACTTGAGTAGGAGGATCATGAGGTTGTTCACATTATTCCTAAGAGTTTCATCCATTGCTAGTTGAATAAAAGCAACAACTTCTAATAAGAATTATAGAAATATTTTTATGTAAATAAATTTAAAAGAAATTAAGGTCAAAATACAATTATGAATTTCCAAAATAAGATAAAATTGAGACAATGTTTGTTGACTTACAGACTGGGAGTGAATCTATGGATTGATGCTGCTAAATTGCCCATCACTCAACAACCGAATTCATTGATGTTTCTTCAATTTTCCTCCCTCACACCTTTTGCATGAGGTCTTTGATGAGACCAAATCCTGCTAAATCTTAGAGGTAGAGCATCTCTATTGATTTTCCATTTTACTTTGAAAACTCCTTAATTCTTTGAGTTTCCAACTATTCTAACTCTCTCGTATGGGTATGGATATGGAACTCATTCTTATATCGACTGAGAAAACAGGGGCTTAGAATAGTTAGAATGCATGGCATTTTCGCTGGGAGAATCCAAGGTCACACACTTTTCTCTTTGTTTCATGGAGAACTTCATGTTCGAAGAAAGTAATTAAGGAGCAAATAAGGTATTTATTTTTGTTACATGTTTCATCTTCCAAGATGAAACATTATCCATTAAGTTTTTCGAACAGCACCCTCTTGTAATTCTAGGCAAAGATGATGTTGGGTTTGACATGAGGGTTAAGTGGGGGAGGTCAATCTTTTGAATTCAGGTTGGGCTCAGATTAGGTATAAGTTGGGTGGGCTAAGTGGGTTGGAGCAGGTATTTCTAATCTCGAAATTGCATCCTTCTCAAAGAAGTATCTCTTGAAGAGGAATTCCATTGAGAGACAATCATCACTAGTTTCTCCCCTGTGGGCATAGTCCCCTCAGGAAAAATGTTTTTCAGTCAATTTTGTTGAAGCAATACGAGCAAGGAGCAAATGTTAGGCTTGCTACAAGAGACAGATCAGTTAAGGCAGGCAAATCGTGGAAGGGAAACTCATTCCTAATATGGATCTACTGCTTGCCACCCTATCCTGGAAAACAGTTTTGGTTTATAGCTTCATGTTCACTATGTGTCTGTTTTGGCTTGAATGAGAAAGAGAGAGGCCAATCTGGCATCTTTCTGTTCAATTTCTAATTGTTGAGTCCTATGGACCTATGTTGTCCAAATCACCGTAAGTCCTGCAGGAAACTGAGCAATGACCTACAAATTCCAGCATCAGGTTCCACAGGCATCGCATCTACAAGCTTTAAAGCATCATCCAATCGTCCAGTACTGCCTAGCATATCCACCACACATGCATAATGCTCTAATTTTGGCTCTATTCCATGAAAATTCTTCATCTGATTGAAATATTTAAGCCCCTCTTCAACCAGCCCTGCATGGCTACACGCCATTAAAATACCCACAAATGTGAAGCCATCAGATTTTAGGCCTATTCTTTGCATTTCTTCAAATAGTCTATGGCTTCTCTTCCAATTCCATGAATTACATATTGCAATTAAAACACTATCTGATGCCACATATTTCTCCTTTAGCCTGTCAAAAACCCTCTTAGATTGTTCTATGCAGCCACATTTTGCGTACATAATCTATAATGGAACAACCAACGAGCATATCTTCTGTAAGTTGGGATTTTAAAGAAAAACAATGGGTTTCTTTTCCCAGCCTCAAAGCTGACAGGTGTAAACAAGCCCCAAACACACTCATTATAGCAATTTCAGAAGGTTGCATTCCATCAGAAAGCATTTGACAGAACAGAATTAAGGCTTCATTTGGAAGTTCATTTTACGAATACCCAGCAAGCATTGCATTCCGAGATACTAAATTTTTATCTGCCATCTCATCAAACAATATCCGTGAAGTATTTGATTTCCCACAACAAATGTAAAGTGAAAGTAGTGAAATACCTATAAATGAATCCGTTTCTAATCCATTTCACAGGACATATCCATGAATCTCTTTGCCAGTACTGGAGTGATTTCTGGTGGGCACAAGCTAAAAGAAGGCACCCAATGGTAAACCAGTCAGGATCTAAGCCTGAATATGTTATTTGAAGATACAAATCTAAAGCCTTCATTGGATCTCCATTTTGTGTGAATCCACCGACAAGTGCATTCCATGAGTTCACTGTCCTACTCTGCATATCATTAAAGACATGCTCAGCCGATCGAAGCCAGAGACCCAAACTTTGCATAGGCTGCAATAAAAGCATTGGTGACAAATTCATCATATTGAAAACCTTGTCTGACTGAATAACCATGAAGTTGCTTCAAACTCAGCAATTCCGACTTCTCTAAACAAACTGGCAATATATTCAAAAGGGTAACCTCATTTGCCTTCATATTCTCCTCCTACATTTGCATTTTCTGCAAAAGATTAAATGTTCCATGCACATCTTCTACTTTAGAATAGTCCCCCGATTATGGTATTCCATGAAACCACATTTTTGTTATCATTCTTATCAAATAGGATTTCGTCTTCAGATAAAAACCAGCCATTTCGAATACATGTCTATCAAGGCATTGTTCACCATTAATTCTTGAATCAAATACAATTTCACTGCCAAACCATGAACCGCCAGTCCCAATTCTACTTCCCATTCCACTGCAATAGAGGTAATATTGTCACCAGTGTAGCAACATCTGGTAATAAACCCTCCTCACCCACGAATATCTCCCTAAAAAAATCAGAACTTTCTTGTGAAAACCACTCTCCGAAAACGCACAAATCATTGACTTCCAAGAAACCAAGTTCCTCTCAGGCATATTTCCAAACACTTTAACCGCTTCCTCAACAAACCCACATTTTCCATACATTGCAATCAACGCATTCCCCACAAACACATCTGAAATCAAACCGAACTTCACTGCCATTCCATGAATCACCTGTTCTAATCCAAAATCCAAAAGCCCGGCCCAAGCCTTAATCACACAAGGCAAAGTGAAATTATCAGGTTTAAATTGAGTTACCGATATCAACACGCAAAACATGGACATTGCATCAACCCAAAGCTCATTTCTATTGTACCCACTAACAAGCGCATTCCACTGAAACAAATTCTTCCTTTGAAATCCATCGAACACAAGGCGAGAATCGGAAGGAGACCCACGAGAATCGGAAGGAGACCCACACATAGCGTACATTGTAATGAGACGGGTATTGAGAACAAAGTTATTATTAAACTGGGTCGACGTCCGAACTTTCCGGCCAATCTCGATGTCTTTCCGGTGCCCACATGCCTGTAACAAGACACCCATTGCCTCTGCTCTCTGCGCCGAATCGAAAGCGGCATTGTTGGAGTGTCTTTGCAGTAAACTCAAAGCCTGGGTAAGGTTTCCAGATTCGCAGAGCTTGTTTATCTTTTGAGGTAAGCTGAGTTGTTTGTCTGAAGTGTTGAATGAAGAGAATGTCTGTTATTTGATATGTGGGTGTATCTATGGATGGGAGGTTGGTGGTGAATGGTGATGGTGGCATGAGAGTGCTGGTGCCACCAGAGCCATATTGAAGTAAATGAAGTGTTGTAGACTTGTAGGGAGGAAATGTGACTTAATCTAGATGGGGTTTGTGATTTTGTGCTTTGTCCTGTTTTTACAGTCATTTTAGGAGGGAATGACTCGGGAGATACATTTGATGCAATGAGGAGAACTCTCGAGGCTTGACCTTGTGGTAAATTCCCTTTTTTTTTTGCTTTCTTTTTTTTCAATTTATTGAGGAAAAAAAAATTAAAATAAACTTTTAATCATTATGAATCGGTGAGAAAATGGATCTTTGCTTAATGGTTTAAACACCCAAAAAAAATAAAATCAACTTTTAATCATTATGAATCCGTGCGAAAATAGATCTTTGCTCAATGGTTTAAACACCCATCTGATTAAAGTCCGATTTGGTTGAATCTTAATCAGATTGTTGAACACAACGACCCCTTTTTTTTTTTTTTTCCTAAACTATCCTTTAAAAAAAAAAGAATTCTATCCAAAAACCCCAAGAAGTAATTTGATAATCTAAAAAACCCACATAAAGTTATAGTATATCTAAAAAACCTAATACTCTAACTTCCATTCAATTTCATTTTAACTTTTGCTCGACCGACGTATCATTTTTATAATTGTTTGTTTATTCATTTTCTTTTGTCTTCTCTCATTTTTTTTAATTTATTTTTTTGTGATAAATGACAAATAATCCATTTATTAGATAAACAAAATGGTAATACAAATTTTGAGTAATTATTTTTATATTTTAATAAAAAATGTAACAAGGGTATTTTAGTCAAGAAAATTTATCACTTAAATGGAGTTTGATGGAATTTAAGTTTTTAGGTTTTTTGGGTATAGTTTAACCCTACTTGGGTTTTTCCGATAAGAAAATTATTTTAAGGGATTTTTAAATATAATTCTTTTTATCAGGGATATTTTGGATATTTACCCTTCTTTTTATATTTTTGGCTAACTAAAACACAAAGCGCTTGGGTCGATTGGTATTTACTGGTTTTATTATGTTAACATGCGGCCAATTGCAAGGCCAAAACAGGTCAAGGATATGGTTCATCGGTTCGACCAATAAATCCAGACTAGGTTTAATAGGAATAAGATTTCCCTTCTTCTAGGCCATGGAACAGGTTTAATAGAAATTTGTCCTCAGTATTAATGAAAGGAATGAGGACGTACACCACATGAAGTAAATCTTGAACACTATGCAAATTCCAGCATTTACTCCTACAATTAATGAAATGGCTGATGGTAATTTGATATCAAGATCTTTTCTTTAATTACTAGAGATGAAATTAATGAGAGGGGCCTAATCATCTAGCCAACAAAGATACTACTACCAATAATAATCCAATAAGCATCAATACCAACACGCGATACTGGTATGACACGATACTGACACATGGCTATGGTAAATCCTAAAAAATCATGACGTGATACGATGGTGATCTGGAAGTAAAAAAAAAATATATATATATAGTTTATATATATATATATATATATATATATATATATATATATATATATATAGTTTATATATATGTATATACATAGTTGATAGTTCCATTATACATTTAAAAAAAAAAAAAATTGAAATATACAAGAATATAAAAGATAAAATTACATGAACAAGTATTACATCCATAACTCCATAAGTCATTATGAATTATAAGTTGTAACAATGGCATTAAAAAGATTATTATGGATTGGCTAGACAGGAGGTGGTATTAGGCCTTGGGCCATTGTCATTATTATCAAGATACATTGAATATCCAAATCATTGGTTTTTTAGCAGAAGAAAATGTTATTTTTTTTATTGAGATAATGAGTTGCTGTAAAAGAACTTACAAAAATCAACAGACCCTAAGCTCTTAGAATTAAAATGAACTACAACACTTATTTTCTTTGACATGGTGATTTAGAGTGTCTAAATTTGATGGAACCTTTTGTGTATGCCTACGAATCAAAGTGCCATGCCAAAAAGGCATCTCTAGTTCTAATTGTAATTACAATACTACTTGAAGATGGAGCTTTTATCCTCGTTACTTTTTTTCCCTAAAAACGTGATAACGACATCAAATTATCAATTTTAAATTTATTTCATGGTGCTGGATCAAACGAGATTTGGGATCTCGTTAGAATTAAAATTTTCTTGTACTTCGACCTTGGGGACAATGTCGATCACGTTTCAAGGAACTTGGAATGATACATATATACTCAATTATATATATGAGAACATAATAATACATTGGATCATTGTGCTCTATAATCATATCACAAGTTGCTACTATCTATTTTAATTGTTTAAATAAATAAATTTCAATCATTTTATTATAAGGTATAATTGATGCAACTTGCATCAAGTGACCTCAGTCTCACAATTCATTCGCCATCAAGTTATGCCTAATCCTAACCATTCATTCGAATGAATTAATATTAAAATTGAGGTCACTTGATGCAAGTTGCATTAGGTGCATGCACCTTATAATAAAATGATTGAATTAATAAAGATTATAATAGATTTATCTAATATCTTATTAGGTAAGTGATAAAGTTAATTAGTTTACTCTTCTTTGATTCATGATTTGAAATTGATTTTGTAAACTTCTATGATTACAAATATATAGGTGTATGGATGAAAAAGAAGGAAGAATGAATTTTGATTGAGCTTATATTGTCGTAGGATGCTTTGCTCACCTCAAGGTGGGATTTTCTCTCCCCTATTCTTTATCTTTATTTTGTTGGGGGATTATAGAGTAGTCCAGTTACGGACAAATAATTATAGTTCAATTCAAATGATAACAAACTTCTCAATAAATAACTACTAACTTTGATAAGAATGACTACTAATTGTAATTATTTTGCTTGGGTTAGGAACGTATCAATTGGTCACACTATGGTAGACCTCACATATCCTATACTATGATTCTATGAGAGCAAGGCTCATGGCTTTATTTATTTATTTGTTCCACAGTGGCTCCTCTCGTGACTTGAACGTATCAATTGGGTCCAACTGGTCCAAACTTGATTCCAACTCCCACCTCTCTTTGTCGCCAAAATTTATTGGTTTGAAAGCTTCCAATGCCCGCACAAATTCAAGAGCACGTTGGTGCCTCACTCTTTTCATGTTGGCCGCATTCTTCCTCATCCTTTGAGCCTCTAAGTGCATCACTTGGGCCTGAAAGATAAATAAAGAGCTTTAATTTGTTGATGATCGACTTTTGAATTTATTTACAATATTTTAAAATTTTAATCTATGTTATAATGTAATCGAATCATATCTAAATTAAAAAGTTACAATACCATTGACGGTTGCTCTCATCATTGACTGTAGATCCCTTTATTTTAAACCAATGGAATGCTAAAGTGGCGCACATCTTCAGAGAATGAAATATACTACCTTGCCAAAAGAAGAGCTCTCAGCCCCTCCACATCGCCACTTTGGGAGAACCCACTGTTGTGATTGCAAATTCTGTGATCTTATTGGAAGGTGCGATCCTAGATTCTAGGCCTCGTGGCCACATCCATTATATATCCCAACTAGCCAATGGTCTAGTGGCATTTCTCATCTCTATGTGCCATGGGGATTTGTAATAGGTTCAAGTGCATGTTATGAGGTTGAAATGAATTTCTAACCAATACGTACGTGTTACCAAAAAAAAACAAATAAAAATCCCAGCTAGCTTGATGAGTTTACTATGAATTGTGGATAGAGTTAATATCTGAGTGCGGATCGAGGAGAATCTGTAACTTTTCCTCCTTTTCTTAGCTGGTGTGTTCGACTCATAATAATTAGTTATTACCCTCCAAATTAAAGTTGAAGAATCTTCCTTGTAATTATATGTTTTTCTTTTGCTTTTTATCCCATTGTTGTCTGCCGTTGGAGGCTTATTAGAAGTTTCTGTGAAGGTATTGCTCTTTGGAAAATTTGGAACCACACCATATAGGACCAATATGATTAGTTCATAATTAACTGGAAAAGCAATGTGGACTGTGGAGCCCCCCAAAGCCGTAAGAGGTTTTTTGCGAGGAAAATTTTCATTGTGGAGGTCCTGATCGGCGTTGTCTTAAAGATGTTATTCTTTTCAATTGTTGCACTCATAATGTTCCACTCTTGTCGATATCCAACTCACAACTACTATTGCTGCCACCAGCACCGGCGGTGCCTTCTCTCCTTAATTATCTGGTCACGACTCACGAACAGAACTGACAGGAGAGATCACCATATGGCTCAATCAGCTAGTTCTAGTTTTGCAACAAAAAGAAAAAAAGAATGGATTAAGGCAAGGACTTTTGCCTTTAGCTTTATAACAGCTAGCTGTTGATCGAAATAGTCACCCTCCACGTCCCTCCATTACATTTTGCCGTCCTTGAGGATAGCTCTTGGATGGGCTACAAAAAATGGGCAATAGTCTTCCATAAACCCTAAAATCCCCACTTACCCTAAGATTTAAAAAACCGAACGCAAGTTAAACCTCCTTATAATTATAAGAAGGGAGAAATATTACTATGCCACAAGGGCATATGGTAAAACCCTCTAGTGCTTTATTCTTGAGGCTTGGAGACGTTTAATATTCAAGTACATATACACTTGCTCCTACTATAACTCTATAAGTTAAGTATAGTCCAGTGCTTCTTTTTTTTTTTTTTTTAAATTTTATCCTCTGTTGCTATGTTTGTGAAGATACGTTGGGCTGAAGCTTCCATATATTTAAATATCCATTCAGGTGGAGTACAGTGGGATTATCGGAAGCAAATACATAGGGAGTACATTGCATCACATCATAGTCACAAGTTTCACGACTGTGGATGACGATGGAAATATATATTTATTCATTCTTAGTTATTTAATTGTTGATCTTTTCATGATTTTTATTTTATTTTATTTTCAGAAGTCACGCTATTGTTTGGTCATATAATTGTTAACAATGTGGAGATTCTAGCGAGGGTGTGATGGGAGCGCATATACAATGATGGGTATCACCCTTGCTTTAGAGGTAATGGCAGCAGAGACGATAGTATTGATGGGGTATTAGTACTAAAGTTACTTTTGAATATTCAATTAACAAAAATGATAACTTCGAAAGGAAGGGTGCCACTATTAGATAGATCGATGTATCGGTTTTGCATTGTGTGAAGACAAGTGACCTTTAATTCCCGGCCAGTGCTAGAAACCAAAAGAAGTTGAAGTCCTAAATCTTTAATTTTCATTATTTTTTATTCTAGAAAACAGAGAATTTTTATGATGTAGCATGAAAACATAGATGAACTAGCATTATTGGCCGGGCCAACTAGCCTATTTTCATATACTAGGATTTTTTTGAGAACTGTTAAGGATGGTCCAATAAACCATAAATGGCCATGAAGCAACTCATAGATCGATGACTGAGGCCCTCGATCTATGTTGACGTTGGGTCATCTCTTTTGAATTTTAGATTTTAGTAATTTTTTTTTTTATTCTTAAAAAGGAGGAAAAAATGGCGCACAGAACGAAAAGTAGATTCCTCTATGATATTTAAAATGAAAAAGGATGCATCCTTTCCTCCGCCGCCGAAGCAGGAGAGAGAGTTGGTGCTCGATGTGGCTCCCTCACAAGTCGCGTATCATGCTCTCTCACATGAGAGTAGGATTTTCTTAATATGAGACATATACCACAGTTTTAACATGTCATAACAAGTGGAAGTTGTGGTCATCAGATCGATGCATGGAGCGGCCATGGCCGGTTATAGCTCCAAGCTGCAGGTACATGAGATTGTGGAGGTGGGGATGAACAGCAAAATGAATTTTTCCAGGAAGAGAGAGAGAGAGAGGATGCCTAACACGTACAATCCCATACGTAGCTTGCATAAGACAGACTGAAAAACAAAATGATCGACTCTGGTAGGGTGAGATAGGCTTTTGCCCGAAGCTTTGCCCTTATGTCTAACCCACACGTGTGGGGACATCATCCTCTCTCCTCAACATTTTTGTATCCCACCGAAAAAATAAAAGAGCAACAAAATGAACTTAGCAAAACTATTGTAGTTATTTTTGCAGTGGTACATGGGAGGTTGGTACTCATGGAGTTGTGGTATACGTAGTGTATGATTGATGAGAAATAAATACTCCCCCCGTTCCTATTTAAGTGGCGTACTTCTTTTTTTGAAATGTTTTAAAATTATTGTTACATTCAAAAAGTCAATGATTTTTCTTATTTGATTTCTCAAAACAACTTTGAAAGGATATTCTTTCTTTTTACAATGTTTTGTATACTAGAAGGTAAAACTGGAATGTTGAAAGATATGTGTTGATATGCAAGCATTTGATAAGATCTCTTAAAAAATAGTGTTTTTTCAAATGAGACTGTCAATTTGGAACGGAGGGAGTATCTGACAAATTGGATAAAAGAATAGAATCAGCTAGAGAAGATGGTGGTGCATGTCAACATGTGGGTGATGGAAGAACTTGTACAGAATTAAAAGATAAGAGAAATCAGAGAGGGCTAATATATATATTAATGAAAATAAATTATTTATTCAAAACATATGTGAATTTATTTCATTAAGTTCGTCAAAATTGATAGTTCGTCCACCGGAAATTCATTGGTGCTGGCCAGAATTTAGATAGGGAAGAGAAGTAAAATAATACATAGAAGAGAGACTAGACGTTAGCAACATGCACTAATCTGAAGGGGCAACTCAGTTGGCAAGGGATCCCGCTTCTAGGATCCCGTTTCAGGATGCGGAAATCTTGAGTTCAACTATTGCTAAATCCCTTGGGATCATCCAAACAAGTTTCATGTTTCTCATGGGTCTTAAACTTCTTTGATTCATTAAGGTTGTGAGGTCTTATATATGGACTTGAGATTTGTCCAAAGGGTTTTCTCATTATAGAAAAAAAACCTAAAGAAAGTGCCCGAGTGGTTACGTGGCTGCTTCTGATTGGCACGACATGCAGGTTCTCATGGCAGAAGATTTGCATTCTTGGTTAACATTTTTGTTTTCTGTTTTATGGTGCTACTTGGTTAAAATTTTCCAAGAGCCAGCTGGGGTGCAGATCCTGGAATATAAAACTACAGATAAATTTAAAGAGAGTTTATGAAGCATAAGGAAAACTTTTAAGTGTGTTCACCATTTTAAAGAGATTCAACACTAAATTAAAGAGATTCAAGACCCGCCGTCAAGCCCACAAGGGATAGGATATTCTGTGAATTTGGTCGCAATTTGGCCATTATATCCCATTAATTTTTATTCAACTCCAATTCTCATACGTACTCTATATGACATTAACACTTTGATGGTCTATTACTTTATCAGTAGCATGACTATTTTAGCCTCATTTAAAAATTTTGGGGTTAACCTTTTTATTAATTATGAATTTGTCATCGGCCCATAAGAAGATCGAATGGGAAAACTTTTAAGTGTGTTCACCATTTTCCTTAGAAATAAAATATTGAGAAATGCTTTTTCACCCAAAACAAAACCCTATATGATGTGATGCAAGTCTCTTTGCTGTCATAAATTAATTATTATTATTATTATTTTAAAAGAGACTATAGGACCCAACCCTGTCAATGCATGGGTGGATAAGATAGGTTAATGGATGGGTGAAATAACATATCTCTAAAATATTTTGAACTTTGAATGTCGAATCAACCTGTAGGTGAATTAACATTTCAAATGAGACGGTACTTGGCTCATTATTTAAATTCAAATTCAAATTTAAATTTGTGGATTGTTATATATGTATTCGGTTATTTCATTTGTGATATTAAATTTGAGAAAATAAATTAGGACAAGTAGTATTTATAAACCAGACAACATGCATGACCCGCAGTATAAACCAAAAGATTATAGGTAAGCAAAATTGACTGCTCCAATGTAAGATTTCTCTCTCCTCTGTCTATAAGAAGGCAAGCCCAACACCACTCACCTGCAGGGACTTGTAGCCTTGTAGGGAAGGAGATACAGATGGATATCGTAGATCATTTCAAGAACTTCGTTTTTTCTCTTTTCAATCTAATGTTCCAACTCTGGTCCACATCTGACCCACCACCAGCAACGCCACCTGGGTCACAATCTTTACCACCTTCTCCCGCCCTTGGCTCTCAAGCACATGCAGCCACTTGTGCTGCTGCTCATGCTCATCACAATCTCAACTGGCCAAAACTAGTACTTGATTTTTGCTTTTCATCAGCCCTTGACATAGCTCTCGAATCAGTCCGAAATCAGTCCCAACTTCCTTTAACCTTCCATTTGCTGTCTCTTGCAATCTCATTCGCCTTTGCATCTCTCTTTGTCGCCAAGTTTATAGGTTCTAAGTTTCCAATTCCAGCCCAGATGCTGGACCAAGTTGGTGTCTTCTTTGCGGCGACGGCCTTTTTTGTAGCTGTTTCAATTCCATTTCCACTGAGCTTCAAGTGCATCACGTGGGCCATTTATGCCGTCTCCTTGCTCGCCATTTTGATCTGTAATATATCGCTTCTAAGAACAGACCAATTTGATCCAGTGTAGTAAACTTCTTACCATGTAGGTGTTGATGTTCATGAAGAACGAAAGTATATGTATGGAAATAAAAAGGATAAAAGTGCACGATATAATCTGTTACAAACGATCATTAGCACCTCAAAGCTGATAATTATTACTATGAGAAAAATTCGCCAAAAAGCAATCTCTCCCCACCCCCCCCCCCCCCCTCCCCCTTTTTTTTGTCCTCATTTATCTACGTATGAAATCTAAAGAAACCTTAGTATTGGTGGGGCATATGGCTTCAATTCATGGGATCAGCCAAACCCTAACAAGCAGGCCGGTAGCTCTCAACAAGTCACCTCATCATAAGTCGATCCCATGAGCGCACCGCCTATGACCAGCCACCATCAAACACCAGTCACCCACGAGCTTAATGTTGTGTTTTTATTTTTCTTACTGTCTCAAAAATAGTAGTACATTTGTGGCTAAATTTGTACCAGTAAGATGGACTCGATGTAATGAACCCGACAACATGGTGTGTCTTGGAAAGGCCTAGTGCAGCTAACCACAAGGCCTATATGGGAGTTTGAGGCGAATTTTTTTGGGCATACGTATTGTACTTTTGGATAATATTTCTTAGGGAATTGAAGTCACGTTCTTTATGTTGTAGAGTTTTTGCCGTGAGAGAAGCGATGTTGAGAGGTTTGTACCGAATTCTATGGTTGATAATGAATTTGGCTGCAAAAATTTTCTTCTTACGGGCAAACAAAGTTCATTATTTTATTATGTATATCGTGAATTAACAACCAGAACGATAAGAGTCCTTGATGCTTAATTCAACAAGAGGATTAAGCTTGATGTGCACAATGGATGCATACATGCATGGTTAGAGATCCCTTTTAGATCTATTAATTGAGATTTTGATGCATCTTATTGACTATATAAGATTGCTTTGTTGCACAAATATGGAATTTTCTATTTTGTATGAATCTCTAATTAATTAATCAGCAGTCTTTAATTTCTTGGATAATTAGGATTTGCCTATTTTCTTCTGTAAGTATAAGAACTGGTCATTTCTCTCACTCACAATTTGCAATCCACCCAATGAGATTGAGTAACCTTAAAAGACGAGAGTAGAGGGCCTCCCCTAGCTATGGATTATACAAGAGCTTCATTTGCATTCGCACAATTCGTTATTTACTATCATCAAATATATTGCATGTTTATCATTCTAGCAATATGTTATTTAACATGAGCTACAAGGCTAACCTAGTGGTGAGAGAGGGTGGAGTAAAAGGTGAAAGAAAGTATTAGGATAGGTGAGGGTTTGAAGTTTTGAACCCTCCAACTGTACCCCAAAAATAAAATAAAAAATATACAATTGTTATTCAACATTATAGTTTACCATTGATCTCTCCCTCTACAGTGAATCAGTGAATGTAGGCATCTTGCGAACTAAGTAAATATGATTTTTTTTTTTGTATGTTTTTTTTTCTTCATTTTTTCTAGCTTTCAGTGAGATTATGCTTTCTGCATAAATAACCTATGGACCGAACCCAAAGAAATGCGCACAATTGAAAAGCAGTGAGGCGCGCATGAATGAAACATTGTCCTCCATACCATTAACAAGTATGGAACAAAATCAACTTCCAAGAGACGAATGGAAGAGAATTGAAATCAAGAAATAAAGTAAAATTATTTTTTTCCCTAGAATAATCCCTCGCATGACCCGTCTCCTTCCAACCTCTTTCTTCCCACTTCAATTCGATATAAGATTTGCACCCAAACTGTCATAAATGTATATTTCTTTCTTTACAACTCGATCCATTCTTTACAAAAAGGTCGACCTACTAGGCTACTTCCTCTAGCACCGTATCATAAGATTTATAGTCTTTTTGGGTGTCAATCATTTTCGTAGATTACTCGAAAGAATCGTATCCTCAAATTAAAAAGGATAGAATAATAATATTATAGAATGATTACAGGGAACAAGCACTGTACGTTATGTTAGTGGTAATATATTATAGGTCAGGCTATTGCCATCACATAAAATACTTTTAACCTCCTACTTAATTTATATTTTTTAAGTTTTATGAAAAATATAGAAAAAGTTTACGAAAACTAATCATGTTGCTTACTAGAAAACATCATTTCGGATAACTTTGTAGAGGAAGTTGTTTCCAAAATTTGTCATTTAAGTACACTTTTTGGTCATTTTTCTTGAAAATGAAATAAAGATTGTAAATGGCCAAAAAGTTTGCTTAAATGATAAATTTTGGAAAAACTTCCTCTTACAAAGTTATATAGAACTGATGTTTTCTAGTGAACTAATGTGAGTATGTGACTAGTTTTGGTAAAAACCTTCTATATTTTTCATAAAATCTTAAAAAGTGTAAACTAATAAGGTTTAGAGTACTTTATGTGGTGGCAATAGCTCTCCTCTGTATTATATTAATGGGTAAATGCTCCTAAAAGAGTGGAGCTCAAAATGCAATTCCCCATTCTTTTTTTATTTTAAAAGAGGGCTGCCCAGAGGGCTACGCACGCGAGAGGCGAACCCACAAGAACAGAAGCTAAACTAGGTGGAGTACTTGAGTAGAATCAAAAATAGCCAATTGGATACTGAGCTTGTGCCCCATTTCGAACTACGATCCAGCACACTTAAAATAAAATAAATAAATAATAATAATATCACAATTCTCCTCGTCTGTAAACTTTTTATTATACCTTCTTTGAAATTTTGGTCCTCTTTAAAGTTGAGGTAAAATTTGAAAAAATTTATAAACATCACCTAGTTACACCACACGACGTGACATGAGTTGGTTGAAAAAAAAATTCTCCAATTGAGTTATTTAGTATCATCACAAGACATTTAATTTTTTTTTTTTTTTTGATACATTGGGAAGATTTCAAACTCTTAATTTATCTTACTCTTATTGCCTTTGCCTCACCCTCCCTCACCACTAGGCTAACCTTAATAACTTATCATTGAGATATTAATCAAGTGTTATTTGTTTGATGTTATTTTATGGTATTACGTATAGCATTACCCTTAAAATTTCTGTACCCGTTGCAGTTTTTTAGAACCTTAGGACCATTTGATTATGTAACATATTGAACTTACCACGAACCTTGTACGCAAAAGTATAAGAATTTAACAATTAAGTAGAGCAATGGAAGGACACAATGGAGTAATGGACGACAAAACAGATGGCCTCAAAGCATCCTTCCCTTTCAAAGGATTTCAGTGATAGACTCTCCAGTCCTCCACTACGAGAAAAGCATCACGCATGCACCAGAAATTCCATGCAGGAGTGCCACGTGCCCCCCTCACATAAGAGCTCCAATCATGGGAACGGATATTCTTGGGAAAAAGCAAGTGTCTCCGCGTGCCGCTTGCCTTGGTTTAGTAACATCTTTTGAAATGTGTGGACCAGCCCTGATCCATAAAGAGGGGGCCCTGGCCCCACCTGATCCACTTAGTTTGCCAAGGAAAATGACAGCCCATGCAAGGCCCGAGTCTGGTAGAAGGGTAAAAAAAATTTATTGGGAAAAAAAAAAAATGAAATTCTATCATGTGAAAATTTTTTGTTTTTCTTCTTTCAATTTTTGATTCCAACCGAATAGAAGGGTAAAAAAATGTGCAAGTTAGTAATGAGTTGTTCACGCTTGCCTCCATCAACTGAGAGAATGTTCAAGTTCGGCTCAAGCCCAAGTCAAGGTTCCTTAAACCTGATGCAGCTGGACTCAACCACTCAAGTAACGGACAAATCAGACGTGGGTGACTATACATATTGTGCTGGGTAAGACTATCATGAGTGATTCCTCGTTGGTGATTCGATGAGGTATCTCTCAATTTCAAAAGTTAAATATGTAAATTTCAAAACAAAGCTTATTCTATTAATTGAATATAAGACTCTTCAAGGGTCTCACATGCAAGAATTATTCCCAAAATATCCTATTGTTTGATTACATAAGTATATCATAATTTGATGCTTTACTTAATGGATTAAAATTCTTCATTAACTTTGTTCGATTTGTGTGATTAAAGCGCAAAAAATCGCACAATTAAACCTTACCGTATTTTTGAGTTTTTGCATGTGAAATCCTTAAAAAATCCTTTACCCAATGATACATACCTTATCTCGAAATTTATACATTAATTCATCCAAGAGGAGCTCCCCATGGTAACCTTACTATATTGGGATAGGAGAATATTTCAACAAGGGCTAAAGAGGGTTAGTGAAACTTCTTGGGAGAGATAGTGGGCCGCATTAATAATTGCATTCCATTCTTTTAAAAAAAAGATGGGGTATGGCGGATAGGTCCCGTTACGGGTAAACAATTACAATTCAATACAAATGATTACTAATTTATTAGTAAATGACTACTAACTTAACTAAGAATGACTACTAATTGTAATGAAAATGTAATTCTTTGCCCTAGCCAGACCTATCTGCAATTCCCAAAAAAATAAAATAAAAATCAACTTAGTTGTACGGAGTATATTATTAGTATTTCGATTAAATATCTCTTTTCATTTTCAAATGTTTATCTGAAGCCTTGCCGCCATTAATTTAAGGTTAATTTGATTGAATGGCGGCTAATTGAGTAAGCTAATTTTTGGAGGATGTAATGCAATGGTGGGGTACACTATTTGGAATTCTTTTAACGTGAATAGGGACCAGTTTATGTGGAAAAGGCAAAGGAAAGGACCAGATCAAGGAGGCAAAGAGAGCTTTTCATCGAATCAAAATCTTCTTTTGATGATGGAGGCCCAGTTACTATACAAGCACTCGAAAATCCAAGGCCCCGGGATCTTGATAAAGAAGGGGCGATTATTGCTGCCATTTCATTTATTTTAATTTTTCAAAATTTTATTAAGAATATAAATTTTTTTTTTATAATGAAAATTGACTACCCATCTGATAAAAAACATCATTTTGAAGAACTTTAAAAAAAAAAATTTTCAAAATCTATTATTTAGACGGACTTTTTGGCCAAAAGAGGAAATAAAGACTTGAAATTGCTAAAAATTCCTTTTAAACGATAAATTTTGAAAAAAATATTTTCTTCAAAGTTGTTCAAAATGATATATTTTTTTAATGAATAATGCAACTAATTTTTATAAAATCTTTTATATTTTTCATAAAATCTTAAAAAGTTATAATATGTAAGGTTGCAAATAAACTTAAGGGATGGCAATAACCGTCACCCCAGAGACTACGGCCCAAACATAAGGGCAGGCCACATTGATTAGGCCCCGAGCGAAAATGCAAGAGAATGGGAAAAATAGCTTTTAAATGAATTGGAGCACTATAACCTAGAAGCCTAGAAGAAACAAGAGTTGTCATCATTTCACAGGGGCTGACTACCAGGATGGGCATAAAATTAAAAAACAAAGAGCCCACCTCGATAAGCTAGGTGGAACCAAAAGAAAAGTTGTACCATGCAATTTTTCCGTAATCAGACGAATCTGTTATTCCTCCTTTACCAAACACTATTGATTTTCTCATACTTGTGTATGTGTGTACTTCGCACGTGTGTGTATATATATATATCAAGTCATTTTAGTATAAAGTGCATCTACAAAACATATTTTTATCCAATTTTTAAATAACCCACTACGAGAGACTTGAGGGGGGAAAAGTCAAATTTTTGTTTTATATATATATATATATATATATCAAGTCATTTTATTATAAAGTGCATCTACATAACATATTTTTATCCGATTTTTAAATAACCCACTACGAGAGACTTGAGGGGGCAAAGTCAAAATTTTATTTCTACTTCTTATTCTATCTTTTTGTTTCTCCCTTATTCTAACTATTTTCTTTTTGTCACTTTGTTGTCTTTGTACTCTTAGAGGTTTCTAGGAAGGTGTCGTCCTTGGAAATTTTGGAAAGACCATATAGAACTCATATGATGAATCCACAATTAACTAAAGGAAAGCAATATAATGTGGACTGTGGAGCCCCCCAAGCTAGGGTTTTTCCAAGAAAAACCCTTTACATGACTTCATAAGGTTTTTGCTAAGAAAGTTTTTGTTGTCGAGGTCTTGATGTCATCTTGACGCATTATTCCTTTCAATTATCACAATAATGTCTCAGTTCTCATTGAGATTGATCTAACCTACTACTATCATTATTGTCACTAGAAACACCTCCTCCTTCTTACACTATGTTTAGTATGAAAGGATTGCAGGAAAGATGAAGTGGGGACGAGGTAAAGTGGAAAGATTGAGGGTAAGTGGTGTGTTTGGTATGTACGTTGAGAGTGAAGGATTATGCATCTTTCCTCTCAACTTTTTCTCATCTCCTAATTTTCAGGAGAGGAGAGAAATAGAATTTTCTATTGAAATGACACATTTATCCTCCACTCTATGCCTATATTAATGCATCCATTATTATTATATGTGAGGGCAAAATAATAAAATTAGCGTTCATTCATTTCCCTCTTTCCTATATACATGTGTGGAGTGGCCTTCTCTCTCTACTGGAGCCTCGAGTTCAAGCCGTCTTTGCCCTCCTATCTTAGGTTTCTTTGTGCTGCTACTTCATCATCGCCAAATGAGTTCTTATGCTTGGTTTCTCCCTATTTTGTTTATAGCATGTGCTGTTATCTATTTCCTTTGAGTTGGCTGTTCTCTATTGGGTTTGTGCCTTGTTCCTGCTGCGGCTAGGGTTTCTTCTTATTCTTAATTTGTCTTTAGCTGTTTTTCTCATCTATTAAAACATATATTTCTTTTGCTGATAAAAATAAAAAAAATAAATAAATAAAATAAGAAGAGAAAAGAAAAAAAAAATTGTATTTCCATTTCCATCCAAAAAAAAAAAAAAAAAAGATTCTTCATCTTTTGGGGATGAAAAGTTCATCTTTTTTACCTTTAGCTCATTCTATATTTCCACCGTTTCTATCAAACATAACATAATTCATAATTGTGGACCCATGACTTTAGAGGAGAGGGTCAGATGGGGCACCACCCTTTAGCAGCAAGTCCCTCGGTAATTGGACTAGGCTAAAATAATTTTCCTTTTCTTTACACTTGGAGACGCTTTAACTAAATGGGACCCAACAAAATCAGAATAAACAACAGAATATTCTCATTATCCAAGTCAATTTGACATACACATGCATGCACCTGCTATAAATTGTTAGTCCAGTGTCTGTTAGCCGTTTTATCTAGTTGAGATAAGTGGGGCTACCTCTCACGCTGGAGTAGAATGGGATCATGGTAAGGACCATGTTTGTTTAGTTGAAATGAATGGACGGAATGAAATCTCACTTCAATTCATTTTAAATATGTTTGGATGAGGTAATTAAATGAAATGTAATTAAACAGTAGTAGTAAATTATAATGATATTCATTCTACAATATTTATTTCAATCTCATTTTATTTCAAACTATTTTGAGCAAGAAACCAGATTCTATTCCCATTCATTTCATTCCAACCAAACAAACATAGCCTAAGTGTATACAATGGGAGTATGTCGCATCATACTATCATAATCACAAAATTGAATGAAGAAGGAAAATATTTAGTTATTGAGGAAAAAAAATATATATATGGAAGGAAGAGAAAAGAACTTATTTAGTTTTGTTATTTAAGTGTCTCATTTTTGTAATAGCCCGAAGTCCTTGACTGATTCTTTAATAATATGAGATGCTAGTGTGTGATTAGAGGGCATTGTTGCACCATACATATAGACGTTAGATTTTTCTGACCGAATCGATGCATGATATATACCTATGTAAATTTAATTTTGTGTGTGTGCATGTTCATAGTGTGAATATTGTGTCTTAGATATATATGTACTTGATTACTTTCACAGTAGATTCGCTTCATATATCTAAACGAGGTCTCATGAATTTTCCCTATTATAATTTTCCAAGTAAAATTCTCTTATGCAATTTTTATTGCTTTATGATTTAATTGATGTATGATTATATGCTAACTTTTGGGGTTTGAATTGATTGAATTAAAATTTGGTAAAAAAATTTAATATACTTATTTAACCCTCCTTCTAGTATTGTAAGTTTTATAAAACTGGAATTTCAGATGATATTTATCCGACTCATCTTTGATTTAATAACCTTCCTAGCTCCTTTCGATTACAAATGATCGAACCCTCTCACGTTGAGATGAAGTTTGGACTAGACCAATTAATATTAAATTAGTTTCGATGGAAGATGTGAGAGCCTGAGGCAAAAGTGAGAGGTTAACTAGTCTAAGCGTAAAAGTGTAATTCACTTGATTATTATTTTTTATTTTTCTTTTCTAAAATATAAAGATATATTATTGAAATGAGATATATATAGTATATAAATATTGGATATACACATTCATGTAGTTCTGATCTTATTAGTCATGCCAAAAACCAAAAAAATCATTTTTAGAAGTTTCTTATTGTGACCTCCAAATGTTAAAATTGTAGTTCAAAAATCATTATCTTATGCGACGGTAAACATAATAAGGACACTTCTAGCTAGTATGATAGCAACCAAATTATGGCCAGGAAAAAAAAATATATTGAAGATCGATATAGAGAAAATATATTTTTTATCATTTAAGTTGTCATTATTTGACTGATTGTATGGTTTGTGTCGGCAATGACAATTTGTCATGTAAGATTTTTCCTAATAAAACTAAAATCATAAAATTATAATCATTTAATCAAATTGAATGGGTTTAGGATCGAGCTAGATCCATACTTTTTAAAATTCAAGTGAGTTTAGGCAAGTTTTAGGGTTTGGCTTGATTGGCATCCAATAATTAACAAGTGATATATGTAGGATAGGGATAGCAATGAACCCAACAAAGCAGATATTCTATCCCGTCCCGCCCCTATTGGGACGGGGTTGGAGAGCAAATAAATAGAGTAGAGACGGGTTTGGGGAAAAATAAAAAACCAGTGTCGAATTTGGAACGGGATATGGTTTTAATGTCGTCCCGTCCTGTCCATCCTATCCTAGCCTGGCCGGATATATGTAAATATTAGTATTTTTTAATAACTTTCATGTTTTCTTGAATTCCACATTTACCAGTTAATTAATTACTTATTCTTCATAATTATATTTTATGTTTAAATTCTTTTAGTATTTATTTCTACAAAACTATAAAGTAAAAATCTACTACTGAAATGTGTGATTTAAGATTGACTTTTTATTTCGCTTGTTAAATAGAATTTGTTTTCCATTAATGTAAATGGCTCAACAAAATTTGTCCTGCCCCGCATATTTTTGTTGTCTCAGCTCGTCCCGTCCCAACATGTGGTTGGGACAGATTTGGGATGAAATTATATTTGATAGGACAGGGTCAGGATAAGGGTGTCCCGTCCCAAATCCGCCCTGTTGCCATTCTTGATATATATAAGATAAAAGATAGGGGATAGGGGAATTACAGCTTGGTCTAGCTACGGGCAAATAATTACACATCAATACGATTTACTACTAACTTCATAGTAAATGGCTACTAACTTATTCTACCGAGAATGAATAATACCTGTAGTTTTTGGTAATTAAAAGTAGCCAAATTTAAGGCCACCTGAAGGGCTTAAAACAAGAATCTGTACAATGACACCGACGAGTTTATTTTTTGAGTTAATTGGCACGCGCGAAAGAAAATGCAATATATTTAATTGTAAGTTTGTAACTTTTCTAGAAAAAGGCACACTTCCAACTTTCACAAGTAGAGGGGTCAATATGACTTCTTTCTAAATAAGTTCAGGAAAATCATAATGGTTTGAATCTTCGAGGAGGAATGCCGGGTGGCTGAACCTGGAATATCAAAGCAATAATGCAATAATAAAGCTTTAGTCTGAACCTGGGAAATCAAGCTCTAGCAGACACAATAATAAATCAGCCAAGACTGCCTCTTTGGTCTGTCCATGTCAGCACAGACCCCCTCTCAAGGGATTGGATTTTGTCGATGAAATTTCTCTCCACTAGATTGCACCCTCAAAAAATAAAATAAAAATAAAGGGGGATATTCCTTCTCTCCATACCAGCTATATTGGCTTCATCCATGCCAGGATATTCCTTCTCTCACCTACGCCTATAAAGAAAGAAAAGGCTAACACTACCAGACTTGAAGCCTTGGAGGGAAAGGATACACAAATAGATGGAGATTGCACATCGTTTCAAGAACTTCGTTGCTTCAATTGCCAATCTAATGTTCCAACTCTGGTTCATATCTGACCCAATACCCACAACGCCACCACAGTCACCCTCTTCACCACCTTCACCTCCTGCTCTTGACTTGGAAGCACAAACAGCCACTGTTGTTGTTGCTCAAGAGGATCAACACAGTCTAAACTGGCCAAAGACGGTTATTGCCTTCTGCTTATCCTCAGGCCTTGATATAGCTCTCCAGTCACTCCCAAAAGGATCTGAACTTCCTTTAACCTTCAACTTTATGTGTCTGGCAATCTTATTTGCCTTTGCTCCTCTCGTTGTCGCCGTGTTTATTGGTTCCAAGTTTCCAGTTCCAGCCCGAGTGCTGGAGCGAGTTGGTGTCTTCTTTGCTGCCACAGCCTTCTTCCTAGCTATTACAATTCCGTTTCCCCTGAGACTTAAGTGCATCGCATGGGCCGTCTATGCCATCTGCCTGCTCGCCATTTTGATTTGCAATCGCTTCTAACAACGCATGCGCGCACCTCCAGTACGCATATCAAATTCAAGAATACTATATATATATATATCGTGTATATATATATATATATCAGTGTATATTTTAGGGATTGGAAAGAGGCATCATGGGGTAGCAATTACTCAATATATATATATATATATATATATATATATATATATATATAGATATCTGTGTATATCTGTGTATATCTTAGGGATTGCAAAGTGGCATCATGGGGTGGCAATTACTAATACTAGATGAAGCTAGTGTTTAATTAAAATTGTAAAGTTGTACGTACGTAAACTTGTACCACCAGGTTGTAAGGATGCGTTTGTTATATATATATATATATATATATGTATATATATATATATATAGATAGATAGATATTATCGACATGCGTTTGTTATATTAAGCGAATTAAATATCCACATGCTTATATGAGGATATTGAAACCACGAGGTTTGATTCTTTTTTTGTTTCTTCATCCAGGGGAAGAGGGATGTGTTTTCAAGAGTAATGCTACACTCTTAAAAAAGAGTTAACCCAACTCTCTCACAAGATGTAATCTGTACTTATATGGATGACATGACGTTAATGTGAATCCCACCCTCACATTCAAGAGAGTTGATATAGTTATAGCTTATAGAATTGAGGTATGTAGCATTTCTTTTTTTCAGTTAGATGCTAAAAAAAGTGATGGAATAAAAGAAGTAAATAAAAGAAAATGGAGTAAAATATATGGGACGCTTCACTATCATAACTCGCCATTTTTGTTATCTAACTTTCTTTCTGTCCTCCAGAGTAAAAATACAAGGTTATTAATCCCACTAATGTGTTTGGTTTGTTTTAATTCCGAGAGTAATACAATATACCTCAACTCTTTCAGCCCCAACTCTTTCATGAGATGGAGTTCAATTCAATCCATTTGAATGGCATTACATGAGTGCATGTGAATCCTACTCTCACATGAGAGATTTGAGATAGCAAAAACCTAAATGAGTTGGAGTGTATATAGCATTTTCTAATTTTCAATTAGCTGTTAAAAATGATGGAATTATGGAAGTAAATAAGAGAAAATGGAGTAAAATATATGGGACTCATCACTTTCTTGACTTTGCCATTTTTAAACCTACCATATATAATCTTCTCTCCTGTAGCATAACAATACTTGGCTACTGACAATGAGCATGACCATATGAGGAATACCAAAACCTACCATATATGTGTAATCTTTTATTGTTGTTGTTAATTACTATGTTACAATTGGAGAGATTCGAACACCTAACTTATCATAACGCTACCCTTAACTCCGCCCTCTCTCACCACTAGGCTAATTTTAGTGGCTTAGTTGTTATTAATTATTATTATTATTATTATTATTGGGAGCTTCACTTTTTAATGAAAATTAATAAAAGGTTAAGTGAGCACTCCACTCATCTCTACGTGGTTGGTTCAAAAGTTGACGTGTTTTTGGTCACGAAGAGATTCCTTCTCACTTATTTTTGTATACTGTCGTGTTCTTTTTTTTAATCAGCAAAAGAAATAATTACTAATATAATTAAACAAGTACAGCAGGGAGCAAATGAAGCAACAAATCAAACACACTCGCAGTAAGCCTGCAAAAAACTAACAATAACAAAATAAAACAAGGATTCCAAGTAGAAATAATTAAACAGCCCCCTCATCGATCTCGCTCAAGTATAACACAAAACCTACTGAAAAAATAAACACTTACCTGAGCACAAATGTCTGCAAGTCCCAGCTCCTGCCACCCTACTTCAATAGCAAATCAACAACAAAAGAACCAGATTGGAAAGAGCATCCCAACACACACAACCGCACTTTGATGCGTAAGCCTCTTTTCAGGTCCAAATTTTGACGCGTATGTCATTTCTATTGTGCTTGTGTCAACTTGTGATGACTCTCAACACCACTTCATCCTTCAAAGATTCATGAGCAGCCACTGTAGTTACCCACTTAACAATCGCAAAATAGTAATTAGTTGCATTTAACGGAGGAGTCAAGTTTTTTTTTTTTTTGATCAACGGAAAAGGTGTATTATTAAATATCAAGACCGAGAGAAAACACTCCCAACAAAGCTCCCCAAGGAGAAAGAACAAAACACCCAAGACTAAAAACCCACACCTAAAGCAAAACGACACACAAAGAAAAAACTACAAGGAGTCAAGTTTCATCCCGAAAAGCCCTCATCAGTTCTATATATAACAATAACCTGGTTCACTTGCCTGAGACAGCATTCAATATATATTGCCACCTGATATGGTGTGATTTGCTCTAATTTGCAAACTGAGTCATGCACAAGAAAAGTTTATGAGTGAGTCCAAAATATGAGACTTGCTCATCTGTTGCAATGAATTTACCAAAGTCCTCTATCAACGGTTTAGGGACCAAAAAAATGGAGAAATTAGCGAAAAGTCTACTTTTATAGGACTTATAGAGGCATAAGTCTATGTAGCAAACTTATGTAACCATAAGTTCACTTTTAAGTAAAATGAGTTTACTTTTGTAACCGTAGTAAATGCATAAAGTCAAGTTTATCCTTAAGTGTTATTTTTTGTTATCAAATTTTAAAATGACATAACTTTTTATCTAGATATCGATTTCCAATAAAATTTATATATTTGAAATCTATTCGTCGAGCTTTTCAAAACAAGACTAATGATGAAAATAAAATTATGTATAAAAAAAATAGTTACATTAATTACATATTTACATGTATCGGTTTTAAAATAAATAAACATGTAACTATTTTAATGTGGGTTCAATTTTGTACAATTTCCCATACAAAATTATTAAATTTATTAGATGTAACTATTGAATCAGTTAAATTGATGTGTTTGAAACTAAAAATTTGTAAGATTTCAATATTTTGTGATTAAAATTCAGTCACAATCGACTTAAAAGTAATTTTTTTCATGTAACTATTTTTCTCTAGGTTCAGTATATACTTCAGTTACAAGTAGATGTTTGCCCAGATTTAATTGATTTTTTTTTTTTTTTGGGGAAAAATTAGGAAAAAGACTAATGATAAATATAAAATTATGTATAAAAAAATATTTAAAAAAATAGTTACATTGATTATATGTAATTTTCTAAGAGGAACCTTTTGCTATATAATATGAAGGGGTAATATCGTTTGAAAATATCTAAGAGGGACTTTTGGCTAAATAAGAGTTTATGATAGACTTATGGCTGCACAAGTCTAACTTTATGGACTTGTGGCCAAAGTCCCCTTTACTTATTTACCATATATCAGTAACATATTGACCAAACCTAAAATATATAACACATAATTGAATTACAAATAAATAAATAAATGTATGTATATGTTTATGTGTGTATATATTTAGCTATATATATATATATATATAGGTGAAATTGCGATCAGGTGTGGGATGTGACATCCCGAACGTCTTGGAAATGATCTCAATTGAGAGCAGTATTGCATGGCACTCACACATGTGCTCATGAATGCCATGCATGGCTTCTAGTTATACAATTTGTTCTGGACATTTGGGGCATCTCGGACCTCATCAGCCCTCTATATATATATATCTCTATATATATATATATATATATATATATATATATATATATATATATATATATATATATCTCTCTATATATATATATATATCAACAAGAAGAAGAAGAAGTATGAAGCTAGTTTGAATGAAAGATTGTTTACCTCCCCTCAATCCTGTAGGCAAATAGTTGCCAAAGAAATTGATATCTAAAGAAATACCTATCACAAGCATTCTGCCACAAGATCAACTTTCTATGTGCCAATCATTTTTTTATAGATTACTCGAAAGAATCTTATCAAGTAAAAAGAGGTTATCATTAAAGAAAAAAATATGAATTGCAAAGAAGTGTTATGTTAGCGGAGGCAACTGAATTATTATGTTATATTAATAATGGGAAAATGCTACTTGCAAAGTGGGGATGGAAATTTAGTTCGTTTCATGCGAAAGGGAAGAATGCGAACACCACATTCTCCTGGTGTTGAGTTTTTTAGAATATCTACTTTGAATTATTGGCCACTTTTGCCATTAGGTTAAAGTTAACAATTTATACTCCACAGTTAATTAGAGACCCAAAAAAAAAAGGTAAAAATCCTAAGGTTAGACTAATTAACTTATTCTTGATGAAGCAAAATGTCTTAGATTTGACTTATTATTTTTTCTTACTCTGAATGTTAATACATATGAAGGAGGTTAATATATTTTATAAATAAAAAAAAAAGAAAAAGAAAAAAAAAAACACTAATGAACCATTATTACCTTGACTTAATGGTAACTTGACGACCATAATAAGGATGAGGAAGGAGCTAATGGGCATTAGCGCGGTCTTTTAATTCTTTCGAAGAATTTGACTGATGACCCTCCACTAGCGCAAAAGCATCACGCTTGGACCGCGTCTGTGGCAAGAAATTCCATGCAGGACCTGCCACGTGCCTCTCAGATAGGGGCTCCAATCATGGGAAGGAATCTTTATCGTGGAAAACTGCAAGCCCACGTACTGCACTTTCCTTGGTTAATAATAATAATAATAATAATAATAAGAAGGGCAAACTACATATTAGTATCATTAACTTTATCTTAAATTTCAATTTGGTGTACAAACTTTTAATTTGTCTAATTTAATGCACTAACTATACGCAAGTGTTTCAATGTGATCAAACATGAACAGCCGTCTAGTTCAGTAAATGGGAGCATCATGTGAACGCACATGATGGCCTATCTGGCACCGACGTGGATGCCCCGGTGGAGTGTTTTCCCATTTTTACTGCCATTTGCATCTCACATGTGTGGCACTTGAGATGATTACTTCACCCTCCCAATCTAGGGTTTGGAATCTTCCCTGTTCGAATCAAAGAGAGAGAGAGATTGAGAGGTTTGCCTGCTAAATGCCAATGGCGAGAGAGGTGAACCCAATTCAATCCGGCCAGTTTGAATTCTATCTTAAGAATTCTACCACATTTATCTCTCTTTCTCTTTCTTCCCGTATCTTAGAAGAAGGAGATATGAGAGAGAAGACAAAAAAATGGGTTTCATTAGTTTGATGAAATTTGTGCAATTAAAAAAAATAGATTTCTCTGAACCCAGGTAGAATTACAAAGCAATTGGTTCCCTCTAGAGTCAACTTCACTATAGATACGGGAAATTGTGCAATTAAAAAAATAGATTTCTCTAAACCCTAGGTAGAATTATAGAGCAATTGGTTCCTTCTAGAGGTCAACTTCACTATAGCACTAGTTCAGACCGACCTATAGCAGAAAACAAGAAACAACTTCACTGCAATTGGTTCCCCCTAGAGTCAACCAGAATCGGTACCTGGGTCTACTCGAGCCCCAACCCATGGCCCATTCATTGGCTCTATTTCCATCCAACCTCCTTAACAATGTTGGTGGGTCCCTAGTTAGAGGGGCAATGACAATAGGAGAGGCACCACTGTCGGCACCGTTGCCAGATTCGCAACCATCGATGCTATGCATCCTCTTCAATGGCTATGGCTGGTGCATCTGCATCCTAGTCGGTGCATCCGCATCTTAGTAAGTATGCTGTCGCCTCTCCATATCTCTCTTTCTCTCTCTGATTCAAACAGGGAAGGTTCCAAACCCTAGATCGTGAGGGTGAAGTAATCATCTCACGTGCCACGCACATGAGTTGCAAATGACAGTAAAAATGGAGAGATACTCCACCGAGGCAGCCACGTCGACGCCAGATGGGCCATTACGTGCGCTCACGTGATGCTCCCGTTTACTAAACTAAATAGCCATCCATGTTTGACCACATTGAAACACTTGCGTATAGTTAGTGCATTAAATTGGACAAATTAAAAGTTTGTACACCAAATTGAAATTTGAAATAAAGTTAATGACACCAATATGTAGTTTGCCCTAATAATAACTTTCGAGAACACAAGCACAAAAGTGCTGTTTTCAGGGGCGGAACTAGAAATTTTTGTTTGGGGTCGCTACCTATACACTATCATACATACACAAACACATATAGTTATACACCTACTATGGTTGGACACTTTTTGGATTCCCTTTTAACTTTTAGGTCTTAGTTGTTATGCATATAAGGGGTGGAGAAATCAAATTGGGAGTGCCATTTATCAAATTTGGAGGTGCCCCCTCATCAAATAAGAGACTATCCTAAAGATTTTAAAAAATTTTGGGGTGGCCACAGCCCCCCCAACGCCCAAGGTAGTTCTACCCCTGGCTGTTTTGACCATCTCCAAGTATTTATTATAAGTTAGACTGGTTCAATGATGTGCTAAAAACTTGTATTAAGAATAATAATAACTCACTCTTGTGCTAAATATAGCACAAGGATGAGCTATTGCTATTTATCATGTCAGCTCTTCCTCCATTTCTTAACAACCAAACATAAACTATGAAAAATACAATATTTCTCTTCAAAAATTTTCTCAGTAACCAAACAGCACATAAATAAATACATTATTTTCAAAAATAATATTGAAATCTTATATAAAGAAAAAAATAAAAAAATTCGTACACAGGCAAATCTAATTAGCATCATAACTAGATTTTAAAAAGATTCACACACGGGCAAATATAGTTAGCATCATAATTTTGAGGTAGGAACAATGGAGGTTGGAAGATGATAGCTAGTAGTTTATAAAAAAAATGAAGGGAATAGAGGTTGTAACAAAAAATAGTATACTATGTCATTTACACCATTGGAGCACCTTATGCCAAATTATAGCATTTGATACTGTAACATGTGCTAAAATAGTAATAGCACAGGTAATTTAATTCATATGAGTGGAGATGCTCTTAGGAGGGGAAAAAAAAAATTGGTTGCATTTGCACGGAATCCACGTAATTATAATTACGTGACACATGACATGATATAAGAATACTCAATGTAGGAAAATTTTTTGTAACTAACTGAAAGTGAAAATAATTTATTAAAACCCTGATATAAAAAAAATGATGGCCCCGGCCCCATGAGGGAAGGAGGCACAGTTGCCCATGATTTGATGATACCACTTGGGCCGGTTGGGAAAATGAGTGTGGGTTCATATATTCCTTTACCCTCCAGTCCTCTACTGAAGGAGGGGAAAAGAAAATGTGCAAGTTAGTAACGAGTTGTTCACGCTTGCCTCCATCGACTGAGAGAACGTTCAAGTTCGGCTCAAGCCCAATGTCAGGGTTCCTTAAATCTATTGCCACTGGACTTGACCTCTCTAGTAACCTCGTTCACCCATTTGCCCTCCAATCAGGATGAGAAGATGACGAAAATGCTTCCCCATATATCAATCAAGTCCCAAATCAGATTTACAAATCCGTAAACTTTTGTTCTTTTGGCTTAGAGCTAAACATTGTAAATCAAAATGTAAAACCCACAAGCTAAAGGATATTCAGCTATAGTCTTTAATTACTAATTAAAAATAGACGTGGGGACTATATTATATTGGGTAAGGCTACTATGAGGAGTTCTTCATTGGTGATTTGATGAGGTCTCCCTCAATTTCAAAAGTTAATATATAAAATTCAAAACAAGGCTTATACCATTGAATGTAAGAGGAGTACTCTTTAAAGCTCTCCCATACAAAAAATTCATGGCAAAATATCATGTTGTTTGATTACACAAGTATATCAAAGTTTGATACTCTACATAATAGATTAAAATTCTTCATCAACTTTGATCGACTGATTCGTGTGATCAAAGCTCGCGCAAATAATTTTTTGATGAGTTTTTGTATGTGAGATCCTTAAAAATTTGTTTATCTAATGATACAGATCTTGTTTATCTCTTGAAATTGAAGAAAAACTCATTAATTTATCCAAGAGGAGCTCCTCATATGGTAACCTTACCGTATTGGGATAGGAGAATATTTCAATAAGGGCTAAAGAAGTTTAGTAACTAAAACTTCTTGGGAGAGATAGTGGGTTGCATTAAGTGCATTCCATCCTTAAAAATCAAGAATAAAATAAAATTAAAAAAAATAAACTTAATTAGTTGTATATTATTATGGCCTGTTTGGTTGTCCAATTCGTAGTTAAACAATTCAAGAAATTTTATAAAGTGTTGAAGGTATAAAACTATCACTTTGAATTAGAATATTTTAAAATGTTATAGTTATCACTATAGTTGATATTGTAGAATCAATTTAAAGAATTCATGAAATACCATTATTTGAATTGTCACTCTTATTTGTGATGATAATTATCATTTTCTTAAATTTGTTAATTTAAGATGATAGAATGTGCCTTTAATACTATGTACATTTTTTTGAATTATTTAATTTTGAATTGGACAAACCAACAGGCCTTAGTATTTTGATTAAATGTCTCTTTTCTTAATAAATGTTATCTGAAGCCTTGCCACCATTAATTTAAAGTTAATTTGATTGAATGGTGGCTAATTGATTGAGCTAAATTTTAGAAGATGTAACGCAATGGATTGGGATTTGGTGAAGTTTGGGACTTTAACTATATGGTGAAGTTCCGTTGGATTGACACCACGTGACAAGGGAGAAGAAGGGACGACTCGAATTCGCTAGAAGAAAAGCGATCACAAAATTTGAGAACTACTTTACTATCAGCGAATTCGAGCCGTCACTTCTTCCCCTTGCCACGTGGCGTCAACCCAATGGTAACTTTACCATGCAGTTAAAGTCCCAAATTTCACCAAATCCAAATCCATAATGCAATGGTGGGGCACACTATTTGGAATCCATTTGATGTTAATAGGGGGCCACTTTATGTGGAAAAGGCAAAGAAAAAGTAAGCTTGAGGAGGCAAAGAGAGCTTTTCATCTAATCAAAATCCAAATTTTAAAGATAAATAAAGGAGAGAGAGACTCTTCATTTGAGGATGGAGGCCCCGCTACTATACAAGCACCCCAAAATCCAATGCCCGGGGATCTTGATACAGAAGGGGTCGGTTATTGTTACCCTTTAATTTTATTTGCACTCTTTATTTATTTTAATTTCTCAAAGTTTATAAAAAATTTAAAAGTTTTTACGAAAACTGATAACGTGATCCACTAAAAAAAATATCATTTTAAACAATTTAAAATTCTTTTTTTTCTAAAATCTATCATTTAGATGGACATCTTGACCAAAAGTAAAACAAAGACTCAAAATGGCTAAAAATTCCTCTTAAGCGACATATTTTAGAAAAATTATTTTTTGCATAAATTGTTCAAAATAATGTTTTCTAATGATAATGCTACTAGTTTTTATATATTTTTTTTATAATTTTTATAAAATCTAAAAAATTAAAATAAGTGAAATTGCAAATGAAATTAAGGGGTGACGATAAGGGTCTAGATATTGCAACCCCTTCAAGTGATGTCCCCACCCCATTAATTTTAATTTTTTAAAGTTTTAGAAAAATATAAAAAATTTTTATGAAAAGTAGCCCTGCACGTAATCCACTTAGAAAACATAATTTTGAACAACTTTTCAAAATAAAGTTTTTCTAAAATCTATAGTTTAAGTAGCTAGACTTTTTGACTAAAAATGAAATAGAGAATAAATGACCTTAAATAATAGATTTTGAAAAAACTTATTTAGAAAAGTTGTTCAAAATGATATTCTCTAATAGGACCTTGCGGTAGCTTTTCATAAAAACCTTTTATATTTTTTTAAATCTTAAAAAATTTAAAATTAATGAAGGTATGAAAATCACTTAAAGAGATTGCAATATCTGAACCTGGGCACAATAATCGTCCCCAGAACAGAAAACAGTAGAAGAGGGGAGACATAAGCCCAAAACGTAAGAGCAGGCCACATAGATGAGGCCTAGAGCGAAAATGCAAGAGAATGGGAAAAACAGCATTTAAATGAATGGGAGCACTATAACCTAGAACTCTATGTGCCAATCATTTTTCTTTTATATAGATTACTCGAGAGAATCTTATCAAGTAAAAAGAGGTTATCATTAAAGAAAAAATATATACTGGAAAGAAGAGTTATGTTAGTGGAGGCAGCAGAATTATTATGTTGGGAAAATGCTTCTTGCCGAGTGGAGTTGGAAATGTAGTTGGTTTAATGCGAAAGGGAAGGATGCCAACACCACATTCTCCTGGTGTCAAGTTTTTTAGTTTATCCACTTTGGAATTATTGGCCACTTTTACTGTTAGGTTAAATTTTTATGGTATGTCATTCTGTTTGCACATTTCATAGCCAGTATGAGATTCTAATTGCACGTTACAAATAAAATAAAATAAACTAAAAAAAAAGGTTGGACCGATAAACTTATTCTTGAAGAAGCAAAATGTCTTATGTTTGATTTTTTTTTTTTTTTTATATAAAAAAAAAAATTGTTTAATTATGGATCAAGTTTACTTTGAATGTTAACACATATATACAGAGGAGGTGAATAAAATAAAATAAGGTTATTGTCAGCAAATTAAAAATAAAATAAAATAAAATAAAACCTTAAAGGTTAAAAAAAAAAAGAAGAAAAAATAAAACATTTTTTTGGAAAAAGGAAAAGAAACAATAATGAACAATTATTACCTTAAGGCTATGTTTGTTTAGTTGGAATAGAATCATATTTTAATTCATTCCAAACAACGTGTTTGGATAAGGATAATTAAATAGAAATAGAATCAAAAATTAGTAATGAATTATAATGATATTCATTATGCAATGTTTATTTCAATCTCATTTCATTCTAAACTATTTTAAACATAGAATCAGATTCTATTATTACTTATTCTATTTCAACCAAACAAACATGGTCTCACCTAATTATGATAACTTAATGACCATAATAAGAATGAGGAAGGAGCTAATGGGCATTACTGCGTTCTTTCTTTCAAAGAATTTTGAGTGATGTCGCTCCACTAGCACAAAAGCATCACGCTTGCAACGCGTCTGTGGCAAGAAATTCCATGCAGGACCAGCCACGTGCCTCTCAGGTAGGGGCTCCAATCATGGGAATGAATCCTTATCGTGGAAAACTGCAAACCTACGTGCACTTTCCTTGGTTGGTAATAATAACTTTCGAGAACGTAAGGACATCAGCCCTGTTTCAGCCAACAAAAAAAAAAACAAAATAGGATAGCAGCCCTGAATCCCTGATGGAAAAATTGATGGCCCTTTGAACCATAAAAAAAAAAAATAAAAATAAATAAGAGGCGATGGCCCTGGTCCCATGAGCAAGGCCGGTTCTGAGTTAGTTGGGATTCTAGGCGAAATCCTAAAATGGGGTCCTCTACCTTCTATACATATTCTTCAAAAGAAAAAAAAAAAAATTCCTACTACCAAGTACCAACATAAAGTTTGTTTGCATATAAAATTACTAAAATTTGCTTTTCTAGATTAAAATTTGCTTGCTTTTTCACAAACTTATAATGAGGAAACTGGGGAGTGGAGAGACCGAGAGAGAGTGAGATTGTGAGAGACAGAGAGAAACGTTGTGAATGAGGAGGACTGGAAAAGATGAGAGACAAAGAGAAACGTTATGAATGGGGAGCCTCTCAAATCTTAGATCTGAGATCTAAATGGAAAACCCCCTTGAATCCTGTGTAAAATATATATATATATATATATATATATATATATATATATATATATATATATATATATTTATTTATTTAGTTTTTAATCTTTTGGGCTAGAATTGGGCTTGGTAGAATAGGGTCCTTTTTCCTTAAAATAGGAGAACTGGTCCAACTAGAAAAGCCTCTTCTTTGGGCTGATTTTTGGACTTTGATAACTAATAAAGGGGATAGGTATTTGGGGGCCTTTTTTTGTGGCCCAAAATAGGGGGCCCCAGGCGGCCTTGCTCGCCTGGCCGAGAACCAGGGCTTGCCCATGAGGGAAAGAGGCACAGTTGCCCATGATTTGATGATCAACCACTTGAGTCGGTTGGGTGGGTTGAGAGGTCTCTCCAAACTCAAATTCAAGTGTATAAAAGGATCCGAATAATATAATTAACTCCTTCAAGTGATCTTCCATCTCATTAATTTTATGAAAAGTAATCACGTAATTTATTATAAAACATCATTTTAAACAACTTTATAAAAGAAAGTTTTTTAAAAATTTATACTCATCCATATCTAAGAGCATCTCCAGTCATGTGAGCTAAATTAGGTGTGCTATTGCTATTGTAGCACATGCTACAGTGTCAAATGCTATAATTTAGCATAATGTACTCTAATGATGCAAATAAACGTAGTGTACTATTTTTGGTCACAATTTTAACTCTTTCCACAGATTTAAGGTCTCAGTAAGATAGTGAATGAGATATATCGTGGATCAAATGCAATGTTGCTTGAGTGAGATAAATGAGTAAAAAAAAAAAAAGTATGTTTTCCGATTTTTATTTTTTATTTTTTATATATAAGATTTCAATATTATTTTTGAAAATATTATATTTATTTATGGGCTGTTTGCTTACTGAGAAAATTTTGAAAAAAAAAATGGAGGAAAAGAAATTGCTGGTGTGTTTGGTTGTTGAGAAAGGGAGGAAAAATTGACATGGCAAATATAGAAATAGCTCACCCTTGCGGCAAATATAGCACAAGGCTGAGCTATTGCTATATTTAGCACATGCATTTAGCACACCATTGGACCATCCCAACTTGTGTTAAATGCTATAATATACCAATAGCACACCATATAGCTCACCCTTGGAAATGCTCTAATTGATTGTCCCTTTTAAAAATAAAAAATAAAAAAACACGTTTTTTTAGGAGACCTTATTAAATGCTTTCACATTAACACATATGTTTTAACTTTCCAATTTTACCATCAAGTGTACAAAACATTGTAAAAAGAGAGAATACCATTTCAAGGGTATTTTAGGAAATTAAATAAGAAAAATCATTGACGTTTTGAATGTGAAAATTATTTTGGAACATCCCAATAGGAAAGTAGGCCACTTAAATAGAAACGGAAGGAATAGTTTAAATGGACTTTTTGATCAAACATGAAATGGGGACTATAAGTGACCAAAAAGTCTATTTAAATGATAGATTTTGGAAAAATTTTTTTTACAAAATTGTTCAAAATGATGTTTTTTAGTAGACTAATTAAAATCAGTGGGGTGGGGGAGATCATTTGAAGGGGTTGCAATATCTGAACCCATATCTAAAATCCTTAATCCAAATCCGATCAAACTCCTATTTTACATTGAACTATCTTAGACCGTGCTCGGGTTGGGAAGGCTTGAATTAAAGGGTTGAGGTCAGGTTGAGCGGGTTGTGTTGGTTGGCCTATTAATTTCTTTTTAATTTTTTGTTTCTTTAGTAAACCTACTTCAATGAATGAAAATGCATTATTACATAGCCTATAAATCTCAATTGTCTAAATTCTATCGATTAACCTAGAATTCTTGCCAATTCAAATAATAATTTTTCACCATAAAAAATAGAAAATGAAAACATCAAAGTAATTAAATTTGAAACAGTTAAGTACTGAGTACTCAAGTAATATATGTAATTGAATACTGAGTACAAAGGGACAAAGTATGTTAACAATTAAAAACACCACTTAATTAACAAATCAAAACATCAACACATCAACATATATATGTAACACGTACCCAACTTACTACTGAGTATAGGAGAGAGTCTTTTGAGTAGTAAACTTGTAATTCTGATATTGATGACTAAATAGGAGGTGATATCATGGTGTGTGCATATCTAATATATTTGAGATGTATATGCTAAATCAATTTAATTTGTTTTACATAGGTAGACAATGTAATCTAATGATGGGTTCTGCAAAATTGGAATCGTAAATGAATTATAAAAAATTATGTTAAAACTTGTGTCTTCCAATCCTAACCCTATATTATATATAATCATGGTCAAGTAAGGACATACTGATAGAAGTTATATCAGTATCATGCATTAGGGTTGTACCCTGTGTACTGGCTCAATGTACCCCTAACCTACTAATGCACAAGATATAACCATTAATGCGAGTGCTGATATAATTTGGACCACCTATGTCACGTTGCGCAATGATCTGAACCATATGTGATAACACCTATATTTAACACTAACATGTTAGTTCACCATGCACAGACTTTAGCAAGCTGAAGTCATCACTACCGTTGGATGACAGGTTACCCATTTTAGTCATTTCAGTAGCATTTTTTTCACCTTTGATTTGAGCCGTTCAACCCGTCATCCAACCGTGATAGAGGACCTCAGCACTGAATTCGTGGTGCAGCTCACCACCAATCCCATCCTTTTCGGTGGATGCATACTTTTTGGAGTTGTTTGCGGTATACATTTCGCCAGTGACAACCACCTGATGAAAAGTTAAGAAAGAGTCGAAGATGAGCATCTAATGAGATTTCAAACGAGGGTGAATGGATCTCAATGAGCCAAGGGCCTCTTTTGAACCAAATTGGCCATAATGGCCAGTATAGCTTGGGCTTTCAAAGGCCTCCAGCGTTTTTGTTTTTTTTTTAAAAAAAGGGAGAGGCTATTGCAACCCCCCAAAGGTATTTGTTGCCCCCACCTGATTTCCCCACCCCCTCAATTCATATACCCACCCCCCTCAAAGACTAATATACCCCTCCTTCTAAATAAACCCTAACCCTTCTCACCCACCCCACTCCTGACGACGAAGGGCGATGGCAACGGCGGACGGCGGACGACACGAGCACTTTCCTCTTTTCCTCTTCTTTCTTTCTTTCTTTCTTTCTTTCCTCTGCTGGTCAGATCTGTGCAAGGGAGGTTTTTTTTTTCAAAACCTCCATTTTTTCTGACAATGAGGTTCTTCCTCTTCTTTCTTTCTTTCTTTCCTCTGCTTGTCTGTGTGTTTTCCGGCGAGGGAGGTTTTTTTTTCAAAACCTCCATTTTTTCCGGCGACGGGAGGGAAGAGAAAGAAAAGGAAAGAAAAAAAAGAGGCTATTGGGAGGGAGAAGAGTGAGGGCTGCCGGTGCGGGGAGAGCGGTTCTGGTTCTAGGAAGGAAAGAAAAAAAAATAAAAGGAGAGAAGAAGAGGGAAGAAGAGGGAAGAGGAGGAAGGAAGAAGACGGTCGCCGGTGGGGTGGGGTGGGGTGCCGGTGCCGGTGCGGGGAGAGGGGTTCTAGTTCTGGGAAGGAAAGAAAAAAAAAAAAATAGAAGAAGAGAAGAAGAGGGGAAGAGGAGGAAGGAAGAAGAGGTCGCCGGTGGGGTGGGGTGGGCCGGGTGCCGAAGCTTCGCAGTCGCCGGTGGGGTGGGGTGGGTGAGGGTACTTAAGCCCTTTTTGATAATTTTGCATAATAATTTTTTGAATTAAAAAATGTGGGGGGTCAACTTAGCATATTGAGGGGTTGCAATAGCCGTTCCCAAAAAAAAAAAAAAAAGCAATAGAACAGCCAGCAATGGGCCGTGGCACCCTTTGCTGCAAGCTAAAATCCCCCCAAAACCTTTTATTTACTCACAAAACCTTAAAAACTTAAATAAATGGGTGCCAATAAAATTGAGGGTGGAAACAGCTGACCCGTCCTAAAAAAATATAGGGGAATTATAGATTGGTTGTGCTAGGGGAAAAAAATTACAGTTCAGAGCAAATTCCTACCAACTTCTTAATATTGAGTACTAACTTAACTAAGAATGACTAATAATCGTAATTATTTTCTGATAGCCCAACCAAGTTTTTATAAAAAAATACCATGTCGTCCATTAGAAAAATCATTTTGAACAACTTTCCAATAAGAGTTTGTTCAAAACTTGTCGTTCAAGTGAACTTTTTCACCAAAAATGAAAGAGATATCATAAATGGCTAAAAAAATCTATTTAAACGATAGATTTTGAAAAAATTTCTTCTACAAAGTTGTTAAAAATGATGTTTTCTAGTTGACAACACAACTAATTTTCATGAATTAAAAAAAAAAATACTCCCTCCGTTCTATTTTATTGGCCAAATTTGCTTTTTGGGATGTTTCAAAATAATTGTTCCATTCAAAAAGTCAATGATTCTTTTTATTTGTTTTTTTTTAAATACCATTTTGCATGGCTATTTTATCTTTTTCTAATGACTAGATATAGCACACGTGCGTTGCACGTGAATATTTGTAAATAATATTAGTTATGCAAAATGATAAATACATAAAGATTTTATATTTTTTCATAAAAGATAAAGTTTAAAATTCAAAAATACATTTTTTTTAATAATCAAAATTATCAACGAAAGATTAAAAACTCTTTAAATATACATTCAGAACTTTTTTTTCTTCATAAAATGGAATATTTAAAGAATTTATATTCATATATATTATCATGCAACTTGATAGTTGCTCAAGGAAAAAGAATTTGAGTAAAAATCTAACTTTCATTTGTTACCAAATGATAAAAATGTTTACTATGTATTTCAATTAAAAGAATGGTAGATATGTATTTTTTTAAAAAGAAAATAAGGGTATATTAGTCGTTCAAAAGTTTTTCTAAGATTCAACCTTTTATAGGTAGTATAGATTTGTACACTTGAGGACAAAGTTGGAATATTAAAATATTTATTTTGATTCAAAAGCATGTAATAGTCTTTCCTAAAAAAAATATGTTTTTTTCAAAGTAGACAATCAAATTGTAACGAAGAATATATATTTTTCACAAAACCTTAAAAACCTAAAATAAATAAGGAGTGCAAATAAAAATTGAGGGGAGACAATAACTGGCCCCATTTTAGGACACATATTTGTCTTTTAAGAGGAGTCGGTCTAGTGGAACGTGTGCCCCAAAGAGAGACATATATCATGTCCTTGCAGTTAAAGGGCATGAAGACCCATTGCTGACGAAGGAGTCCTTAAAAACCAGAATCAGCTCCTAATTAGGAGAGCAACGTTCTCCAATCATTAACGTACATCAGTGTGTGACCTTCATGCATGATTCAGGGTCGTGTGTGACTTTCATGTACACATGCGTGTACTTAATTAAGGTGTTGTTCAATAAATAAATTGAAGGTGAGTTAAATATTCATCCCATTTAATGCCCCTAGTGGTGATCTTCGGTCTATAATCCCTGCCTTCTCCTTGCCTCCTTGGTAGCTGTTTTTTAGAAACATTTTATCCACGTAGGAATCAACAAACTTAGAATAGAAAATACTATTTTAGTAATTTCAGTACATTATTCAAGTCAACTTGTTAGGTCAATAGATGTTGAGTATTATTATGCAGCGATCATCCCTCTGGCAGCTGTGATACTGACTCTTAAAGTGTACCTTTCGGTGTCACCTTTTCAATATGTTCAATGTATATAAACCTTTCTTCGTTACCTTTTTCAAATTTAAAACTATTGTTAGAAGGTGGGCATAAGAAGTAGCTTTCGATAATTCTTGGCCGCTATATGATACTGAAACGTCGAGATATTAACTCAGTTTTATAATGGGTAAAATGCAGAAAACCCTTTTTTATTTATATTTATTTTGCAAGATATCTCCCTCTAAAAAAAAACTCAACAAGAAATCCCTCATATTACGTAGGGGTACGCCGTTAACGGCAATGTTAAATGTCTATTATGACCTTGTACGGAAAAATAATAAATATTAGTATTTGATATTTTTAAATGGTTTTTAAAAAATATATATGAAATGACCCTTTTACCCTAACCCTTAACACTTCAAGCAAAACCATTTCCGGTGGGGTCGACTCGGTGGTGCTCTACACGACGTCACCGTGTGGTGTTCGACGAACGACGTGTCGTTGCACGGCGAGTTTTTGAACGAGTTGAAGGAGTTGCTGGGCAAAGGGGCGGCGGTGCCGAGGTTGATTGCCGGAATCTGACTTTTTTCCGGCGAAGCTGAATGATTAATTTGTTGTTAGGCGAAGGGGCGGCGGTGAGTTTTTGAACGAGCCAAAAAGTAATTTTCCGGCGACCATTGCCGGAGAAGATGACCCCAAAGGTTTTTTTTTTTTCCTTTTTTATTACCCTCTTTTCATTCTCTCTCTTCTGTGCTTGTGTTATATATGTGTGTGTGTGTGTGTGTGTGTATATATATATATATGTATTTTTTTTTTTCGTCCACCCTCACCCATTCTCTCTTCACAGTGCACACCCACGATCAACACGAGTCGACCCTTGGCTATCGCCGTCGTCATCCAAGGCAAAATCGTCGTCGTTTAACGTCGCCGGTCGCCATCAGCCAACTGCACCATGGAAACCTAAACCCGACGGTCGTCATTCAGCTGAATTATTTTAGATATTTGAAGAATCTGAAATTCAAAGCCAAACACAATTTTTAAAAGTTCTCATCCCACTGCAAAATGAAAACCCAAACCCACGGCTGTGAAAACCCAGACCCACGGCTCTGCATTTTTGCCTATAGCGGACCATGGCAAACGATGGCGGAAGGACGGTGGAGAAACCCACGGCTATGGCGCGAAGCCCACGGTTGTGCTGTACGAGAGAGCAAGAGCGAGAGAGAGAGAGAGAGAGAGAGAGGCTGTGCGAGAGAGGCAGTGCGAGAGAGCGAGAGAGGCCGTGTGCGAGAGAGCAGACCTCTGATCCCCAAACATTTGAAGAAGAAATAGGTGAGGTTATTTTTGTCTTTTCAGTGTGCTGGGTGAGAGCATTCTTGTCTTTTCAATGTGCTGAAGGGCATTATAGTCATAAAAATATGTTAGCTTCATCACGTGCCACGCACGTGCGGTTTTGCTGTTAACAATCCTAACGGAATGTGGATGGAGGGGGACATTTTTCAACCCTACACAATATGGGGGGTTTTTTGTTGGGTTTTTTTTTAGAGGGGGGTATCTTGCAAAATGGGTATAAATAAAGGGGGGGTTTTTTGCATTTTACCCTTTTATAATTAAAGAGTTTTACCCCTATATATAGTTCAGGGGTGAAGTATGATTTACCTTTAAAAAACTTGGAACTAAAAATTAGACAACCAAAAGGGTTTTGATTTTTGTAGAACGGTCAAATTTATAAAAAGGTTAAATTTTTGGGAACATAATAACATCGTTGAGAGGATCTGTTGGACCTAAGGGTTCAATCCCATGTATTTTGATGATAACAAAGCAAGGATGTTTTGCTTAGTTGCTAATGAAATTGTAGGGTTGAGATTAACAGGCTGTATCATCTATACCCTTCACAAATAGCAACGATGAAGTTCATAGATTTCAAAAGAAGGCACATTACAACAAATGAATCATGGAATTCAAGCTGAAGGCAATTCAAGCTCTTTTACGAAAGATTATGAGAGTTTAGGATTTTATGTAAGATTATTTCAAAATCCTTGCTCACTTAGGACATATGGGCTTTTTTACATATTAACTAAATGGTACCATAAGCCTTTTAAGTTAAACCCCAAAGTGGTAGACTTGTTCCAAACATTTCTGATTTTTTATCACTGGGAAACTCAGACGTCCGAGTGGACACTCAGATGTCCGAAAGTTCCATCAGACGTCCAAGTCTATATCTCAGACGTCTAACTATTCCAGATAACTTGCCATTGCTTCTCCTTGGACACTGACTTTTTCAGACGATCCCTCAGACGTCCGAAATGAGACTCAGACGACCTAACTATTGATTTCACTGATGAGTCCTTTTTTATTGAAAATTGCTACTGTGATTTTCAGACGTCCAAGTCACAACTCAGACGTCCGAAACCTTCGGATCTGACTTATAATGGCTAGTTTTCTAAGAGTTGTTTGAAGCATTTATTGCCCACCAAACCACTTTTCCCGGCATTAATTGATACAGAACGGTCATTTTGGACCCTTGGACTATAAATACATCATCTATACTCATTTATGGGTATTGATTAAGAAAAATACAAACAAATCACATTCTATCACTCTCAAGCCCTAGAAAATCAAGTGAGCATTCATTGTGAAATTAATCAGTAGCTGAGTGAGCTGTTTACAACTGTATCATCTACTCTTTGAAGAGAGTTCTTGTATTCAAATATCTCTACAAATCATCTTGTATTAAAGGATTGTGGAAATCCTTGGTTTAGAGGCTTTTGAAGAAGGCTGTGTATAAAGTGTTTGAGAAGAACACTTACTGCTGTAAAGGTTTTTATCTTCACCTTGAAGGAAGATTGGTTAGTGGATTTGAATCCTCAAGTGAGCTCTTGAGGCGAGGACGTAGGCGGGAAGCCGAACCTCATTAAAATCGTTTGCACTCTCTTTCCCTAAATCTCTTAATTATTGCATACTTGTGTTATTTCTTGTCCTAGCAATAATTAGATTTCTATTGTGCATTTGGATTTTTAATTTAGCTATAATAACCCTATTCACCCCCCTCTAGGGTTATTTACTTGGGACAACAATTGGTATCAAAGCCCAACCTCCTGCATTTGACATATTTGTCTTGCGAGGAACGATATGGCCAACTATAGTGGTAATGGATTTACCGAAGGACAATCGTCCAATAAACCACCTCTTTTTAATGGAGATTGTGGTCGCACCGACCTGTTTCCATCGCCGCCACGCGCGCTCGCGCGTTTCCTCAGTTCACCTGTATTTACCTGCTTTTTTGCTTTCTGATGGTGCTAATCCATTTAGGATTAGCGTGCAAATGAGAGTCGCCACCTGGAAGGGTCCAGGACCAATTTTATTGACCAGAGATGGGTTCGTAGCTAAGGTACATGTTGGGAAGGTGTTAGGCACCCAACAATGCCCGGTAATAAACCGGCCCTCATTCTTGTATTCATTGACCATATTTAATATTTTAATAAAATCCGGAACACCTGTTAATCATACAATAAATAAATGGCACACACGAATGATGGATTAATGGCATAGGATAAATAAACAAAGCATAAATATTTAATAACAAAGTATAGAAGCTTTAACGGAATGAAAATAAGAGAAAACGCACTGTCGCGAGTACTCGCGGTCTGACCATGCGTACGCATGGTATTATCATGCGTACGCATGGTCTCACCATGCGTACGCACCTACCATGCATATGCATAATAAATTTATGCGTACGCATGACATTTCGCGAGTACTCATGGTTTCACCAAATTATCTTCTCCGCGGATTTGGACCTCCCGAAGAACATTATTGGCCAAAAATGGACAGTGTATACAATAAATCAACTTCTAAACATCCTACATAATTATATAAATAAATAAATATTACGTACCTCTTAAAAATAAAGCAAATTGAAATTAAATCCTTCCCTCAGGTCCACCGTCAACCCGGCAGCGTCTCCCCTGTTGCGCAAAACAAGCTTTTCCCAGTCTCACTGGTCTAACTCTCTGTTATATTTTCCTTTCTTTTCTCTCAGTTTATTTCTCTCACCTTTCCCATATTTCTCTCACCCTCAAAATAACTAGCAGTTACTCAAAATGCAGCTCCTCCTTATTTCTCTATCTATTTCCTCTCACTGACCTCCCCCTGTTTCTGCCTTCTCCGTCCGTCCTCTCTTTCCCCTCTCTGTCCTCCTCCTCTTTCTCCTTTTTTTCTGAGCTCCCAAGAGCTCCTGCTATTTATAGGAGAAATCACCCGGGTGAGGTCGTCATGCATGACCTCAAACTCTCTCCCCTTTGACCCCCCCACGCTCCCTTTGGTATTCTGGTCGGGCCGACTCAAGGCTAAATCATTCCCCCCCGACAACGCTTTCGGTCGAAGTGGGAAGTGAATGATGAATATGGAATCTCATGCGTACGCATATTATTTTATGCGTACGCATGGCTATTCATGCGTACGCATGAAACCACCATGCGTACGCATATTATAAATATGCGTACGCACCACACTCCCTGGCTGTCTAATTTAATCGTTTGAACCCCCATTTGCTTGCTTTACGCGTAGAAAGAGACTCGAGTAGACGGCAAACATTGTGGACCTCATCATCGGGAAATCATCATCAAATGTAGGGACAAAATGGGGTGTCTACAGTTGCCCCTCTTTCGAATTCTCGCCACTTCGTGGGGAGGATTCGAAAGAAAATCTCTAGACGAACATTTTGTCCACATGCAAATCACACGCACTCATGCAATGTCTCAGGTCGTGCTAGACGCATCTAGCTGCCTACGTACTCAGTAGAGATCAGACCCTTACGTAGTTCGAAATGATCAAAGTGGGATTTCCGCAGAAAAGTCCCCAGAGTGTGACGAATACCTCGTCCTTATGTATGCAATCAAGCAATGCATTAGGTCGTGCTAGACGCATCCAGCTGCCTACGTACTCCGCAGAGATCAGACCCTCACGTAGTTCGTGTAATCAAAGTCGAATCAATCCTAGGGAAGATTTCTTCAACAAATTCTAAGACATGCTAGAACCCCGCAGCAATTCTAACTAAATATTCCGTCAAGGTTTGACTGGTCCCGCAGCATCCCAGTCAACCAATTATAAGCCTGCCCAATCAAGGCATAGCGAGACTCCCGCAGCAAGTCTCAGGCATCAATGTCGGAATTCCGCAGTAATTCCTTCTAAAAATCAGGGACGGACCCTCTCAAGGCAAATCAAGTTTTCCGCAGACAAACTTGAGTCAAAAATTTTGACCTCGGTCAAACCATGCGTACGCATATTCTCAATATGCGTACGCGCAGCACATCATGCGTACGCATGCTATGGGGAATCAGCATCCCAAAAGTCGCGCTCCTTTTTCAAGTTTCAAAACTACCATGCGTACGCATGGTCAAACCTGGTCAAACCACTGCGTACGCATATTATAAATATGCGTACGCCTGGATCTCCATGCGTACGCATGGTTTTAATTCCCTCAGCAATCACACGCCTTTCGAGGCGGTACTTATAAAGGGTTTGAAACCCTTTCTCCTTCTCATTCTTTTCAGCCGTCTTTTCCCATCCTCATTCTTTACAACTCCTCCTTCTTCCAAACACTTCTCTTTCTTGCACCCATTGTGTTCTTCTCATGGCTCCCAAGAGACAACGACAGCATGGGTCTTCTCACTCCCAAGGGGATGATTCTGTCAACAAAAGGTGGCTGCCTACCATCCATTCTGGCGAGGTCATCACCCCTACCTTCCGTCCAGCGGAGCACTTGTCCCGGCGTTGTCGGGTGGGCGAGGTACGCTCTCTTTGTACCTGTTTTTCTTTCATAAAGCTTTTGTCAATATATGGATCTGAAATAATGCATGAAATATCTGTGGAATTTGGATTGGAAGCATTACCAAAACCATTACTTTATCCTTTAATCTGTAAACGAACCTTAAAAATCAAATCTTTTGATTGTTTTGTTGTGCAAAGTCCACTGTACATCCACCCTATTCAAAACTGAATGCATATTTTGATGAAACCAGGAGAATAATACTTGACCCTATCTGACATATGCATGTAGGAAGAAAAACTCATTTTTGAACTCAAGATTGGCATAAAAATCAAACCTTTCGTTTACAGACACGATAAACAAATATATAAAAAAACTCTGCACCGAACCAGGCGTACGCATGGCCTCATGGTGCGTACGCATAAAATAATATGCGTACGCATGAAGACTCATGCGTACGCACAGTCTTATCATGCGTACGCATATTAAATTATGCGTACGCATGACTCGGGTGGTGCCGACTTATTCTCCTGTTTTCCTTCTTTTGGCACTTTTGAAGCATCACCTATTGTTACTTATCACATACCTGTGCTGTCATTTACCTGTTTGGCTCTTGGCAGGCGCGTCGCGATCTCTCCACTCGAGGGAATGCTTCCACTGCCTGGGCTTGGTGGAAGCGGTTAAATGACAACACCAAGGGGTACGTCATTCAGGCCGGCTTTGGCTCAGTCGTGGATCTCCTGACACATGACGGGAGCAAATCCCTTTGCTACTGCATCGCTGAAAGATGGTGGGACTCTACCCACACCATGCACATCGCTGGTAGAGAACTAACCATCACCCCTTACGACGTCTTCAGATTGACCGGGCTGAGGGTGATTGGCTCCTCCATTCCATCCTCATATCCTTCCGGGGAGGAGATCGCCCAGTTTCATCGTAGGGTGATAGGGACGAGCTTCACATCGGGCCATTGTCATTATACTGATGTGGCGGAGGCCTTTCAGTATGGACCTCAGGGGACTACCCGGGAGCAACAGATCATGGCGCGGAGTTTCATCCTGTACTTGATTGGTGCTTTTCTATTCCCAAACTCTGCCCAGTCTATGACCACTGTCTGGCTAGTAGCTTTGGAGGATCTGGAGACTTGCAGTCAGTTTGCTTGGGGTCAGGCAGTCCTGTCTTATCTGTATACCTCCATGGATTCGTTGAGTAGGGACCAGATTTCTTCCATCACGGGATGTTGGCGATTATGGGCGGTAAGCTTTCTTTCATTGCTTTGTTTGTCCTTTGCTTCCATATTATATTTTGATGCCCGTCATCATTTCATTTTTTTTCTTTTTTTTTTTTTTTTTTTTTTTTTCTTTTCTAACACAGCTTTGGGCCCGCCGCTACATCGACTTCACCGGGGATGATGGTCGTCCCATATCGGGGTATGACCGTATACGCGAATTCCTGGACACTGCGCCCTTGAACAAGGTATAATCCTTTAAAATTTCCTAACCAAGTACCTTAATTTCCTTGCAATTTTCTGACTTTTCTTCTTACAGATTCGACCCCGCCCATGGACTGGTGTCCCCTTTACTGGCGACCAGGCCATGCATGATGCAGCATTGAGGGCTTCACTGACCTGCTCTATACTCGACTCTCCTATTTCCCGAGCTGTTTACTTGCCGGAGAGGGTCATGTGGCAGCTTTCTGATGAGGTCCTTGCATGGCAGCGGGTGCCTATGCTTCCTCCTTCCTTCATGATCTACCCATACAATATCAGTGAGGAGGACTTGGGTGTCTGGCAGGCAGGTATACCTTGTGATGCTCGTCTCCTTCCTGATGGAGATTATGATGTGTTTGCAGGCTGAGTTCCTCATGCCCCGGCTCCTTGGGCCCCAGGTACATATTCCTTTACATTTCATTGCCTCAATTTACTGTACAACTTGAACTCTTGCTGATTGCATTTCTTCCTAGGTTGCTCCTCCTGCTGATGAGGGTGCGGATGAAGGGATTAATCCGGTGTTGCCTGGCTGGCGTGTGACCGAATGGTCGCCCGCTGGATATTTTATTGAGAATGAGATCCCACGCCGGGACAACGTCCTGGGCTATCCCATGGCTCCTGGCACTCGCAGAGTGCGTACCTGCTCCTCTTTTCTTTTCCTTTCCTGCATAAAGAATTCATTTGCAAAATATGTGCACATGTATGTATGACTATTCACATTTTCCCCCCATTGCAGCTCAACATGGCTGAGTCCGCAGACATGATCCAGCTAGTGGGAAGCCTGAAGGCTATGGTGACGGATTATTCTATGAGGCTGCATGGAGGTCCAATGGCACCTGGTGGTCCACCTGGGGGTCCACCTGGAGGTGGTGGTGATGAAGCTTCGAGCGCTCAGCAGGGTGGGAGCTCATCTCATGCCCCTAGTGTTAGGAGCAGGAGTACTCGAGGGCGAGGGCGTCGTGGAGGGCCCTTTTAGCTTTGCTTTCTTAAAACAATTTATTATTTGGGGTGTAACTTAAACAATTTCTTTTTCTTTTGTTTACTTCTTCTCTTACACATTTGATCTGCACATGGGTGCACCTATCCTCCCTTTTGACTGAATTAGGCACATGGGTGCCTCGTACTTTCTATCCATATGATTGATGTTCTTGCCTTTTGTTTGCATCTTTCGGTGGTGATATCTCCCTTTTGTCTCCCCCTTTTACTTTATTTGTTGTATTCACATCATTAAACGAGAAATAAGCCCAACAGAGTTTATCAGGTGGATGGTAATGAGTGGGTTGAGGACCAAACATATCACAAAGCAGGAAACGAGTAAAAAAGATGAATTTGGCCTTGGGGTGCGTACGCATAATCAAAATATGCGTACGCATGAATAGGGGTGCGTACGCATGAAGAAGGGTGCGTACGCATATTTGAAATATGCGTACGCATGGGAAACTGTGCGTACGCATGGAGAATGTCAACCTCGCTTTTTGGTGCTTTGACCAACACAGCCCACCTTTTTATCATAAAAACGACTTTTGGTGCATGAAGCACCTCTCCATTTCAGCCAGCATCGTCATTCTTCCTTCCATAAATAGGTGATCCTTCCCATTTACTCTCCCATCCTTTCAAGATATCATGGCAGTCTCCTTCTCTCTCCTGAATATCAAAAGGTGGCTTCTGTTCGTCCACCGGCAAACAGCCCATCTACTCGAGTCAGCTCATCTTTCTTCTTTAATCCACTACTGCCAAGTGAGGATCAATGAAGGTTTCCTCTCAACAGCCATGAAATATTGGGACCCTCTTCGTCATGTGTTCCGTTTTAACAACATAGAGATTTGCCCCACCATAGAGGAATTTAGTGCAATTCTTAATTATCCAGTTTCCCATGATCCCTTGTTTCCTTCTCAAGCCATGCTCTATTCTCCTGACCTTGCCTTGGCTCTAAACATTTCTGTAGAGCAGGCCAGATCATGGTGCATTAATTCTACCATAAATCTCGAGCCTCTTGTGCAGCATTTTTCTACCGCTCTTCCTTTACCAGACAATTATGCATTCCGGGCTCTTTGCCTATGCTTATTAGCGGGGTATCTTCTCATCAGTGACCTCCACTCAGTTGACCTGGCTCTCCTTCATGTGGTACAACACATTTCTTCCCATAATCCATGCATGATGATTCTTGCAGAAACCCTCAATGGTCTTGACGATGCAGTGCGAAAAGGGACTTCTTTACTGCGTGGCAGCCCTCTTCTATTACAGGTAATCAGTTATTCCCATACCATTAATCTGTTAAATCAACAAAAAATTTTTTTTTTTTTTTTTTTTTTTTTTTTTTTTTTTTTTTTTTATATTTTTCCCTTCCATCAGATATGGCTGCATGAACGTCTCCAATTGGTTGAAGCGCCCACGGTATATCCTTTTCGTCCTGAACATTATCGCTATCGCAAGCTAGCTGAACCCTTTCCCAATCATGAGAAACTACAAGAATTTTTGGGCTCTTTATCTTGTCACCACATCCTTTGGCACTGCCCGTGGTGGCATATCGATCAAATGACCACCGAGTTAGTATTCCCCGGGAGTGTAATGCTGATTGGCCTGCATGATATCTCATACTGTCCTGCGTCCCGTATTGCACGTCAATTTGGGAAGAATCAATATGCTCTTATTAAAGATCATGCTGGATACACCTGCCCCATCTTTTCTCGAGCTGTTGAGCGAGTTCGATCATCATGGGCAAATAGGTCCCGGATGGGCAACCTTCGGGCTCCGACATTAGTGAGCCCACCATCATCCTATTATGACTGGCTGGCTAGGGATTTAGAAAATGCCAAGAAAGTGGAACCAAAGTCTCCCCATAAGAGGAAAGAATCAACTGAAGAAGAAGGGCTTTCAAAGAGGATAAGAAAGTGAAAATGAAACGTATGCCGATGCCTCTTTCTTCAGATTTCACTGCACATTTCATCGTTTCCTTCTTACATTTTTAATTTAAGTAAAAATGATCAGGATGTACTAGTTATCCATTCTCGAGAATTCGCTTTTAATTGACTCGTGTATTTAACAAGAATCTTGATAATTACGGATTGGTTCCACCACTGCCTCCACAGATTATAACATCTCATTTTCCTTCCATAATGTGGACCGCACCCATTCAGGGCTGCCTACGTATTCCCGACTTAAACGTTGCGATATCATGATTTATTTCTTTCTCTTTTTCTTCTTCTTGGGAAATCAGGTCCTCGTAGTTCACATGCTTCTCCTCATACATAATACTTCCGTAATCGATCCATGTTGACTGGTTGCATGAGTTCGTTACCGTCCCCATCAATTAACTTAACTGCCCCTCCTGTCATGATCGTCTTTATAATGTACGGGCCCATCCAAGTGGGCCTGAACTTGCCCCTTGGGTCAAATATCTGCGCTTGCATTTGTTTAAGCACCAAATCTCCCTCCTTTAGTCCTCTAGGCCTCACCCTTTTGTTGAAAGCTCTGGCGATTCTCTTCTGATAGCCTTGGACATGATACAGAGCCTGCAATCTCTTCTCGTCAATCAACGCCAATTGTTCATATTTGCTCTTCACCCATTCTGTTTCTGGTATCCGATTCTCCACCATGACTCTCAGCGAACCAACCTCCATTTCCACTGGCAGTACAGCTTCCATCCCGTACACCAAAGAGTAGGGTGTTGCACCAGTTGACGTTCTTACAGATGTACGATATCCCCATAGTGCAAATGGTAGTTTCTCCGCCCAGTCTTTGTACGTGACCTGTACTCTTCTCCAGGATAGACTTGATGTTCTTGTTGGCAGCTTCTACCGCTCCATTCGTCTGAGGCCTATACGGGGAAGACTTGTGATGCTTTATCTGATACTCTTCGAGTAGCACTTTGACCTCATTTTGGAAATGTAACCCATTATCTGTGATTATTTCATGCGGCACTCCATATCGACATATAATGTTCTGTTCAATGAATCGAGCTACATGCGACGACTTCAACTCCGCATAAGCAGAAGCTTCTACCCATTTGGTGAAATAATCTATGGCAACCAGAATATACTTGTGCCCACCCGTAGCCTTGGGTTTAATTTCTCCAATTATGTCGATGCCCCAGGTGGAGAATGGCCAAGGTGAGGTCATTTGATGCAATTCCACTGGCGGCATGTAATTCAAATTGGCATATACCTGGCATTGATGACACCTCTTTACGTACTCCACGCAATCTCTCATCATGGTTGTCCAGAAATACCCCATTCTGACTATCTTCTTGGCCAACATCTTGCCGCTCATGTGAGGCCCACAGACACCTTCATGCACCTCTCCCATAAGAACTCGGGCCTTTTCTTCATCCACACACATTAAATGGACCCCATCATACGACCTTCTATACAAATCTCCCCCACATAAGATATACTGAGCGGCTATAAGGCGTAATGCCCTTCGATCCTTCCGATTAGCGCCTTCTGGATATTCCCCTTTCTCAATCACATTCTTGATATCGTAGTACCAAGGTTTCCCATCATCAGGTTCTGCATCTATTAGCATTACAGCCTCTTCATATGCAGGTCGAGACCTCTGGTTTATACTTAACGGCTTTATTGGGGCTCCCTCTGGTACATTGATCATGGATGCTAGAGTCGCCAGAGCATCGGCAAACTGATTGTGTGACCTAGGGAGTGGAGTATAAGTAACTTTATCGAACTTCCGAGCTAATTTCTCCAAATACCCCTGGTACGGCTTGAGATGTTCTTCTCTGGTTCTCCATATCTTCTGAACTTGGGATATTACCAAGGCAGAATCACCATAAACCTCCACTTCTCGTACCCCCAAAACCAATAGAGCCTCCATTCCCGCGATGCATGCTTCATACTCTGCTGTGTTGTTTGAATTCTCGAAATTCAACTTTACAGACATTGGGATATGCGAACCGTCTGGAGCAATTAGTAATACCCCGACCCCATCCCCGTACTGGTTTGAGGCTCCGTCGAAGTACATCTTCCACATCCTTCCTTCTTCAATTGTCAAAACATCTTCATCCGGGAAATCGTCATCAAGAGTTGGCCCCATGATCGGATGTCCCGCACAGTGTTCTGCTATTGCTCGCCCTTTTATGCTCTTCCGAGTGACATATTTCAATTCATATCCTGCCAAGATTATTGCCCATCGCGACATTCTCCCATTCAGCACAGCCTTCTCAAACAAGTATTTCAGTGGATCCATCCGAGCCACCACCCAAACTTCATAACTCAGCAGAATGTGTCTTAACTTCTTTGCAGCCCACACAAGAGCGAAACACGATTTCTCAATCGGGGAATAACGTGTTTCATAATCATGCAACTTTTTGCTGAGGTAGTATATGGCATACTCACCTCCTTGTCCATCATCCTGAGCCAACATACATCCCAATGCTTCCTCGAATACTGATAAATAAAGCAATAAGGGTCTTCCCAACCTAGGAGGCTGTAGAATTGGTGGTTTTAAAAGGTACTCTTTCACTGCATCGAAAGCTCGTTGGCATTGGTCATTCCATTCTCTGCTTTCTCCTTTCTTCAGTAACTTGAAGATTGGTTCACAAGTAGTGGTCATTTTGGCTATGAAACGGCTGATATACTGCAATCGCCCCAGGAATCCTCTGATCTCTTTCTCAGTTTTTGGAGGCGCCATTTCAAGGATGGCTTTGATCTTCATCGGATCTATTTCAATACCTCTGCTACTCACCACGTAACCCAGTAATTTCCCAGTTGTTACCCCAAAAGTGCATTTTTGCGGGTTCAACCTCAGCTTATATCTCCTGATTCTATCAAAGAACTTCTTCAGATTGGCCCAGTGTTCTTCTCTAGTTTCTGACTTCACAATCATGTCATCAACATATACCTCCACCTCTTTGTGCATCATGTCGTGTAAGAGTGTTGTAGCCATCCTCTGGTAAGTCGCTCCTGCATTCTTCAGGCCAAAAGGCATGACTGTGTAGCCATAGATTCCCCACTCTGTCACAAAGGTTGTCTTACTTACATCTTCCGGAGCCATCTTAATCTGATTGTAGCCTGAGAACCCATCCATGAATGACATCATTGCGCTTCTAGCTGTATTATCCACCAGGACATCAATGTGAGGCAACGGGAAATCGTCTTTCGGGCATGCTTTGTTGAGATCCCTGTAGTCTACACACATTCGTATCTTCCCATCTTTCTTTGGAACCGGTACAATATTGGCCACCCAGTCAGTTCGTGTCATCGTCTGAATGAACCCCACCTTGAGAAGTTTAGTGACTTCATCTTTGATTTTTATCATCAACTCAGGCTTCATGCGGCGAAACTTCTGCTTCACTGGCTTAGCGTCTTCTTTTATTGGTATGTGATGCTGTGCTATCTCAGGGTCAATACCAGGCATATCTTGATAAGACCAGGCGAACACATCGTTATACTCATGCAACAAAGCTGTCAATTTGCCCCGCTCTTCTTCAGATAAGGTGGAACCAATTCGTATTTCTTTATGATTCTCATTAATACCTAAGTCTATTAAAATAGTCTCTTCTTGAATAGGTATTACTTTCCTTTCTTGATCTTTTTTAATTAATTCTTCAATGTAATCAATATCCTGTGATAATGCAGTTTCATCATAGAAAGACTCATCGAAATACGCGGAATTAAAGATGTTATTTCCAACAAAAGGGGTGGTCACATTTTTGGGTTTGAGCTTATTCTCAGTTATGATGCTAGTTACAATTTCAACCCCCTTTTTCCATTCCCATGTGCTGGTACTTCCATCAGCAGAAGTGATCAGATTGGCAGAGTCGTCAGCAGCATCTTCATCAGTCAAGGCATTAATCCTCTCAGTCTGCTTAGGTTCCAGTAGTGCTTGCATCGTCTCCCCTTCCAGAAGATCCTTCCAGTCTTCAGTCTTAGACTCTTCCTTCTTCGCATCAGTCATCCTTTCTTCCTCAATTTTCAGCACTGCCTTGAAAAAGATTTCCAATCCTGGGACCATTTTTCCGGTCATACGATCGAACCAAGGTTCTGGGAATCCACAGTAAGGAAAGTCATCTCCTTCTTTAACAAAGTTCCCATTGAGTGTGCCTTTGTTGACCGGTAAACTGTTATTTTCGCCATTGTATCCCACTCCAAGACGATTATCCTGCGGTTTGAAATTAGGGAACTCAGCTACTCCTTGATTATACTTTCCCAAACCCATCCCAGGCATAAAATTCATCTTTCTCATGAGGTGAGCAGCAATATGACCAACACCTTCCCCAAGATTTGGTGGAATCATTTCTATCCCATACGGTCCTTCTTTTTCAATAACCTGTATAATCTCAAATCCCCTCCAAGCCATTTCAGCTTCTTCTCCCTTTACCTCGCAGACCGGAGCGGTGATTTCACCATCCCCGTGTATTATCAGAATTCCTTCTTTCCATGGGAGCTTAATCTTCTGATGAACAGTAGAGGGTACGGCTCCTAGTGGGTGTAACCATGTTCTACCCAATAGGAGATTGAAATTGGTATCAATGTCCATCACGCAGAATTCTACTTCGGACTCGACTGGTCCCACGATACATGCGGCTTTGAAGGTCCCCACAATCTTGCGACATCCATTATCATAGGCTCGCACAGTCAAGGCGGATGGCGTAAGCTGCTCTTCAGTGAGTCCTAACTTGGAGGCAGTGCGCATTGGGCAGACATTTAAGGCAGATCCATTGTCCACTAGGACCACCGGTATTTTCTTTCCTCTGCACTCCACGGTGATATACAAGGGCTTGGCGTGTGCCACTCCTTCAGCTGGCAAATCTTCTGTTGAGAATGTCAATACAGCTTCACTTTCTGGGTTTGTACCCATCAGTGCTACAACTTGCTCTGGTGAAATTTCCATAGGTACTTCTTTTCTGGCAAGGGCCTCCAAAACAGCTTGTCGATGCCTTTTGGATGCTACCAAGAGTCCCCATATAGAGATATTTGCCTGAGTTTTCTTTAATTGTTTCAGCACACGATCCTCATCATCTTCTTCATCTGACTTCTTATTATTCCTTTCTAGCTCAGCTTCTCTTCCTGGGTGATCTCCCTCCAGGTAAGAAGGTTTGAAATGCCTCCCAGATCGAGTCAAATGCAGAATTCCATCCTCATCATCCATAGAACCCCAGAAATCCCTTTTCTTGACATTGACTTCGTCACAGTCCTTCCAAGCATCAACATCTAATACCATTATTTCCCTTATAAGATCGGAGGGATCCCGTATCTCGGTGCCTTGTTCTATAAGCCCCACATTCCTCTGGTATTCTGGTAAAGGGTTCTGATGGATGTTTGGTTCGGCCCCTGCTCCTGGCTTGGGAATCTTCTTATTATCAATCAAGTCCTGGATCTCATGCCTCAGCCTGGCACAGTTGTCTGTCTTATGCCCTGCCATTTGATGGAAATGACAAAATTCATTCAAATTATATCGTGGTGGGAGAGGATTAGGCAGGGGACGCGGTGCTAAGGCTTGCAGATGTCCTCTCCTCATCAAATTGGCGAAAGCTTTAGATAGAGACATTCCCAGATCATCGAATTCTCTTCTAGCCCCTTGGTTCACAGCAGCTACTGTACTTGAGTTTGGAAGCGGATTGGCAACCCTGTTTCCTCCCTGACTGCTACCATTTCCTCCAGCCCCGTAAGTTTTCTTCATTGCCTTCCCTTCATACCTATCCACCTGACCGCTGCTTATGGCTTGTTCGATACGGGTCCCACAATCATACAGCTGCTCAAAATTCATGACAGGGGATGCTAACAATCGGTTGAAATACACAGGCTGTAAATTTTTTATGATCAAATTGACTTGATCTCTTTCTGTGGGCCTGTTCACCATCTTGATCGCCTTCTTCCTCCACCTGATTAGGAAGTCAGAGAATGTCTCCCCAGACTTTTGTACCGTCATCTCAAGATCCCGCAAGGTTGTGTCCAGCATGGTATTATAATTATACTGGTCCTTGAAAAGCTTCATTAAGGTTTCCCAAGACGAAACTTGTGCATCATCCAGACCATAGTACCATTTAGAGGCTTCTCCGACAAGTGATAATGGAAAGGCAGCCACAGCTTGGGCTTCGTTCATCCCTTTCATTCTTACAATGCTCATATATTGGCGAATGTGCTGTTTGGGATCTCCACCCCCATCAAACTTTTCCGTGTCAGCAATTTTGAATTTGGATGGCAAATTTGCTAAAGGATCAGAGGACGACCCTCCAACAAACATGAAATCATCCATACCTTGAGATTTTCGCATTGCTGCGTGCATCTTTTCCACTTTCTCTTTCATCTCCTCCTGCCCTGCCGTGTACTTCTCCCATTTTTCCCATTCTTTTTTCTTCTTTAAATAATCAGCATAATCATCTTCCTCCCACATTTCACTTTCAACTCCCTTTTTTTTCTTCTTTTCCCTTGCCTTTTTTATCCCCTGAGGCCCCTTCCTCCTTTCTTTCTGCTGAAGGTATCTCTTCACTTGTCGTTTCTCCTTCTGGCTTTTCGTTCTCTTTTTCTTTCTCCAAGACTTGGAGGCGATTTTCTATCCCAGACAAACGCCCATCCAATTTTCCCATTGTTGCCTCCATTCTGGTCAACACTTCCATCATTGCGAAGTCTGCCATGGCCCTATCTTTTCTTAATCTGTTTGTTGTCGGCGACCTAACCCAAGCAGTACTGAGGTCTTGTGATCTTGTTGAGCGACCAATTGTGTTCTGCCAGTCGAGAATTGTTTAGGTTCCACCCCAACATAATTAACATTTTAAGAATCCATTTATCTTATGCCAATTTTCGTCATGTCTACTAATTCTTCAGAGAATCAGCATAAGATAAATCAAGAGAAATCCAATGTCATTGTGAATTTAAGCCCTTTACAATGCACTCATCCTACTCTCAATTGGATCTCAGCCTTCCCCCTTTTTTTTATTATATATATATTTTTTTTTGTTGGGCATGAGTTCCTTACACAATTTTTGTACAATCCTCACACTAAATGGGCTTAAATTCAAATAACATTGGGCTTCAAGGTTATTACCCAGGCCAGATTCAATAGTTAAATCCAAATCCACATGCCGAGTGGGTCGGTTAGTTCAAAGTAGGCCACATCATTGTTTAATTTCTTTTCCTTAAAGGCCCAATTACTTGTTTCAATCTTGCAATAAGTTTTTCAAACCTATCAGAAATTCAAATCAACCTGGGCTCCTATTCTTATTGACGGACGAGTATTGGGCTAATAGCCCAATAACACTCAACTTGTTTCCATGGGTACTTGGTACGTCCAAGTCCCTGGGCCCAAACATGGAAGCCTATCTCTCACCCAACTACCCAAGATTCCTACCGACACAGACACTGTGGCTGACATGTTGAGTCTTAGCCACTTGTTATCAAAACGGTGATACTGGCCGACAAATGCAAATCTCGAGAGGATTAAAATAACTCCCAAACCCTAATACCGTTGGATCCTCTGATGACGCGTTGGGTGCCCTAATAGCGCATTAATTGTCAAAAAACCCTCTTTATGACCCCTAACCTTTCTAAAAAACCAAGACTGGATTGCCAGTGACTCACAGTTCCCCTTCAATCATCCAGCTCTCAAAACTCTTCCCAAGACTTCACTCTCATGGCATCTTCCTCTTCCTCTCCAAACCACCTAGACCTAAACATTGTGCCAGAAGTATTGCCGGCGCCAGAAACACAGACAAACATTTGGCGCCCGGTATTCCCAACCGGTGACCAACCAGTCATGGTGAGTGATACCTTGGTGTACAACCCTACAAACGCAGCTGCAGTGGGTGCAGAGCTCATCACTCCTCGCGATGAGGTGCTACTGAGCACGAGGTCGGATGTGGATATCATGAAGAGTGCCTTGGCCCTAAATGTTCAGGCAACCACAATTGCCGCTAACCTGACTCGACGTCTATATGCTAGGGGCATGGAAATACAGAGGTTGAACGACCATATCCAACGCCTCCAGCGAACACTTAACAGATCTAACCGGACAATGAGGTCCCTAAGAGGAGAGAACGACGAACTGAAAAGAATGATAGATTCCTATGCTACAGGCCTTGTGCCCAGAGTTGTGCAGCTAGAAGGGTTCGGGGAACAGATTCGAGAACAACTTGAAAGGCTTCAGAAACAATCTGAAGCAGGGCCTTCAAATTCCCCTCAGGGTGCTGCTAACAAGTAGCAATTCTCTCTCTCTTTCTCTCTTTCTTTTTTTTTTTGATTTCTGGTTTTTGGACTTTTGGATGTACAACACCCCCCTCTTTTTTTTTATTTTTCTTTGTGTGTATAAATTCTCTCTCTTTTTTTTTCTTTTGTGGGAGTACAACAAAAAACAAACCGATGAACACAAAGGAAGCCTATCATTTATTCACCTAAAATGATCGGAATACATAGCTAAAACCGGCAAAACACACTTACATGGAACAAACCTCTAAAGACCTAAGAGTAAAGGAAATACATCAACACAAGTGACATTATAAAAAATGTCACAAATGAAACCGCCACCTCCACTGGAACCCCCTCACGTAAACAGAAGCTGACCATTAAGATGAAAAGGATGAAGTGCAAGACGACAGCTATAAGGCACTCAGAAGAAGTCATGGTTGCAGAGACGCAGATCTAAAAGGTATAACAATGGGTACTTAGGGAACAAACCTACAACGGCTAGAGATAGCAAATCCCAAAAAGCTAGAAAGAGTGCACTCCAAAGGCTATAACTAGTAGGTTTCCAATGATTATGAACAGTAATCTCTATACAGTAGGCACATGCAGTGGTCTCATAACTCTCTAATAGGTGTGAACTAATTGCAAGATTGACTCTTTGTTTGGGTTTTAATTAAAAGACTTTAAACAATATTGGGCCTCGCCCCATTACCAATCCTAGAAATGATAAAAAACCTTTATACAATTTCGGGCCTTGCCCCATACCCGGTCCTAAAAATGAAAATGATGCATGTCACACATTCACACAAGATTGTACAGAAAAAGTAAATTTACCCATGTTTTTAACGTGCAGTTCAAACCAAGGGTCTCCTTATATCCTCCGCCTTCAATGGGTTACCCAAGCTAGGATGCCCGAGAGCAATCCGTTAACGTACTCACAAGCTTATCACAGGCTAGTGGCACAGGCTGTGGGCTGATGGAGCAGATAAGAATTACCCAAGAATCGAGTGGAATCTGGGAACCCTCACCCAACTACCATCGGGGTTTAGACACAGGCCGGTGTGTGTGTGCAGTATTTTATTGTAAAAAACAACATTATATATTTTTTTTTTTCAAAAAAAACATTTATTCATTTTTTTTTTTTGGTTTTCGTATTAAATTAAAATATTAATTATGGTCAATGAATACTTTGAGGTTGAGCTCAGTCCCCAGCAGAGTCGCCACTGTGGTCGCACCGACCTGTTTCCATCGCCGCCACGCGCGCTCGCGCGTTTCCTCAGTTCACCTGTATTTACCTGCTTTTTTTGCTTTCTGATGGTGCTAATCCATTTAGGATTAGCGTGCAAATGAGAGTCGCCACCTGGAAGGGTCCAGGACCAATTTTATTGACCAGAGATGGGTTCGTAGCTAAGGTACATGTTGGGAAGGTGTTAGGCACCCAACAATGCCCGGTAATAAACCGGCCCTCATTCTTGTATTCATTGACCATATTTAATATTTTAATAAAATCCGGAACACCTGTTAATCATACAATAAATAAATGGCACACACGAATGATGGATTAATGGCATAGGATAAATAAACAAAGCATAAATATTTAATAACAAAGTATAGAAGCTTTAACGGAATGAAAATAAGAGAAAACGCACTGTCGCGAGTACTCGCGGTCTGACCATGCGTACGCATGGTATTATCATGCGTACGCATGGTCTCACCATGCGTACGCACCTACCATGCATATGCATAATAAATTTATGCGTACGCATGACATTTCGCGAGTACTCATGGTTTCACCAAATTATCTTCTCCGCGGATTTGGACCTCCCGAAGAACATTATTGGCCAAAAATGGACAGTGTATACAATAAATCAACTTCTAAACATCCTACATAATTATATAAATAAATAAATATTACGTACCTCTTAAAAATAAAACAAATTGAAATTAAATCCTTCCCTCAGGTCCACCGTCAACCCGGCAGCGTCTCCCCTGTTGCGCAAAACAAGCTTTTCCCAGTCTCACTGGTCTAACTCTCTGTTATATTTTCCTTTCTTTTCTCTCAGTTTATTTCTCTCACCTTTCCCATATTTCTCTCACCCTCAAAATAACTAGCAGTTACTCAAAATGCAGCTCCTCCTTATTTCTCTATCTATTTCCTCTCACTGACCTCCCCTGTTTCTGCCTTCTCCGTCCGTCCTCTCTTTTTCCTCCTCTCTCCGTCCTCCCTCCTCTTTCTCCTTTTTTTTCTGAGCTCCCAAGAGCTCTGCTATTTATAGGAGAAATCACCCGAGTGAGGTCGTCATGCATGACCTCAAACTCTCTCCCCTTTGACCCCCCCACGCTCCCTTTGGTATTCTGGTCGGGCCGACTCAAGGCTAAATCATTCCCCCCCGACAACGCTTTCGGTCGAAGTGGGAAGTGAATGATGAATATGGAATCTCATGCGTACGCATATTATTTTATGCGTACGCATGGCTATTCATGCGTGCGCATGAAACCACCATGCGTACGCATATTATAAATATGCGTACGCACCACACTCCCTGGCTGTCTAATTTAATCGTTTGAACCCCCATTTGCTTGCTTTACGCGTAGAAAGAGACTCGAGTAGACGGCAAACATTGTGGACCTCATCATCGGGAAATCATCATCAAATGTAGGGACAAAATGGGGTGTCTACAGAGATGCTTCTCTATATAATTTCTGGAAAATAAGAATGCAAATTTTTATTCAATCTAATAGCTATGATTTATGGAATATTACATCTAAGGGTCCCTTGGTCCCTACTAAAGTGGTAGATGGAGTTACTCTTCCTAAGTACCACAAGAATATACTAGTGCTGATCACAAGCTACTTGAACTAAATTCTAAGGCCATTGGCTTACTATATTGTGCTCTTACTAATGATGAATTCAGCAAAATCTCTAGATACACTAGCGCCAAAGAGATATGGGATACCTTAGAGGTTACCTATGAAGGAACCTCTCAAGTGAAAGAAGCTAAAATCAACATGCTTGTGTGTGAATATGAATTACTAAAAATGAAGAAAGATGAATCTATTAGAGACATGTTTGCTCGTTTCAATGCTATAATAAATCCTTTGAATTCTCTTGGAAAAATTTATAGTAACTCCGAATTAGTGAGAAAAATTCTTTGGAGCTTGCCTAAGGAATGGGATACATTTACAACGGCCGTGCTCCAATCAAAGGAACTTGGTTCAATGACTCTTAGTGACCTTGATGGAAATTTAGTCACTCAAGAATTTGTGTTCAAAGCATGGGAAGTTAGTGAAAGCAAGTCTTCCAAGAGTATGGCTCTCAAGGCCTCACAAGATGAAGAGGAGTCACCAAATGAAGAATGTGAGAATGAAGAAGATGAGGACATTGCCTTTATTTCTCATAAGCTCAAGAAGTTCTTCTCAAGAAGAAACCAAGGAAGGAGATTCAACAAGGGTGATTCATACAAAAGAATTCCAAGTAGAGGGGAGAACTTTAATAGAGACTCACAAGTATGTTTTGAATGCAAGAAGCCCGGACATATCAAGGTAAATTGTCCTCAACTCAACAACAACTACAACAAGACAAGTCAAAACAATAACAACTTCAAGGACAATAGAAAGTTCAAGAAGAAGGCCTTCACCGTCACTTGGGATGATGAAGCAAATAGTGATGAAGAAGACGAGGAGATTTCTTGCGATCAAGAAGTGGCAAATTTTTGTCTCATGGCAAAAGAAGATGAGGTAATAGAACCTAGCTCTATTGATTATCCTATAGAAGAACCTCCTACTTACGAAGAACTACAAGATGCACTTGAGGACACTTTTCTTGAATTAAAAAGATTTTCTCACAAAAATAATGATTTGAAAAAGGATATTTCATCTCTTCAAAAAGAACTAAATGCTTTGAAAAATGAAAACTTAGAATTGAAAAGCAAAATAGACTCAACACCCACCATCTCTCAATCTAATCTTGAAAGTGAAAATAATTCCTTGAAAAAGAAGATTGAAGACTTGACTAATACCTTGGCCAAGTTTACCAATGGAAGGGATAACTTGGATAAGATATTAACTAGTCAAAGATGGTGCTTTGACAAGGCCGGAATTGGTTATCAAGAACATGTTAAACAAAAATCTTATATTAATTTCTTCCCTAAACCTAAGGTCTCTAGCACTCCTAAAATTTCATGCACTTATTGCAATAAGGAAGGACACAATATCTATGCATGCAACATGAGAAAAAGACCTAAAGGCTTCACCAAGAAGGTGTGGGTAGTTAAGGGAACCTCACCTCCTATGGCTAACCCCTATGGACCCAAGAAAGCATGGGTACCAAAGAAAGTTACTTGAACTTGTTGTGTAGGTATGCTTGAAGTCATCAAGCAATGAGAAATGGTTTCTTGATAGCGGTTGCTCAAGGCACATAACGGGAGATAGATCAAAGTTCGTCTCTCTAAAACCCAAGGACGGCGGCTTCGTGACATTTGGAGACAATACCAAGGGTAAGATAGTTGGCATTGGAAAAGTTGGTAAGAATTCCCCTCTTTGTATTGAAAATGTCTTATTAGTTGATGGTTTAAAGCATAATCTCCTTAACATTAGTCAATTATGTGATAAAGGTTATAGAGTTACTTTTAAATCTAATAAATGCATAATTGAAGATGATGATAAGACTCTATTTGTTGCATATAGGATTGGTAATATCTATGCTATAGAGTTTGAAGAAATCGCATTACAAAATGTACATTGTTTTTCCGCCCTAAATGAAAATCATTGGTTATGGCATAGAAGACTTGGACATGCTAGCATGGATTTAATTTCAAAACTTTCTAGGCATGAACTTGTAAGAGGTTTACTAAAAGCAAAGTTTTCAAAAGATGGAGTATGTAGTGCATGCCAATTTGGAAAACAAACCAAGTCTTCTTTCAAAACAAAATCTCATATCTCAACTACAAGACCTTTGCAACTTATTCATATGGATTTATTTGGACCTATTGCTATTGCAAGTTTTGGAGGAAAGCATTATGCATTTGTAATTGTTGATGATTACTCTAGATACACATGGGTGTTCTTCCTTGCACATAAAGATGAGACTCATGCTACATTTGTTACATATTGTAGAAGAGTCCAAAATGAGAAAGGCTATACCATTACATATGTTAGGAGTGATAGGGGGAGTGAATTTGTCAATAAGGACATTGTACAGTTTTGTGATGAAAATGGTTTTGATCACAATTTCTCCGCTCCTAGAACTCCTCAACAAAATGGTGTGGTTGAACGTAAGAATAGAACTCTTGAAGAAATGTCTAGAACCATGCTTAATGAACATTCTTTACCTCAATATTTTTGGGCCGAGGCCGTTAATACCGCATGCTATGTAATGAATAGAGTTCTATTAAGATCTAAACTTGGTAAAACTCCTTATGAACTATGGAATGATAAGAAACCTAATATCGGTTACTTTAGAGTATTTGGTTGTAAATGCTTTATATTGAATGATAGAGATAAACTTTCTAAATTTGATTCTAAATCCGATGAAGGTGTGTTTCTTGGCTATTCCATGAAGAGTAAAGCATATAGGGTGTTCAACAAAAGAACTTTAACCGTTCAAGAATCAATGCATGTTGTATTTGATGAACCTAACCCTCTTGCACCCAAGAGAAATGTAGATGATGATGATGATGTAGGTACTAGCTTGCAAGAACAAGTTGAGAATTTAAATCTTAATGACAAGCAAGATCCACAAAACAAAGGCAAAGAAAAGGAAGAAGATGAAGTCATTGAAATCAAGAGACCGGAAGAAGAAGTAGAAATTGAAGACACTTCACTTCATCCGGATGTCACCAAGATTTGGAAATTTGTGAGAAATCATCCTAAGGATCAAATCCTAGGTGAACCCTCACGTGGGGTAAGAACTCGTTCTTCCATGAGAAATGTATGTGATCACCTTGCTTTCTTATCTCAAATTGAACCTAAAAACATTAATGAAGCCGAAAATGATGAATCATGGGTCCTTGCTATGCAAGAAGAACTCAATCAATTTGAAAGGAACAAAGTTTGGACTTTGGTTCCTAGACCTTGTGACCATAGAGTAATTGGAACTAAATGGGTGTTTAGAAACAAAAAGGATGAATCCGGAGTTGTTACTAGAAACAAGGCTCGACTTGTAGCCCAAGGTTATAATCAACAAGAAGGCATAGATTATGATGAAACCTATGCTCCGGTAGCTAGACTTGAAGCCATAAGAATGTTACTTGCCTATGCATGTCATAAAGATTTCAAATTGTTTCAAATGGATGTCAAGAGTGCTTTTCTAAATGGTTTTATTGAGGAGGAATTTTATGTTGAACAACCTCCCGGTTTTGAAAGTCATGAATTTCCAAACCACGTATTTAAATTATCAAAGGCTTTATATGGTTTGAAACAAGCTCCTAGAACTTGGTATGAGAGACTTAGTGGTTTTCTAATCAAAAATGGTTTTAAACGAGGAAAACTTGACACCACACTTTTCATTAAAACCATTGATAAGGACATACTTATTATTCAAATATATGTTGATGATATTATATTTGGTTCTACTAATGTAAGCTTGTGTGAGGAATTTGCTAAAGTCATGCAAGAAGAATTTGAAATGAGCATGATAGGCGAACTCAACTTTTTCCTTGGATTACAAATCAAGCAAACAAAGGAAGGAACCTTCTTAAATCAATCCAAATATGTCAAAGATTTAATCAAGAAGTATGGATTGGAAGATGGAAGGAATTTCGCCACTCCTATGAGCACCTCCATCAAACCTGAGAAGGATGAGAAAGGTAAATCCGTGGATCAAAAGAAATACCGAGGTATTATTGGTAGTTTACTTTATCTCACCGCTAGTAGACCGGATATAATGTATAGCGTATGCTTGTGTGCTAGATTTCAATCATGTCCTAAAGAATCTCATATGCTTGCCGTTAAACGTATTTTCAAATACTTATGTGGCACTATTAATCTTGGCATATGGTATCCAAAACACACATTATTTGATATGCTTAGTTATTCTGATGCGGACTTTGCCGGATGCAAAGAAGATCGCAAAAGCACTAGTGGGACTTGTCACTTTCTTAGACATTCCCTAGTTTCTTGGTTTAGCAAGAAACAGACTTCGGTTGCTCTTTCTACAGCCGAGGCCAAATATTTGGCGGCCGGTAGTTGTTGTGCACAAGTGTTGTATATGAAACAACAACTTGAGGATTTTGGACTTCATTATGATCATATTCCCATAAAATGTGATAATACAAGTGCAATTAATCTAACTAAGAATCCCATTCAACATTCACACACTAAACATATTGAAATCAGACATCACTTTATAAGAGATCATGTTCTAAGAGGAGATGTTGAAATTGATTTTGTTGGTACAGATCACCAACTTACTGATATCTTCACAAAACCTCTTCAAGAAGAAAGATTTAATTTCATAAAACGTGAACTTGGTATGTGCCTAAGTGATGATTTGTATATATAATAATCATTTGATAATGAAAAATGTCTTAAAATGTCAAATAGATGAGTTCAGGATGTTTTAAAGCTGTCTGACAAATTGCATTCTGATACTCTCAGACGTCTGAGTTTACACTTAGACGTCCGAAATACACTTCAGACGTCTGAATGGATCTTGGACGTCCGAAGTTCGTGCAACTTACAGGGCTTTTGCTTCTAATATTTTCAGACGTCCGAAATATGACTCGGACGTCCGAAAGATGTGGGGTATAAGAGAGATTATAGCCACAACGATTCATTTCATCTTCCCGCGTCCATTCGTTACACCGTTTCTTCTTCTCTCTACTGCTATAAAACCTATTTCTTCATCCCTTTCTCTTCCAAACTCACCACCATGGCTCCTAAATCCTCCAAAAACCTACCACCAAACCCTAGTCCTCCTTCTAAGAAATCCAAAACCCTAGGCGAGGGTTCTCGAAAGAAGTCTTCCGCGGCGGGAACGAAGAAAGGACAGCGACTGCCACCAACTCTATCAGACGAAGATTCTTCATCTTCCTATCATGACTCCGGTGAAGAACTGGTGGAGCCCCGTACCAAGGCTCGTCAGGATTCTCAACCACAACCTACGGATCAACCATCCAAAGAGACAGAGCCTCCCTTCTATCTCTCCAAGGAAACGGAAGCCCGGTACTTTAAGGTCTTTCTTAATCGCACCATTATTCACCCTAAAGTATTCAATTTTGACTTCTTTCCTCAATTTTCTTTCCGTGAAATGTTTGATTCTATGGGTCTTACTTATTTCATTTCTCTTAAGAATCCCTTCTATCATACTCTCATCACTACCTTCTATGCTCATCTCACTTCTGAAGCATTTGATGAATGTTCCTCTTATGTGATTGGAACAGAAGTTAATTTGAATTGTGATTTACTGTGTAACATTTTTCATGCTCCTGTAAATGCTCTCTCTTTTGTTGAAACAAATGCTTGGCCTCGTCTTCCCGGTTTTAATAAACTTGAAGCAACTCGCTTGTTGTGTGGAGACCCCACCATTTCTCAGGCTTTCAAGCCTAAAGCCAAGGATTTGACTCTTGAGTGCAATATCCTTCACAAACTTCTCATTTATAACTTTTTGCCTCGGGGTGGGAGTAAGGACGACGTGTCCTTTCTTGATGTTGGACTTCTTTGGTGTTTCCTTAAACGTATACCATTTGACCTTGGACATTTGATGATCCATCACATGAAATTTTGTGTGGATAAGGAAAATGGAGTAATGCCTTATGGTGGTGCACTCACTACTATCTTCTCTCATTTTGGCATTCCTCTCATTGATGCCAAGAAGTATATTCCCTCCTCTGTTAATGAATTCACTCTAGGGTTAATGAGTCGTATGGGCTATCACAAAGTCAATGACATTTGGGTGAAAAAGACTATTTCTCAACCATCCTCCTCCTCTGTACCTCCTCCCACTGAGGATGTATTCATGGATGATGTTGACCCCTCTGACTTCATTCCTCCTCCTCATCCAGATATTCCATCTTCTTCTTCTGACCCTTCCATTCTCTCTTCAAAGGATCTTCTTCTCTCCATGTATCACTCTCTCCAAGAAGTCAAGACTGAATTGCAGGTGATTAAGAGCAAATAGGCTGATCAGGATGATGCTCTGAAGATGATCCAAGCTTCCATTGCCTCTCTCGCTCTTGGCACTCCTCCGGCTCCTGTTGATCCTTCATCGCCTTGACTGCCTTTTTGATGAGACAAAGGAGGAGAAGAAAAAGAAAAGATGTTTTGCTGTTGCTACTGATTTAGTTCTACACAGTTTTGGTTTACTTTATTTTGAACAATGGTTATGTTATTATGGTTGTTTTTGGTTGAACAAATGGTTATATGGTTGGTGATGTTTGAACAAGTTATCATTATAACACAGGTTGTTTAAGTTTATTTTGGGTTAAATTTTTTTATGCAATCTTTGGATAACTATGATTCATTCTTACTTACATGATATATGCCTGTTGTGAACTCCGATTTTTTTCTGTGCACATGTTTAGGGGGAGCTTTTGCTCTTCTTTTCCCTAAACAAAACATCTTGAGTTGTCATCATCAAAAAGGGGGAGATTGTTGGACCTAAGGGTTCAATCCCATGTATTTTGATGATAACAAAGCAAGGATGTTTTGCTAAGTTGCTAATGAAATTGTAGGGTTGAGATTAACAGGCTGTATCATCTATACCCTTCACAAATAGCAACGATGAAGTTCATGGATTTCAAAAGAAGGCACATTACAACAAATGAATCATGGAATTCAAGCTGAAGGTAATTCAAGCTCTTTTATGAGAGATTGTGAGAGTTTAGGATTTTATGTAAGATTATTTCAAAATCCTTGCTCACTTAGGACATATGGGCTTTTTTACATATTAACTAAATGGTACCATAAGCCTTTTAAGTTAAACCCCAAAGTGGTAGACTTGTTCCAAACATTTCTGATTTTTTATCACTGGGAAACTCAGACGTCCGAGTGGACACTCAGACGTCCAAAAGTTCCATCAGACGTCCAAGTCTATATCTCAGACGTCTAACTATTCCAGAGAACTTGCCATTGCTTCTCCTTGGACACTGACTTTTTCAGACGATCCCTTAGACGTCCGAAATGAGACTCAGACGACCTAACGATTGATTTCACTGATGAGTCCTTTTTTATTGAAAATTGCTACTGTGATTTTCAGACGTCCAAGTCACAACTCAGACGTCCGAAACCTTTGGATCTGACTTATAACGGCTAGTTTTTTAAGAGTTGTTTGAAGCATTTATTGCCCACCAAACCACTTTTCCCGGCATTAATTGATACATAACGGTCATTTTGGACCCTTGGACTATAAATACATCACCTATACTCATTTATGGGTATTAATTGAGAAAAATACAAACAAATCACATTCTATCACTCTCAAGCCCTAGAAAATCAAGTGAGCATTCATTGTGAAATTAATCAGTAGCTGAGTGAGCTGTTTACAACTGTATCATCTACTCTTTGAAGAGAGTTCTTGTATTCAAATATCTCTACAAATCATCTTGTATTAAAGGATTGTGGAAATCCTTGGTTTAGAGGCTTTTGAAGAAGGCTGTGTATAAAGTGTTTGAGAAGAACACTTACTGCTGTAAAGGTTTTTATCTTCACCTTGAAGGAAGATTGGTTAGTGGATTTGAATCCTCAAGTGAGCTCTTGAGGCGAGGATGTAGGCGGGAAGCCGAACCTCGTTAAAATCGTTTGCACTCTCTTTCCCTAAATCTCTTAATTATTGCATACTTGTGTTATTTCTTATCCTAGCAATAATTAGATTTCTATTGTGCATTTGGATTTTTAATTTGGCTATAATAACCCTATTCACCCCCCCCCCCTCTAGGGTTATTTACTTGGGACAACAAGATCAAATTTGCTATTATTGGGAATATCATAACAAAAGGCTAAAAACTAAAACAACTTTTAACTTTTGAATTTTGTGGGGAGTTCAAATTCATAAAATGAAAAAACTTTTGGGAGGGTCAATTTATAATTATTAGAAAGGTTGTATACAATAAATAAATAAGGGAGAGTCAAATTTATTATTTATACAATAATAAATAAATCATCAGACGATCTGCACCTATTCCGATAGTTTTAATTAAATTGTTTATACTTAAAATAACATAGTAAGTTATCATAAGATATCACAATGACTTAAAAGCTTGAATCCTCGAGGAAATTTTTTTTTTTTAGTTTTAGTTTTAGTTTTAGTTTTAGTTTTAAATATATTTTTGTAAATTAATAGTTGATCCCATTGATTATGCCAAATTTTTATTCTTGTACGTGGAATAGACAAGTCAATTCATAGAATATTTTGAGTTTAGGATAAGCTGACTTGATTCATATCAACCGGTTAGGTCAATTGGGTATTGAACAATTATGACACCACAAATAGAAAAAAAAAATTCAATATTATAGAAATATATTTATAATTTATTCAAATAATACTTATTTTATAATTATTTAAAAAGCGATTTTACATAAGGGTGAAACAAAATATCAAGTTATCACACTAACTAATAAATCTAAAAGCGTAAATGCTCAAATTTCATCACCTTTTCTTTTCTTCAAAAAAACAAAAAAATTAAATTAGGTTAGTAATACTGGTTAACTCGATTTTAGGAATACCATTCCATTAAGGGTATGATTGGATTAAATATTCCTCTCATGCATGTCAGGTATACCAAATTACTTATTAATTGGATATTGAGAAGCGTCTAATCTGTGAACTCACATTTCTTCTTGCAAATAAAAGTATAATATGGGACACTTTTGGAATGAATGACATGCATGCGGGAAGTATTTAATCTAACAATGAACTCAGCAAGATGCCGAGATGTGATTAATTCCTACAAAATAAGATCCACATGTGTAAGAGTGAAAAGTCTGACTGGCCCATTAGGTGTAAGTTGATTTTGCCTCTAGATTGGGAGACCCATCTTTTACACAATTCTTAATGAAGATATTGGATTTACACACAATGTACATCTGATAGTATTTAAAAATATTGATGTGACTAACCTCTACTCATTATCTAACAAATGAGCTTGTATAAAAATTAGCTGTAAAAGTCACATAGCGAAAGTAATAAAGAAGAGCACTGTCTTCTCGAGAACGAGAATAAAGAAATAAACAAAAATTCTTAAAGTTTATTATTAATTTGAATGAAGAGTAGTGACACATAGTACTACTATTTTTTTTTTTTTTTTTTTTTTTTTTTGCCAAGCAACATAGGACCACTATTAGAGGATCAAAATATAAGATCACTGATATAGCTGAACCTGATTGGTAAGTGGTTTTAATATTGTTAAGAGCCAAAAAATATCTAAATATGGAAATTCCTAATTTCATGGGTGAGATTGCTTCAAAAATCAGATAACTGGGTTTTTATTTAAATTTCGAATACCACTTCCTCAAACATTCTCCTTCAATTCAGTGATTCCCCAAAAGGAACCCACTCGCACTCGAAACCACCTCCCTCATTCGACTAGGTTTCATCAAAACACTCCACAATAATTGCATCAGGATACTCACAAAAACTCAACCATGACAATTTAGATAAATTGAGATTTTATTTAGATAACAATGAGGTTCACACCTCTCCTCCCTTTCCTCCCCACAAACCCAGGCAACAACCACATCCCCACCTAAATTCAAGATAATTCCACAATGATGCATCACAGAGAAAATGCATCAAGATAATTTCACAAGAATTGCATCAATATAATCACAAAAACTTAACAACGACAATTCAGATAAGTTGAAATTTTAACTAAATAACAATAGGGTTCACACCTCTCCTCCCTTTCCTCCCCACAAACCTAGGCAACAACCACATCCCCACCTAAATTCAAGATAAAATAAATAATGATGCATCACACATAAAATGCAGCAAATAATTCCACAAGAATTGCATCAGGATAATCACAAAAACTCACACAACGACAATTTATATAAGTTGATATTTTAACCAGATAATAATGGAGTTCACACCTCTCCTCTCTTTCCTCCCCACATATCCGAGCAACAACCACATCCCTACTGCTGAAATTTAAACAAACAACAAATACCCATTTAAATAACAAACCAAAAGATAGCTGATTACGATTTGGGGGAAGATGAGATCCTTAAAATCTCTCCACTTCCTTGTTTGTAATGTACAGATATGGAATGAGGAAAAAGTCAAACATAACGTTGAGTTAACAACGTTATCGTCCCCATTTTTTGTCCTCCATTTTTCGTCCCACTTATCATTATTGTTTGAATGAATGGTTGTAAGGCCTATAGACTTATTTATAAAGTGCTAAACCTAAGAGATTTGAAACAATTAGGAAAAGGAAACTAACGAGAAAAAGGAAAAATTTAGCAAAAATGGAAAATTTTGAATTGAACTTAATTAGAATCTACTAATTTAAGCTCCAAGTACGATTGCTAGAATTGACAGACGACAGACGTCAATTCTGACTTCTATAATGAAAGTCATTAACGAAAATAAAGTTTCCTAAAAGGTAAATTACACTGACACTCCCTCTAAATTATGACAATAATAGATGTACCCCCTCACCTTTTTAAAATTACATTGTCACTCCTTGCTTTACAAAATAACATACAAAAACACCTCCTACCCTCCCACTACCATCAATAACACTGTAAAACCAAGTGAAGCATGCCAAAACTTGTTTAAATACCTTAACTGCCCTTATTTTTGGATGACTGTTGCCATTGAAAAAAAAAAAAAAAAAACCCAGCTCATTCATCCACCCCTTCACCAAGCTAGGGCTCCAAATTTATAACCACCTCCTTGGTCAACTCTCTCCCTATCAATTTTACCTTGGCATAAATTGTGAGTAAGGCAAAATTCATTAGTGCCCAATGCCAAACCTATATGTCACAAGTTACATTAACAATATTTTGATTAGACCGACCATACAATAATAAAGTGAACACAATAACAATACATGTCCTAAATTAAGCCAAACACATAGAAATATTCACAAATAAACATCCATACAGATTTAAGTTCAATCATCTATTCCATATGTCCAAAAAGTTTACCACTATACCACTAAATAATCACCCCAAATATACCACCATCTCAAAGTCCACACAAAAAGTGGAGGCATTGCAACAAAAATATATGCCATCCATTTATGTACTTCTAGATCCATTATTTGGTAGCTTTCCAACACAAAAAATAGCTTCAAGCTGCCCATTCAAAACCAAAAAAGAAAAAAAAAAAAAAAAAAGGACCCTATCATGTGACAGATTTCCAACACGAAAAACAACTTCAAGTTGCCCATTCAACTCCCCCCCCCCCCCCCCCCCCCCCCCCCCCCCCCACCAAAAAAAAAAGGACCCTATCATGTGGCAGCTTTCCAACACAAAAAATAGCTTTAAGTTGCCCATTCAAAACCCCAAAAAAGAGACCCTATCATTTGGTAGCTTTCCAACATAAAAAACAATTTCAAGCTACCCATTAAATGCCTCCCCCCCCCCCCCCCAAAAAAAAAAAAAAAAAAAAAAAAAAAAAGAGAGAGAGAGAGAACAAAAAAGTGCTACCACCAATGCAACTATGGTAAGCAAAAGACCTTTAACTACCCTTCAAAATATCCACAAAACAACTAAACAAAGTTCCTACTATATATGGTATTAGATAGTTGTTAAAAGTCAAAAACTAGCCCATGGGTAACACCCTCTCTCCATGCCATTGTTAATAACAGATTCCAATTAAGAATTGTAAATTAAGTAAGCATATATAACCAGTGTTAAAACTTAAAAGCACTTGTAAACCTTTTTTTTTTTCCCTAATTTTTTCTTGCTAAGCAAATAATATCTTAAAATCTGGTTTCTTACCCCTGTAGTTCCATTTCCTGAACTAGGACCTTGTGGCATCCATTGAACTGTTCCGAATCCTCTCCAATTGCCATGTGTTAAAACGCAGCATTTTGCTTAAAAACGATGCATTTTGTACAATTGGACCATAAGTTTCCCTCCAGACCAGTAAATTAAGGTATGTTTGTTTATTAAAGGGTATTTTGGACATTTGAAATACTTCATTCACATCCGTTATCCGACAATATTGAGAGGGGTGATAGTGTAATTTAAAAAAAGTGAGGGGGTGCATTTATTATTGTCAAAATCTAGAGGGGGTGTCAGGGTAATTTACCCTTTCCTAAATGAGCAAAAAGGTGTTTTTGGATGCCTAAACAGTGGAATTTGTGAAAACCCACCATCATCATCACAACCAATGAATTTTTTTTTCCGACTTTTCCCACTGGACAACCAAATTAATTTTATACAATTCTGATACTTAAAAGCCTTCAGTGTAACTTATATAATTCTCTAAGCACTTTCCCGCAGTTCACACAATTCGGTCTTCAAACCTTTCTTTTATTATTATAATGAGCCAACTACTCCAATTACTTCAAAGCTTCATGTCCTACATATATTAAAAAGTTACGTTTCCTAATATATATATATATATATGAATGAGGTCAATGTATAAGATACAATTCTTAATACATAATGTTGATATAAATCATGTAAACATGTTTTTATTGAACTGATATACATAATTTATATATACATGTTTTTTATCAAACTAATATATATATATACACGCGCGTACATGTAAAATTTAGAGAAGTGGCGGGAGGGAGAGTATAGTTATTTTTCAAGTCCCCACAAGAGATCATAAGGAGCATCTCTAACCTTTCCTCTCTCCTTCCTAGCTTGTAGGTGGGGTGTCATTTGGAGTGATAATAATTAATTAGCTTTCTGAATCAAGAGGAAATAAAATTATCTATTTGTTAGCGTTCAAGATAGCAGACAGATTGTGACTAACCCTACATGGGTTAAAAAGTACAACAAAGATCCACGTCTAAAGAAGACGCAACCAAAAATTAATAATTGTTCTTTATTTCCAAAGTAGAGTTCGAAAGATCTTTGTTTCTTTGATGTTTTCTTTTTGTCTTTGTTCTAATTAGCTTTTTTGGCCTTTTGTAAGGCCTCGGTGTTTCTACGAAAGTTCAAGCCGTGGAAAATTTGGAGTGAACCAAATCTTACCTGCATGATGAATTCATAGTTAATTAGAAAAAAAGCAAATTAGCAATGTGGGGCGTGGACTGTGGAGCCCTCCACAGCCTTTAAGAATTGATCTTGCAGAGGCATGTCCCACAAGTCCACAACTACGGCTACCGACACCTCCACTGGTGGTGGAGCACCACCTTCCAAACAGGTATTCCCCATGTTTATACGACAAAATTTGGACAAGGCAATGATAATAGTTTAATTTGATATATATACCCATGCTCCTCCTATTGAGGATAGTATTTGCGTGTTGTTTTGCCGTATTAATCAACTTATGTGGGGCTACTTTTTCTATTTAACTAGCCAATCACGGTTGGAGTATGCATCATATCATAGTCACAGATTGTTTTAAATTGAATTTTCTTCATTTTATGAAGTTTTTATTTTATTTTAGTGGACTTTGGCCACAAGTCCAAATTATAGGATTCATGTGGCCATAAGTCCACTGAAAATTCTTGTACAGTCTTAGGTCCACCAAACAATCTTTAAGACCAAAATACCCTCCTGTGCACTATATTCATACCTTCAGAAAAATATTGTTCTCTCTTTCTCCCTCTTCCTCTCCCTTTCTTTCTCTTTCTTTCTACAATTTTTTTTCTTTCTAACTCCATCAGAACTTGTGACGTCGGAAACCATGGTAGCTGACGACACAAGTGCTCAGCAAAGAAAACTCCATTTTTTTACTGAATCAAGTTGATCAGATTTACAGATCTGTTACTGGAGAGATGGAGACATCCAGATCCAATACTATGCAAGATTTGTTTTTGCTGCAATACTATGCAAGATTTGTTGATTCCAAGGCATAACATGCTGTTTTTAGATATAACTGAACAAAAAAATCAAGCCATGTGATTACATGGATGAGAAAGCTTCCATTGTTGCTTATTCTGTTTGGCGATAAGAACCCATTTTGTTCCCAAGTTGTGTCGCATCTTCGACTTTGCCTAAGACAACTTTATCTACCTTAGTCACTGGCTTCTTGTTCCCTATGTCATGACTTAGAACTATTAATTTTTGCATGAGATTTGGTGGTGACTTGCTTCGATGAAGTTTCTGCACCAGATTTGGTGGTGAAACTTCTAGTTTTTGCACCAACTCTCCTAACTCCTGCTCCAGCTTCTCCAACACCTCTTTTGGTGGTGAAATCATCAGTTTCTACACGAGATCTTATGGTAAAACCACAATATTTTGTACTAGCTTTGTGAACCCCTATTCCTGTTTCTCCAATGCCTTATCCACTGGCTTTAACACCCATTCTATCAAACGTATGTGCGAAAATAACAATTAATCTTAAGTTTATCTTTAAACAGTTACATGTAACTGTTTTAGAAAACATTCTTTTTTGTAATAGTTACATTTAAAACCAATTATACACACATAAGTTCATAAACTAATTTACATTCAGTATTTTTTCTACACAAATCTGTAAACAGTTACATCAAAAAATAATTACATATAAGCATATTGTATAAAAAGTTACATATAATTGTTTTAGATTCACCATTTTTTTTTGTACAAATCTGTAAACAGTTACATGAATAGATTTCATTGTGTGAGTAATTTGTGGAAGTATGGGTGTTTCATATCAATTCCTCCCTAATTTTCTTTTCTTTAGTCATAAATTTTGAAACAGTTATATGTAACTGTTTAAAAACAACTACATGTAATAGTTTTAGAAAACATTATCTTTTGTCAAATCTACAAAATCTCTTTACTACTAATATCAAAATTAATTGTTTTATTTAGAATTAACACTTAAATATACTCACAAAACAATAATTTAAATTTAAACTCTATTAAAAATAATTTAATTTCAATTTTTGTTAAATAGTTACATGTAACTGTTAGTAATAGTTATATTAAATACAATGTAACTGTTACAAGTGTGTAACAGTTACATTGAAAACTTGTAACATATATAATTTCATATGTAACATGGATCTTGTTTCAAAGGTCTCAATGAATAGATTTCAAAAATATAAATTTTATTGAAAACGGATATATAAAATAAAAATTATGCTATTTTTAAGTTTGAAAACAAAAAATAACAACTTAAGGGTATAATTGACTTTAGGCACCTAAGACTCTCATAAAAAAATATCGTTTCATTTAAAAGGGAATTTATGGCTGCACAAGATTTAGTCTTGGACTTATACTTTTATAAGTTCTAAAAAGGTGGACTTTTCACTAATTTTCCCTTTATTTTAGTGGGAAAACCCACATGCACATGCAATCTAACCCAAAAGGGGCCTAAGAGCCTATATGTAGAGTTAATCCACACTTAACCTTTGAAAGGGCTTAACTTTTAAAAGCGGGGTGGAACCTTATAGGCTTAGAAATATTTTGCAAATGTAGTCCAAAAATAATACATGATTTGTAGCAATTTCAATCACGTCAGTACATGTTGATATTGGGGCCGGGTTGTATTTATGAATTGGCCCAATATATTCTATAACTTACAAGGTACAATTCCTAATACAAATATTAATATAAGTTATATCAACGTAAACGTGCTCACTTGAATATCATTCTAATTTGTAGTATTATAATATTTATAAACATAGTAATAATATAATAATTAAGTTGCAATTTTTATTTATTTATTTTTATAAAGGTCTTGGGATACCCTTCATTTGGAAGAGAAGGTGATTGTGAAGTGACTTATAAATTGAAACTTCCTGTTGAAGGTGTTGGGACGATTAATAGTTTAATACTGTTATACGTTCTGGTGGCTCTGTGGCAGACGGAAGTGGAGGGTCGGATCTTTAGAAATTGGTAGGGTCTCTGACGGCTCTGTTTTGAAAAATAGATTTGCAATCAATAAAGACTAGAGTTGATTTTGCGGCGGCTGGTTGTGTTGGGATTCTCAATAAAATTATAAATAAAAATCAAAGTAAAAAATAATAATCAAATAATGTTACTGATAGAAATAAAATGGTAGATTGAGGCATGAGTATTTCACTTTTTTTAATACGATGCGTGTTTCTGTGGAAGTTAGTTCGATACAGCAGGTTCATTAGTACGTCGTTCCCAGGATACAACAGGCCAGTTACTTATATTATAAACTCAACGAATCTGCACTATTCAAAAAATAAAAAGTTCCATAAAATACATCATTTCTTCATCCTTAACACAACCATTTGTGAAAAAGAAATATAACTCTTAAACAATATATATTGAATTAATCTCTTGGTAAAAACCAATATAAGAAAGAAGAGATTATCTATATATCTATATATATATATAGGATGATGATCAGGTAAGCACGTGCTGACGTAACTTACGTCAACACCCGCATTGGAAATTGTACCTTGTGCATTAGTGGATTATGAAGTACATTGGTCCAATGTAAGGAGTACAACCCCTAATGCCTAGTGTTGATATAACTTATATCAACATGTGCTGACTTGATTGGGACTATATATATATATATATATATAACTCATGGGAGCAGAAGAAAAACACAATCAGCCGAGTTAGTTATATTTCCTCAACGGCTAGGGCCCGACGGCTAGATAGTTGCCCACTTAAAGACTGAAATTGAAACTTATACACAAATACACATGCCAAACGGATTGTAATAGCAAATGCAATTATATAATATTTTAATGAGGATAAGTTATAAAACCAATCGGTCTTAAGTGATAATATATTAAAATATATTATTTTTATTAAAATATTCCAACAGGTTGTAGCGACTGATTCTTCTAATGCCAATGGACGTGATTGGTAATGGATGTTGCCCCTTGGAGGGTTCAGAGATTCTTAGAGATGTTTGTCAAGTGGAGTAGTTTTTTTTTTTTTTTTTTTTTTTTTTTTGTTTGGTTGTCTTGAAGTGGTGTACGCATCTGTAACAAAACTAGTGGCCCTTTTTAGTTAGTGCTGTGAGCAGGATGGTTTATTATTTTATTTATTATTTATTAATAAATATAAAATGACTTTTAATAGGAAGGAAAAATAGTTAAGAGGATCATAATGGGTGGATCGGCCACTTGGAGCTAAATCTGTTGGGATTGAGCCTACCTTGTCTTGGAGTGATGAGCTCCTTCTAAAATCTGTTTTGCCATTTAGTCATTTAATGCTTTTGTGTAATTTTGACATGTAGGCATGTGTTTATGTATTGTCTATTTAATGGTTCAGTGGGATTAATCAACCAATCGGGCTTTAGATGTATTCCGCTAAGGTTATGGTTTCAATTGCTCATAGTTATTATTCTCTGTGTAGATATGGAGTTTTCACATGAACTATTAGAAGATAAATTTAAGCTCAAATATTTGTGAAAGTAAGGTAGACCTCAAATACCCCTAACGTTATGTTTTAAAAGAAAAAAACAGAGAGATATTTTTTCATTTGATGCTCATAATAGTAAGATGATGCTTTTACCCTTTTGCTTTCCACACTTGATGAGATATGATTGACAAGCATTTCTTGGGGAGGTTTGGTCAGAGGTCGCTCATAATGCCAAAAGTGTTTGGAATTATTCTTGACAAAACTATCTTTCATTACATTTTCAAAGCATGAAGGTTGTTACAAGGTTAATGACTCATCGAATTGACGTTTTTAAAACTTTAAAATTCCAAAACTATTGTTCTACAAGTATGTTTTTCATAAAATTAGTATTTTAGAATCTACTTGGTAAGATGTGTCAAACAAGACCCGTGACGAGCCAACAAGCCTCAGGCCTTATGGCATGCATGTCTTCCTCCTCTAAGGGAAGGGTTTAGGGAGTCATGGATTCGATTTCCCAATGGGTGCGTGCATCTCCCCTAGGAAAAAAAAAAAAAAAAAAAAAAAAAAAAAAAAAAAGGTTGGGGGGAAGGGGGGAACCCATAATGAGTATAAAAATATTGCATAAAAAATTTCACAAAGAAAATCTCTGCCAATCATCAATTTGAAAAAAGATTAAGGAATTGGCATAATCTCTGCCAGTTTTCTTTATCTTTTTCTACTATATTCATTTTTCTTCATTTAATAATAGCTAGGGTCTTGAGCACATGATGATGTTGAGGGCTGGGGGTGCCAACCTAGTTGGGATTCCTTGACTCTCCCTGATACTTAAAGACCTTTTATTAAAAAATAAATAAATAAATAAAATACAATTAGATTTGATAAAAAGTCATATATTTAAATTTATACAATTAATATTTATATTATTAAAATAATATGAACTAAAATATTGTTATCAGAAAAATTATAGTAGCAATGATTTAGGGAATTGACAGATAATTTCTCTATCATTTGAGAAATATCTAGCTATAAGAGGGCCATAATAGATAAATATTTCTCAATTGATAGAGAATTACTTTGACTTAATTGGTGGAAAATTTATCTATCAATCAAATTTTTGACATAATTTCTTGTTTATCATAAGTCTTGTTTTAAAGATCTCAACAAATAAATACCAAAAATACAAAACTTATCAAAAATGAACATTTAGTTTGAAAATTATAATATTTTAAAACTTGAAAAACAAAAAGATCAACTTTATGTGAATAATGTTCCATGTAATTACAAAGATGAATATGTCTTTTGAAAAACAATAGCTGAACTTTGACAAGTAACCAATTAAAACTCAAGAGCCTTACGCATTAAAACAGAAAAAGACCAAAAAAAAAGCACTGGACTTTTACAAGAAATGAATCATTTTCAGGCACGTACGGCAAATTATCCCCCATTTTTTTTTACCGGTTACAGTACCGTCGTCACTGAAATGACTCTTTTTTAAGGCAGTGAGTTGAAACAAAAATCGAATTCTTGTTTTGACCAGTACATACTCTCTCTCTCTCTCTCTCTCTCTCTGTGGGCTTACGCATCCTAGTTCCTAACTCCTAAGCTAAGCAACAGTTTTCTTCATCAAAGACCTTTCTTTTATTTTATTTTATTTTATTTTAAATTTTTTGTTTTGGGGTTTAGAATCAAAGACCCTTCTCCTTTAAATTAATATCTCTCAACTCCAATTTCGTATCAGCCAATGAACAAATCCCAATCACAATCATCACACAAGAAAAACCAAATATGGCAAAACGCCATGCCAAAAACTTATTTTTCTTACATTCTTCCGTTAAAAAGTTCCTCTGTTTGTCAGTAAGTTTCTCTCCTATGGCTTGTAATTCCTAGCTTATAGCATTATATTTCTTCGGCCTCCATGATGGGTCCCACCACTTCGGCCATTCCAACATTGTTTATGAGCCCAATGAGGTGTTCATGCGCTTAAGCATGGCATGTGGCCAGAAAGCTGTCTGAAACCTCTTGTTAACTAGGCCCCATTACCACCTTTCTTAATTAATATTCATAGTTTACAAAACCCCTTTTTGAGTTTTTTCTCATATATAGCACTTCACCCAATCTTCTTTAGCACAGAAAAAGAGAAACAGAGAGCTGCGCGGTCAAGGGATTGCTATTTGCCATCGAAATTTCTCTCCATCAATTAAGCTACAAAATAAAACAAATCAATGTCATAGCACTTAGGACTGGTTTGTGTCTAGAAGAGCTCACAGTCCTAACTTTGATGGGCATGAGCAGTGCTTTGAACCTACTGTTTGGTATTTTTAAAATTTGACATAATTTTATATATTTGTTGGAGTCCTTAACCTAATGACTAAGATTGTTGGAAACTCAAGATAATATTAAAACATGTCGTTTTTGGGCTATTTTATTTATAAAGTTGTCTTTATTATTCATGTGATAGAGTCATTTTTATCTTCTTAGATCCGCGCGTAAAATGAATTATTAAGTCTTCATATACTTATTTGGACCCAAATATAAGAAATTTCATTTAAGAGAATTAATTTCCCATTGTGTACCATCTAAACTGTACCCACTCAACCCATGATTGATTTACCAAAAAAACAGAAAAAAAAAAAAATGGAAAGAAAGAAAGAAAGAAAGAAAGAAAGAACATGATTGGTTGGTTTGAAGAATGAAGATAGTTTTGAAATTCTTGAAAATAAAGACAAAAGGAGAAAAAAAATTTCCCAACAAACCAAATATATTTTTTTAATAACTAAAGAATGGTGCCACATTAATCCAAAGAATCTAATGACTGATTTTTAACCCCCCAAAAAGAAAAGAAAAAAAAAAAAGAAAGAAATCTCTCTATTTTTTTTTTTCCCCAAATAAAAGAGGCTAACTTTTTTATTATCATCTTATGACTGAAACATCAGCCGATCGAGCAAAAGTAGGTAACTAATGAAATCAGTAATTTAGTATTTTCCATAACTAAAGGTTTAAATTAAATGTTCGGTCCTAGTGTCCTTTTGGATGCTATTTGGTGAGATCATAGTAATTACTTGAAATGAATAGAGAAACTTGTCATGAGGGGCCAATTTTTTTATTTTGCCTTTGCCAATAGGGATTTTCAAACATTGGACCTCGCTAATCCTCAGAGCATGAATAATGTCATCACTACTTTGCATCATTTAACGCTAAGAATAAACATATAATTAATTGACAACTTGCTCCTATAAAAAGTAAAAAAGTTGAATTTAGAACATTTTCCTTCTTAAGATGTACTGTAAATTTGATCAAGTTAACCAGGGCTACTTCTAAAAATAATTTTGGTGATTCCACCCCCCCCCCCCCCCCCCCCCCTTCTCTCTCTCTCTCCCTTTTCTGTAAATTTCTTATTCTGGTTCATCGATCTCCGTTTTCAGTTTATTTCTCCACTCTCATGGCCCATGAAGTGGACACTTTTATTGCCCATCATTTTATTAACGAAATGACTATCCTGACCTCATTTATTTCATGCTCAACAAAGCAAGAACTATCTTCAGCCAATTGAGATTTTATTACTGTCCACGTCTTGAAGCAACATAATGCAGTAATTTTTCTTTAAAAAAAAATTCTATTTGTACATCATTAGGGAACGTTTGGTAAACCTGAAAACTTGGTCAGCTCAAAATAAGTTTAATCAATTTTGATTTTACACTATTTGGTAAATCTATTTTTCCTTCTAATCGGTTCAGTTTGTTATAAAAACAATGCATAAACACAGTTTTTTTTCTTCAAATTAACTGTTAGTTGATTTATTTAGAAATCATATAACAGTTAAGGACTAAATCAGTCTTATACAATTTTTGAAATTTCCAAACAAGCCCTTAATATTGTAAACTAACCTCGCCGCATGCATCTTGCACTTTGAACCAACTAATCCCGTCAATTAAATTGACTCTTCCTATGCAAGAATTCGATCCCCTATATATATGCATTCCTCTTGAAGTAGAAAAGCCTTACACCTGGGACTTTGTGGGGGAGGAGAAACAGATGGAGATTGCTTATCATTTCAAAAATTTGGTTGTTTCAATTGTCAATCTGATGTTCCAACTCTGGTCCATATCTGACCCACCACCCGCAGCGCCGCCTCGGCCACCCTCTTCACCACCTTCTCCTGCCCTTGACTCGGAGGCACAAGTGGCCACCTCTGTTCTTGCTCAAGCTCAACAGAATCTCAACTGGCTAAAGATAGTTCTTGCCTTCTGCTTCTCATCAGCGATTGATATAGCTCTCCAGTCAGTTCAAAGTCACCCCCAGCTTCCTCAAACCTTCCACTTGCTGTCTCTTGCGATCTTATTTTCCTTTGCCTCTCTCTTTGTCGCGAAGTTTATCTGTTCGAAGTTCCCAATAGCAGCCCAAGTGCTCGAGCAAGTTAGTGTTTTCTTTGCAGCGACGGCCTTCTTCTTGGCTGTCACTATTCCGTTTCCACAGAGCCTTAAGTGCACCACCTGGGCCGTCTACGCCGTCTGCGTGCTCACTATCTTGATATGCCATCGCTTCTGATCGAGAAAGCACCTCTGATACTGCGCTGTACTCTACAACAATACATAATTGTGTATGTGTGTTCGTATATATGTGTGCATGTATATATATGTGTGTGTAGGTATATATGTGTGTACATATATATATATATATATATAAGCATGTGTATATATTTTGGGGATTGGCAATTGCCTCTTAGTGGGGGTTTTTTTTTTTTTTTAATAGCAAATTTAGCAAGATGTAAAAATATTATAAGGACAATGCTCAAGCTTGTACTAGTTAATTTTCAAGTTGTGTGTAGATTTGGACCAACAGATTCTACTAATAAGATATGTTGGCTAAATTAATTAAGTCGATATGAACATGCTCATACGATTGAATTTATAAGGTCTCTTAGACTTAAAACCTCTATAGATTTTTTCTTGTAAGGATTTTTTAAGGTGTTTTTCAATAGTTATTTAATTTTTTATTCATTTACAAACCAAATAATTAAATCACTGTGAATAGTCTTACAAGATCTCAAGCAAAAAAAAAAAAAATCTAAATTCCTCTTTATACTTTTTTTTTTTTTTTACTAGGTCGAGATTTTTTTTCCCCTTTATATATAATTAAATAAAAAAAGAGAAGGAAGAAGCTAGCTTTCCTTTTTCTACAAAACGTAGCGTCCTGCCGCGGGGTAAGGCAAAAGGAATTCTTCGAGAAGGGTAAGATCCGACTTGATGGAACTAACCATCAAACATGCAATACTCTCTCCCAGGTCATTTCACTTAAAAGGCGGCTTTTCTGATTCTACGATACATCAAAACCCAAAGGGAAGAGGGATGTTTAAACACCTTTTTGGTCTGTCATCCTCTCTTTGACTGTCTTCTGACCCTTACACTGATTTCATGGGGGAATTTTCGATTTGTCGGGCTTTGAGAAAATAATTACAATTCAATACAAATTCCTACTAACTTGACTACTAACTTAATTAAGAATGACTCCTATAATTATTTACCCCTAGTCCGACCAATCTGCAACTCTTCTCTCATTTAGGCAGTTTTAGTTGGGTTAGGAGAGAAAAACTTCCATGCAACTGTGACACGGCGAGACAATAAAAGTTGAGTAAAGTGAAATTGTTTTTAGCATTGTTTCTTTTATTTAACACAACTCAATGACTCATGTTAAGCAGGTTCTAACAAGTTCACCCACAACCCTTTTGGAACATTTTTGCTAATTTTTCACATTGATTTAGGGTACGCATGTTTCGTTGTCTTTTTAAAATTGAAAGGCCCAAATGAATACATCATCATTTATTTATTTTCTTGGGCGTAAAAATCTGTCTTCTAAAATCATAAAGCACCATATTTAATTTTCCAATTCTCAATACCATCAATTTGATAGATGGCATTTTTGTATTTTTTCTAGTCGATATGGAACTTATACCCTTACCCCCAAACCTCCTAAAATCAAGGGATAAATATCAGTGTTTTTTCATAAGTATGAATCTGAAATCACTTACTTGTTAACAAATAATGTAAATATTATTAGATTATAATTTTATTGACAGTTGGCATTCTTATAATGGCCTCATTTAAAATGATGAGTTCATTCGTACACAAACTATAAATAAAACCTAATGGAACAAATGAACAATGCAATTTTCATGGGATTTCCAAAGACGCTCATATAATATCTCATTTGAATTCTATTGGACCGACTTCGTCCCTTGTCCAACATAAAATTATAGTGTTCACCACGTGACTAAATTGATGAATCTACAGTGTCCACCCGTGCGACAGTTCGCCTACGCAAGCTATCTTCTGCGCGACGGCTTGACGGTGTAGAGCCGATGGTGATTCAGAGTCATTCGCTGCAGGGGGCTGGCCGGGGCTCATCTCGGCATTAGCCCTTCAATTCCATGCTAGCTGGTCCAATGCAAGTGTCGACAATTCTGGGAAAAAAAAAAAAAACTCAGAATAGCTATCTTTTCTATCCAATATTAGTGGCCTTTTCTACTCCCCTGGAAAAGCGGACAAGGCAAGCCAATTGGCTAGCCTCGAAAGCAAAATTTTTTCTAGCTCCTTCCACCAGGACCACCTCTATGGTACTCTGTGGCTAAAGGTCATTTTCAGAGATGAATATATATATTTATATCTTCCTCTTGTAATCTTTTCTAGTTCTTGCTGTTAGTCTGTTTGTCAAATTACCAAAAACAAGAATACAAAAATACAAGAAAAAAAAAAAAGGACCCTGTGTGTGAGAGGCTCGATACGCAGCTGGAAGAGGAAGAGGAGAAAGAAGAAGAAGAATTGTACCCAAAAATAAAGAAGAGTGATTGTCACGCACACTCGCCATATGGTGGAGCAAATATGTATATATAATCCTAAGCTTCTTCTACACCAAATTTATTTTTATTATTTAATTAATAATTAAATGTATCTCAAATTTTAATCCGACCAAGGTTTAAGTTCAGATTAATTTTACATTTGCTTATGTGAGAGGCTTGATATCTGCCCAAGCAGTCGACAACAATAAAAAGTCAAACCAATAACTTAAGGAATCTGACCAACAAAGGTACTGCATCAAACTTAAAAGGGCAGAAGAATATAATGATAAATTCTGTCAGGCCCTTATATCCTACCTATCGGTGAACAGATCGATTCAACCAAATATTTAATTGTATGTTATTGGGGACCAGGAGAAGAAAGGGAAGAATGGAATAAGGCTGCTAACAGAGTGCCTTCAACCCTGTTCCCATGAGCTGTGTCTTCCTTTTGACCTTTTCTTTTTTCAGCTATGTCAATTGAAGAATTATAGATCTTTCGGTCGTACTACTAGGGACCAGGTCTATTCCCTGGAGTCAACCCCAGTCCGCCCAATCGGAGAGCAACAGTACTCGCGGACTCCTAAGCTGTATTTAAAGCTATTGGGTGAGAGATGCCACCTCCCCAAGGTCCACCGCTTCCTGTCACCTACCGCGGTGACTGCATCCCGAGATATACCCTCGAGCTGCCTTCATCTCCCATCCAGGAGTACTGAAGTGATAGACACGTCCCGTTGATGTAGTCCTACGGTGATAAATTTTAGCCAGAGATACATTATATGGGACACTAAACAACATTACTGGAAACTCTATCTACATACAACTATACAAGGTGTCTCTTCATTCCACTCATTACTTCCCCGATTATTTTGGGAATAAATCATGAAACAAATGTAGACAAGTGTCAATAAATCCATCCCTCACAATAATTATGATTTCATTTCACAGTCTTCGCATTCATACCGGTCACAAAAAAAAAGAAAAAAAAAAGGGAAATTTCAGATATAACTAATTTTAAAGTAATAAGCTAGACAATAACATGATAGTTTAATAGTATTCTTCTTACTTGTTGAGTAAATGAATTTGGATTCAAATTTTTGAAAAAAATATTGAAACTCATTTGTTGGTATTAAGGAAATTAGTGGTACAAGTAAATTCTATCGATTATTAAAAGAAAATAAAAAATACCGACTAATTCAGGCTTCTTCTTAAGAACATTGGAGACACCATTGTTGGCCACACCATCAAACCTTACAAATACAGAAGTCCTAAAATGGATCATTACTCAAGAGTCATGACATATGTTTATATGCGTACAGACACACAAACATATATATATATATATATGCAGTCCCGTTCCTATTAGCTTCAGCCTATATACCAGTATATCAGCTGAGAGTGATCTAACCGTCCATGCCATGTAACGACCATCCAATGGTTGAGATTGCACCCCTTTTTTGATCCCGTTTTTCAGCTGCAAAGCTGATTGCGGTAGTGACATCGCGTCCTGGCGTCCTTGAATGGGGTGATCAGATGTGCTTTCAAACTTGGGAGGAGAAGCTCAGCCATCAAACGAAGCCCTTCATCGTCGGACACTCCTCTTACCGCAAAGGTTTGCTTACCCCGTAGCTGTTGTGCTCATCTCCTCTCATGGCTACTCGCACTAGTGAGGCCGGATTTGACACCACCGGGAAGATGCGTCGATCAAAGTGATAAAGCTAAGAATTCAAATTCTTTAGAATCATTGCCTCTGCCACAATCTCAGCATCATAGTCTCTGCATCAAGCCATGATCTCTGCATCAATCTCAGCAACTACATCAATCTCAGCAATAACATCCACAATTTCAGCACTAGTGCTGATTGGAATTTCAAGAATAAATGAGCAAATCTGGAACTTACCTTTCTGTGCATATTTATATTTGGAAAATTATTATTGTTGTCTTCACATCCCACAATCACAGGGATTGATTGTAACAGCACATGTTACCATCTTTGTAATATATTCATCTATAAATATAAAGGGTTTTACCCTCTCTACTCTCACCTTGAGTGTGAGATTCAAATATTTGGTCTCAAAACTTTTATACAAAGTTCACCGCTCGTCAATCTACTACCCTATCGTTTCATACTATTTAATTGCTGCAATTTCTATCTTCTTTAAGTGCTTTGATCATTCGATTGGATCAAAATTTGGCGTTTGTGTGGGTTGTGGTTCTTGTGACATGATGGCTTTACACCTTTACTAAAGTCACCAACTAGGTTCCTCGACTGCCATTTTTTTTTTTTTTCAATTAAAAATTTGGGGAATTGTAATTGGAGGTGTATAAATGCATTGGCTCAAGCACTTATCCATTCATTCGACAAAACCTGAAGTGATTCAAACCTGAAGTGATTCTCTAATAGGATTATAAATAAGATATAAAAGGAAAATGAAATGGAATGGAGGCTTGGCCAAATGGGAACAAATTAACTTTCACTACTACAAAAACGTTGATAGATGACTGTATTTAACAGTCATCTTTTACCAAAACAGTCATCTCTTCAGGCGTCATCTTTTATCATCAAATAAGATGACCATTTTTTACAGTCATCTTTGAGAGTAATAGATGACCGTTAAAAACGGTCATATATTCAACAAAACATGACTGGTTTTATCTTAAAAACAGTCATATATTAATATATAAGATGACTGTTTTTCACAGTCATCTTATGTTCTTAAAAACAGTCATATATTACTATATAAGATGACTGTTTTTCACAGTCATCTTATGTTCTTAAAAATAGTCATATATTACTATATAAGATGACTGTGTTACTATATAAGATGACTATTTTTCACAGTCATCTTATGTTATCAAAATCAGTCATATATTACTATATAAGATGACTGTGTGACTACATAAGATGACTGTTTTCACAGTCATCTTATGTTCTTAAAGCCAGTCATCTTATGTATTAAAAGATGACTATAAAAAACAGTCATCTTATCTATGGTTCAATTTTTTTTTTTTTTTTTTTTTTGGGTATTCATATACAAAAAAATTGTCATATACTATTTACTACCCTACAAACCTGTTATTAAATTTGATACATCAACCTGTTTATACAAATTACTCAATAATTAAATTCTCAATATGAAATGAAAGAAATTAAGACAAATAAAAAAAGAGACAAATAAAATAACAAAGGAAAGTAAATCACTCATATTAATTATAAAACCATCATTTTCATTTGATTGGATTACAATAACGTACAAGGTTTCAAAAGTCATCACCATTCCCTTGACTTAACTAGTGCTACAATATTTTTGATTTTAAAAATGAAAAACAAATCTAAAAAGACAACATCCTTAAAAAATTTTAACCTTTTATCATGATGCATGATTCAACTACACAAAAAGAAGAAGCCATTAGGTGAGAAACAAAAAAAAAAAGAAGAAAAAAAAAGGATGAATTAGAAGAGTGAGCCATGGTGCATGATTCAACTACACAAAAAGAAGAAGCTATCAGGTGAGAAACAAAAAAAAAAAAAAAAAAAAAAGAACGAATTAGAAGAGTGAGCATCCATAAAAGCTTCAATGTTAGTTTGTTCCCATTTCTTTGACTCTATTAAAGCAAAATATCCCTTCTCTCTCTCTATCTCACCTACACATGCACCTGCAAAAGGCAAAATCTATTTAACACAGTTCTATGAAACAGTATGCTGATCGCAAAAAGAAAGAGCTTTTGAAAAACATGTGTGGAAACAATAGGCATATGTTGAAAAGGAAGCGAATAATAAATATTAGAAAATATCACATCCCAAATCGTCATTAAAAAAAAAATGTCGCATATAAATATTGATACAAAATTTAAATGCAATTGTCAAGCAGTTAGGGGAGAAAAAAAAAGTCCTAAGCACCAACTAACTCATAAAAATACTGTCAGTTCAAGAAAGGAAAGAACTATGAGCAATGCTAAAGTTAGCTTGGAGCCTTAGATTCAAACTCATCATGTAGTCATTCCAAAAGTTTAGCTCAATTTCCATTAAACACTTGGAAATTGACATGACTGATAAAATAAACATAGGAATATGGAATCCATTGTCCCTTTTCAATAGCTCAAAGAAAGAGAGAGAGAGAGAGCTGTCCATCTTTTGCCCCCCATTTTTATCTTGGCTTCTTTGAAGCCCGAAGGCAATGTGTTCATGGGAAAACAAGACCCAAAAAAGGAAATATATATATATATATATATTTCCCATTAAGCCTCATGCAGAAAATAAATGGTTAATTGAGTTATAAATAAATATGATTTAAAACGACCTAGACATTTATTCAGCATGCGGGAAAGGGAGGACATCAGGAAAGAGAGGGCTAGCGGAGGGATTTTTTTTATTTTTTTTATTTTTATCAACGAAAAAATTATATATATTAAGAAAAAAGAAGGCAAGCTACACCCAACAAAAGCACAGCACCAAAAAAAGAAAAAACACCAACACCCAAACCCGACAATCAACTATAAATCTGGATTATAGCAACCTGAGATGGAATCAATAAGGAGATATGAAGATATGGCTCTTTTAATTCCATATGAGGTACGTTCTTTCTACCTCTACGTCTCTATATAGCCAAAAAGACACATCAAGACTTAAACTTTAAAATATATATATATATATATATATATATATATATATATATATATATATATATATATCTATCATCACCAAGAAAAATTAGATGAAAGAATGAAACCCAATTGATTTCTACAAACCAAACTTGAATCACTGATCAAAGTGGGATACAAAGAGGTCTCAATATCACCCCAAGTTCCCCAACACATCAAGAAAAAAAACCCAACTTGAATCAATGATGACTGATGAGAGTGACCTCATTTAACCATACAATCACAACCAAATCACTCAATATACAACACCCCAACATGAAAATAAAAATAAATTAAATTAAATTTGTGGTTCATATCAAGATCCAAATAAAATAATGTTTATCAATCTAACAATGTGCTTCCTACTAATCTTACAAAAAATTATTCAAATCTTCTATTTTTTATTACCGAATTGGGCCAATACTTGTCTACTTTTGTTTATTTATTTTGAATCTTTTACTATAATCATTTTATGATTTGTGTTTCTCCTTGTAAATTTTAGTGGGAACAATCTTTTCTTTGCAAGGGATGACTGCCGAATGGCTACCAATAGCATTGCTGGCTATATCTACGATTCTAGTCCAGTAGACTTACTAGTGGTTTGGGTACTGCATGTGTTGGGTGGGCTTGGGGGGATGACATGCTTTTGGTTGGGTACCACTCTTTAGTTAAGCGAATTTGATGTGTCTTTATTTCCATGGCTAAAGAACAAGAATTTTAGGCCCCTTAATCTTCTCGGACGTGTTACGATTTCCAAATTGATATGTTTACGGCATGTAATTAAGGAAATTAAATGTGTGGAAAATTATTTAGATTAGTCCACCAACTTCTCTAATTGGTTGATAGAAATAATAATTAAATAAGTTTTCTTTTAATTAAAAGAAGTATTATTAATTAATCGAACTAGTATAGGTAAGCTAATAGAACTACAGATTGGGTAAAGTCATAGTTGTGATTGTACTTCTTGTTGGGGGAATAGATTTCTTAGAGGGTAGTAAAAATTTTGTATGAAAGATTGTTACAGCATTAGCTACCCAATTTGCAGCCATATTAGATTGCTTATAAATATGCCATGTAATCATATCAAATTGGTTTATAATATTCCAAATATCTTGGATTAATTAAATGAAATACTAATAAATAGAGATTACCTATCAATGGAAAATTTACCTATCACATGATTGTCTTAAGGACTTAGGGATCAATTTTAGAGGCGGGCATAACCTTGTAAAATGGATCTATAGAACTAAGGTATACCATATACCAAGATAGATTTAGAGGAAAAAAAAACTGGGTTACCCCCCAGAACAAAGTACAAAGTACTAGATCATGAAATCTCAAACAATAAATTTGATTTAAAACTCGAAAGGTACACACCATTGATCAACCAAAAGAAAGAGAGAGAACAGTTTCAAAGAACTCAACCTTATTGGCCTATTGGGGTTGTTGCACACAAAGTTAAAAACACACCATGCATGACATTTTAGAAGGATACACAAGTTAGCAACTACAGAATTGCTTAGCTGACAAAGGCCAAAGCACAAATGATATCCCAAATGGGAATCTCTACCACAGTCCAACAAAGGTCATCGGAAAATTTTATTCTCCAATTGAAACCAAAAACATATCCAATGCAAAGGATCAAGGGTAAATTGAGGGATCAACCTTATTGGCCTATTTAAAATGGAGCTTCCTAATTATCATTTTCTATAAACAAAAAACAAGAGTAACCATAAGAGTAAAAAAAATTCAGTTCCTTTCCTCATTTTCTTAGCAACCAAATAGAATTTCTTACATTTCTTTACGTGTTCGTATAAATTTAAACACGTATGGAAAATGCTCGTAGATTTCATATAAAAACTGTTTACACATTTTAAAACCTGTCAGTATGACTATAGCACCCATAGTCACTTGGCAACATTAGCTCAATCCTGTGTAATCAAATTCATAGAAACTCTGCAAGTGCCAAATTATTTACATTGAAATCCAACCTTAGATTCCAATGTTGGGACCATTTCGCTCATCTTAGCTAGGCAAAGCTATGATAAAGCAATAGTGTCGGCAAGGATCTTTCATTTGCTTATAGACATGAAATCCAGTAATTCACCTCAAACAAATTATTGTGCCATTGAAGATCATTTATTCTGTAAATGGCCCTATGGTCCAAAGAGCCTTGTAACCAAATTATTTGTGGTAGTGTGGGGGTACTTAGACAGAAAAGAGCAGGAAGACTAGAAGGAAGTCTGCAATATTATTTGTTTCACAGAAATAGATAACCATTTGGTGCAAGCAATTATTTTTGAATATGATTAGTTCTAAGTTTGCATTAAAATAACTGCCTTTATGAGAAAGTTTTCTTGTTTTTGCTCTTGCCATGGAAAACAAACTTTCCTTCTTAGTACCCCTCTTTTGGATTTTTTTTTTTTTTTTTTTTTTAAGAGATTGGTCAAGAACTTCACAAGGTCTAGCAACCCCTATGGCATCATCATTAAAAAAATAAAACACAAAAAAAAAGGGGTTAAAGCTAACTCAAAGTGTGGGATTACATGACTCTATGACCATCGGAAGCCCAAAAACAAAAACAAAAAAAACAAAACAAAACAGGTTTGTATGAAGCCTAGTGGGGCAATGTTTTAGGGAAAATTAGTTTGTATAAATTTGAAATCACTGGGGAGGCCATGACAGAGTAACTTAGTGGTGTTAGCCCATGATGAGGTGAGTTGTCAACTAAAGTGGTAAAATTCAAATAAAAAGCCATGAGGTTGGTAAGGAGTGTACATCTGACAGCAGCCTTTTATGGGACAAAAGTAGCTTTCCATGATCCTATCAATGCAACAAAATTCTTTACCTCATTGCATTTAAGGCTGCTTGTGTTCTAAGAATTTCATTTTCCCAGTTCAATGCTTCAACTTTTTGAACTGCTCATCCACAGGCTTAATTAGACCCTTATATACCCTTACAAAAGAACAATTCCAAACATTAGCATAATAATGTCGTGAAGGATTGAACCAGCTTAACAGAGTACGTTTTGAACCTAATAGTCTTACAAATTAGAATCAAGCACCAACAGCAAAAGTTTCACCTCACGGTACAGAATTTTGAACAATCATTTAAATATCAAGAGGGTTAGCTTGATTTCCTCATTGAATAAAAATTAATAGACTAGATCTTCCATTGATAACCAGTAATTGCATCTTGGTTGTACCCTACCATCCAATAAAACATTGAATATTATATTAAAACCACCGTATATACACAGTAATGAAGGTTCTCACAAGGATGCAACATTTGCATAATACTCAAATAAAAAGGAATAAGTTTATATTTCAAATTCCAAATGGTAAAATCAAAATACAAGCCGCTGTAAACAAATATTTGATGATGATCAAAGCAAAGTAGGAACAAGTAAACAAACTATTCCTAAAGAGTGATACAAGGATAACCACCAACTTCCCCAAAGGCAAAGTAACAGTAACATCTGTCTACACTAAAGCTTACAATAAACAAGATCCAAAGATATTGGATAATTTTGCAACACCAAAATGGAAAAGGCCAACCACTTGTCTAGTCCAAAATGATTAATATAAAGAAGAAGATTTCAAGATTAAATATGAATAAGGATTGATCTTTCAACTCACAATTGCTTATAGAAAAGAAAGAAACAACTACTTGCTCCCATATGTAGAGGCTGATATACAAAATACAATACTAAAAGGTGCACAATACATATGTATCTCTATACGATTCTATATGTATAACGCACGCACAAAAGACAAAATTCACCTTCACTAGTAAAAAGAATACTATATCAACCATGCCGGAAAAGGATCGGCTACTAAATAGGGAAAGGAAAAATCATATTCAACCAACAACAAATGTCCAAAGCATTTCACACCACAACAATTTAAGTACTTTAAGTACACCTAGATTGAAATTGATAATTGACACTAAAGAAGCCTGGATATTTTAAAATCTCGATCTGCAAAGTTTGCATGTCGCAAGAACTTTAACTTCTATTTCAATAAACATATGTAACTAAATACCAGTATCAGTGTTAGAAAAAGTTGTTTTACATGTAGGTTAGATGACAATGCAAGTAATAACCTTAACCACGATAAAGGATGAGAAATTTTCAATATCATGTTGAACCCATTCAAGCCAAAAGTTCAACAACAACAAACATATTTGAATCTCAGAACCCATATTTTCTCACTACCCGTTGATGACTAATCACACCAAAAAGGGAATTTACAGACAAAGTAACAAAGTAGTTAACCCTTTGCAAGTAGAGGAAGATAAGCAATGATGAAATCTTCAAATTGAGAAATTTACACACAAATAGAAGAGAACCTAGTGTTAGAAACTTACTATACATGTCGCCGTTGCCGTTGCCGTCCATCACTGCTGCCCTAGTCGACCATCAAGGTAGGCGAGGTATACAGGAGAGAGAGTTGAGACTGTGAAGGAGAACAACAATAATGTGAGGAATGGCATCCCTAACATGGTCGATTTAGAGAATGTCAGGCATCAGGGTTCGATCAGCAAATCCCTGGATCTGGAGCTCTCAAATCTGTCGGTGGCTTTGCCCTAAAATCCAAATCCTCAACTTTTTAAAGTATCCAAACAGGGGATTTAGATTTGGGGGCCCAAATCCAAATCCATCCCCCAAATCCAGGTTCCCAAACATTGAGAAGCAGATCTGCTGCAAGAAAAAGTGACAAATAGAGAATGCACCCAAAAAAAAAAAAAAGAAGAACAAAGAACAAAGAAAAACATACAAGGTAGATTGCGATAGATCTAGATAGATTAAGAGAGAAGGAGAGAAATATACCTTAGACGAACTCCGGCGAGGCTAGCAGCAACTTCTGGAAGTGGATCGCAACGTTATCAGCGTGAGTGAGGCAGATGGAGATGGTGACGGCAACGGTGAGGGTGGCCTAGGCGACAGCAACGGTGAGGGTGGCCTGGCTTGGGCGATGGCAACGGTGAGGGTGGCCTGGCTTGGGCGACGACGACGGTAAGGGTGACCTAGGTGACGGTGAGGGTTGTGGTCTGATGCGTGAGCCTTTGTGAGAAATTGATGGATGGAGTTTGGAGAGAGAGAGAGAGAGAAAAGTAGGTTGTGTTAAAAAGGGATCGGGGAGCTAGAGATAAATGACACGGGAGCCCAGTTTATTGATGACCAGTTTTTAAAAGTAGTCATCTTTTCGTGTAATGTTTTTAAAAACCAGTCATCTTTGTTCTTTCAAAGATGACTGTTTTAAGTTTGATGTTAAATAATAGTCATCTTTTCATCTTAAAAATCAAAAGATGACTGGTTTTTAAAATACGGTCATCTTTTTAAATTCTAAAAGCGTCATCTTTTAACCTTTTTCTTGTAGTGTGGGTTTCTCTAACAGGATTATAAATAAGATATAAAAGGAAAATGAAATGGAATGGAGGGTACATAGCCTAAGACCTTCAATGTAAGTACTCAGATTATTATTTGCATGATTGCAAGCAAGAGAAGATGGGTACACATTCTCATTATAATTCTGGACAAAATTACAAGTTCCAAAATAAAACAACAAATAAAGAAATCAAAATTCTGAAAACTAGGTTGTGGCTGACGCTTAATTCGAATCACTTCCAGTTATTGACAATAATGTCAACCAAATCCACGACCCTTTGAGAGTAACCCCACTCGTTATCGTACTAAGCAATCACCTTAACCATGTCATCTCCCATAACCATGGTGTTCAGCAACGAGGGTGGCTGTTCGCGATTTCAGATCTGGCTTGGGATGAGATGAGCTTCACGATTTTAGATCTGGTGTGACTGATTGTTCGCGATTTCAGATATGAGATAGACGAGTGGTGAGCTTCGACTGGTGCATCTTGCCGGTGGTGTCAAATCTGGCCTCACTGGTGCTCGTGGCCGTGCGAAGAGGTGAGGCAAGTGGTCGTGAGAGGAGATGAGCGTTGCGGCAACAAGGGTGAGCAAACCTTTGGCGGTGAGAAGAGTGTCCGTCGATGAAAGGTTTCGTTCTTCCCAAGTTTGAAAGCACATCTGATCACCCCATTCAAGAACGCGATGTGACTGCTGCAATCAACTTTGCAGCTGAAAAACGGGGTCAAAAAAGGGGTGCAATCTCAGCCATTGGATGGTCATTACATGGCATGGACGGTTAGATCACTCTCAGTTGATATACTGGTATATAGGCTGAAGCTGATAGGAACGGAACTGTATATATATCTATATATATATATATATATATATATATAGGATGATGATTAGGTAAGCACGTGCTGATATAACTTATATCAAAACCTGCATTGGGAGTTGTACTTTGTACATTGGTGGGATATGAGGTGCATTGAATCAATGCAAGCGGTACAACCCCTAATGCATAGTGCTGATGTAACTTATATCAGCACGTGCTGATGGGATCACCTCTGTATATATATATATATATATGTGGGTAAAATGTAGAAAACCCCTCCTCTATTATTACCTGTTTTGCAGAGTATCCCCTCTAAAAAAAAACCCACCAAAAAACCCCCTATATTGTGTCAGGGGTACACCGTTAATGGCGATGTTAAATGTCCATTATACCTTTACACGGAAAAATATTAAAATATTAGTATTTGATGTTTATAAATGGTTTTTAAAAATTATATATGAAATGACCCTTTTACCCTTGGACTTAACCCTTAAGCAAAACCCATTTTTTCCCCTTTAACCTGTTCGTCCATCTTCACCCCCATTATCGCTTCAAAGTTCACACCACAGTCCACTCAAGTCAACTATTGGCCATCCTCCATTGTCACTAGCGCGGTATCAATGAACGGCAAGAGCTTAACTCATCGGACCAAAATAGATTGACACTGAACACCCTGCTGAACGAGTTAATGCAACAATGGCGGACCCAAACGGTCGGCCACCAACACGCGCACTATCTCCATCGTCTCCAAGTTCAGATTTTTCTTCCTTCTTTGAACACAATAAACCCATTCATCGGAGGTGAAAGAGATCAAGTATTTTGCTCTCTCTGTCTCTATGTCTCTATATATATACCCAAAACAAAGCACTCAGCTAATAAAACAGAGCATGAGATGGGTTTACCAGATCTGCCGAAAAAATGGAGTAGTCGGAAAAAATGGAGTTGGTCGGAGTTTGTTGATTGAATTATTTTGACGTTGACTGTCCTGGCTATGGGATCCGAGGTTTAATGGCGGTTCGTGGTGCCGACGACCTAATCCCTCCACACCTTCACTATTACCGTCATCGATGGAAATTAGGATGGCGTCGTCGTCGTTCACGGAGATGGGGCACTGTCGGTAGATTGGCATGAATGCAAGTTCAAAACAAAAATGAAAAAGGAAAAAGAATTTAGTTCATTTACAGATAACAAAAATATTAAAAAGAAGAAAAAGAAGAAAGGGTTTTGATTCATCTAAAATAAGAAAAAAAACGGCCAAGAGAAATGAAGCTCGCTGGAAAAGATGGAGTTCGTAGGAGTGGGAGTTTTCGTCTTTTCAGTGTGCTGGGTGAGGTTATTCTCGTCTTTTCAGTGTGCTAAAGGGCATTATTGTCATAAAATTATGTTAACCTCATCAAGTGTCAATCACGTACGTTTTTCCTGTTAACTTACCTAACGGAATGTGAGTGAAAATGGATTTTTTTCAACCCCACACAATATGGGGGTTTTTTGATGGTTTTTTTTTAAAAAGATATCCTGCAAAATGGATAATAATAGGGATTTTTTTTACATTTTATCCTATATATATATATATATATATACAGAGAGAGAGAGAGAGAGAGAGAGAGAGAGAGAGAGAGAGAGAGAGAGAGAGAGAGAGAGGACCTGGGGCTTTGGTTGGGTATGGGTGATTAGTTGCCTAGTGGAGTTTTTGCAATTGGAAGGCCGAGTGTGGTGAAGGAGGAGATCGATCGGTGAGGAATGCGGAAGAATCACTGTTGGATAGAGACAGAGAGGACACCAAAGAGAAATTTGTCGTTTTTTATTTGCTCAGCATTGAAACAATATATAAATATGCATGTGCATGTGGCTATGTGCGCGCGTGCGTGTATACATCTAGTGGGGGTGGCAGTGTATGAGAACTTTTATATGCTGAACCATCCCCTCAGCATGGACTCACATTTGGTGCAGTTTATCTATACTATCTATAAAAAGATGAATGTGAGAAAAACTTTTGATTGACTAATATACCCTTATTTTAATTTTTAAATACACAATTACCGTTCTGCATTTATAGGAAATATAGTAATATAAAACACATACCTTAATAAGAATTCTAAGGAAACTATAATTCGTATAATAATTAAATAAAACCAAACTTAAATAAGAATTCTAATAAAACGGAAACTATAATTCGTAAAACCCTAACAATGTTAACATATAAATACAAATAGAAACACATTATAAAAATCATAAAACCCTAACACAGGAAAGAACAACTACTGCTTCGTTCTTTTGCGTCTTCTATGTGCTTTCATTGTATCTCCTTTTTTCTGGTATTTTATCTGGTATGTAGTTTTCAATAAACTTGACTCATAAACATTTAATTTCTGTATTTTATATTTTTAATTATATGCTTAATCTCTCTCTCTCTTATTTTTTTCTTTAAGATTCAAAATACATCCATAGGAGGTATTGGTTTTCTTTATTTCCTATAGTTGACATTATATCACTTTTTGTTTATTGAGATTTTTTAAATACACTATGTTGTCAAGACATTGTTTTGGTTATATGCTATTGTTCCTTACAAATTTCATTAAAAGTAAATACTAATCATTTTGAACGCCAACTATTTGTTTAAATACCTAATTAAACCATGTCTTATATAATAATTTTTATGAAAAAATTTCTTAGAGTTAAGGATACATCTTGTTTACTATCTGTTACGTACAATACAAAGTTCTTAATTTAATAGGAATTAGGAGAAAATTTCTCTCATAATTTAGGAAATTAATTTTACCAATAGCTTTTAACAAAATAAAACAAATATAAAAGCTTTTTATGTTGTAAAAGCCATTTGTCGGATTCGTCCACAGTGGGCTATTTGTCTGATTTGTCCACAGTGGGGCCAATTAATGCTTTTACTCTATTTTGTGTTCTTTATCATGTGAAGACTTTTACACATTCATGCAAGGCAAAGGCCTTGATTAATTTTAGAGTTCTATCAGCTTAAGGCTTTTGCTTTTAATTACTTACGTATTAAAACCTTCAAATTAAGTGAATGATGGAGATGATTATCCGTGACTGAAATTTCTTGGCTATACGACTATAGTTTAATTTATTGTATAGTGTGTGTAGAGTTAAATGATATTTTTTTTGCTATGGTACGGACTATAGATCACCATTGATGTGGTTTTGTAGATATGGTTTTGGACATTTACCAAATTCAAAATGGATTTAGATAGAAGGTAATTAAATACTACATTGAAGTTTTAAATTGTATACAAGTTCTTAAAATGTATTAATTGTATTAAAAAATGTAAGATTTATTTTCTATCAATTTAAAAGGCCTTTAAAGAACATCATAAAACTTTCATAAACAATGAGAGGTTGATAATCAATAAAAAAATGAGGGTCATTTCAAAACATGGTTTTTGGTGACACAAAGTGTAGAGAAAATTTTAATTTATCAAAATAATTTACGTGCAACGCACGTGTACACCAACTAGTGGCTTTAAATGCACCATGAAATTAACATTGGATGCATTACACGTGGAGGAGGTATGGAGGAACGGCTACAATTTGGGCGGTGAATCTGCCGTTAGAAGAGAATGGCGTTTGCTGTGGAGGTAAGAAAACGGAGCCAAAACACTGTCGTTTTGGCGTTTTGAGATTTCAGAAGGGAGCCCAAAGCATATTTCGTGAATTTTGAACACCATTTCTGCCATCGCACGCACACTCTCTCTCCTCTCCTCTTCCACTCTCTCTCCCGTCGGCTAGAGAAGAAAAGAAGAAAAATCAGCTATAACGTGCATGTCAGCATGTGGGTGACGGAAGAAATTGTACAGAATTAAAAGATAAGAGAAATCAGAGAGGGATAATATCTAGATATTAATGAAATTAAATTATTTTATTGAAAACAGAAGTGAATTTATTTCATTAAGTTCGTCAAAATTGATAGTTCGTCCACCGCAAATTATATTCATTGGTGCTGGCCAAAATTTAGATAGAGAAGAGAAGTAAAACAATATAAAGAAGAGAAATTGGCCGGATGTTAGCAACACGCCCTAATCTCAAGGGGTACCTTAGTTGGTAAGAGATTCCGTTTTTAAGATCCTGTTTTAAGAAGTGGAAGTTTTCAAGTTCAACTATTGCTAAATCCCTTGGGACTACCCAAACAAGTCTCATGTTTCTCATAGATCTTAGACTTCCTTGATTCATATAGGATGTGAAGTCTTATATGGACTTGGGATTTGCCCAAAAGGTTTTCTTATTGTTAAAAAAATAAAAAAAATTAAAGAAAGTACCTGAGTGATTATGTGGCTGCTTCTAATTGGCACGACTTGCAGGCTCTCATGGCAGAAGATTTGCATTCTTGGTTAACATTTTTGTTTTCTGTTTTTTGGTGCTACTTGGTTAACATTTTCCAAGTGCCAGCTGGGGTGCAGATCCTGAAATATAAAACTACAGAAAAATTTAAAGTGAGCTTAGGAAAAGGAAAATAGAAAATCAGCTACCAATAACACAAAAGTCTCTCCGTGTCAACACTAAATTAAAGAGATTCAAGACCCGCCGTCAAGCCCACAAGGGATAGGATATTCGTGATTGAAATGGGAGTATTTTTGCCATTATTAATTTTACAGTTTTTTTTTTTTTTCAATTTTTTTCAATTTTTTTATTACTCATGTCATTATTTATCCTTTTTTAACTCTATGCATGTGGAAAAACTTCTCAAAATATTGTATTATATTGGCCATTTAATATCATCCATCTAAGCCGGTTTTTGTTTTTTTATTTGCTTAAACTACAAAATACGAAACCCTTTAATTAATTTTTTATATATGTATGTAAACCACTAAATAA